>CAJNDT010000535.1:243134-287669 GCA_905221615.1 Symbiodinium sp. CCMP2592
ACCACCTTCACCCTTTGTACCCTAAACCCTAAGCCCTAATCCTTATAGCCTTTCTTATTTTCGGGGTTTGCTTGATGACTTGAAGATATGTTGGGGCCGCCGGGGTCGCAACCACCTTCGCTCTTTGTACCCTAAACCCTTATCCTTATAACCCTTCTTATTGTCGGGGTTTGCTTCATGATGCCGGGGTCGCAACGAAGCAGTTTGACTCTTTGGACTCAAAATCATAAGCCCCACGGCACGTCCTGGTTTTGACAACTTGAAGAGTTTAGGGTCTCGGTTGGGGTTTAAGGTTTATCGAGAGTTTGGGGCTTAGGGTAGATTTTTTTTCGGGCTTAAGGCCTTTGGGGGTTTGGGGTTTAGTCTTGGGGTTTTGGGCCCCCTAAATCCTGGATCCTCAATCTCGCACTCTGCAGGTGCCGAAGGGTGGGAAGCATCGACGTTTGGATGAGCCGGATGCACCTTGGATGCAAGGCTCTTATCGGCTTCGAGATTCAGGGTTCGGAGGGATCGTTGTTGATGGTGCGGAGATTAAGGCATGTTATTTGCCAGATGACATGGTGCAGACGGCTGCTAGATTCCTTCCTCGGAAGATTCTGGAGTCTTGTGTGGAAGCTGCTCGAAAGCGGCCCATCAATCCTCATGCTCAAAGGCTTCAAGTTGCATACTTCAAGGAAACAAACAAACTGGAGCTTCCTGAGGGAAAAAGAAAGGCGAAAACAAAGGCTAAAGCAAAGCCTTCTCCGAAGGCGAAAGCGAAGACGAAAGCGAAGGCGAAAGCGAAAACGAAAGCGAAAGCAGCACCCTCTAAGACCGCACCAAAGAGGAAGAATAAGAAGTCCGTGTACGGAGATGCGAAAGCTCGCTTCATGGAAGAGCCACTTGATTGCAGCTGATGGAGGGATGTCTATGATTCTCGATGGCTGAATCCTTTTCGGTCCTTTATAACAAAACCCCCAGCCCCAGCATCCTGAACATATCGTCATATAGCACAACTTAACCTGGCTCATCCGATGTGGTTTGGGCGACGACTCGCCACTCACCCCAAAGCCCTAAAGCCTAAAACTTTACCCCACCCCCACCCATCAATAGCTCGACTGAGATCTTCTCATCCCCCGACGGACAGTAAACGACTAGATTCTAGACCCCAAGTGCAAACTCGGATCTCAGCCGCGACTGTACCACCCAAAGACCTGTAAGAACACATTCCCCGCAAGGCCCGCAAACCTTATACACCCGGACGACAGCCCAGGTTACAGAAAGACTACGGGGTCCTGTCAGGCAAGGAAAAAGAGTATTGGTGGAATGAGTCGGACCAGAGGGCCCGTGTGCTTGCTGCCATGAGCAGCCCCGATAAACGCAGAAGACGTTTTCACTGAAAGGTCATGTTGCAGTTGATCAAAGTGCACACAATATCTAACAAGATTCGGGATATGGCAAGCCTTGCTGAGCTACTATAAAACATGCTGCTGAGTGGCCTCTTTTCACATAGCTGTAGCTGTCCACAGCACGCCCGTTGCCTGCAAGTGCAACAACTGAGCTCGTTGATTCCTGCTAGAATCCGAAACCGAAGCCCTCCAGCACCCTTAGCTTGTTTGGGTTTAAGCTTTTAGGGGGTTTGGGGGGTTTCTTATATAGGGGCGAAGGGTTCTGGCGGTTTATTTTTTAAGCTTAAGGGGCTTAGGGGTTCAGGATTGGTATAGGGTGTAAAGTTTACTTCTAGGGGCCAACCCATCTTGTTGCTGCTCACAGGACCGATTGCTCGAGCCCCAAAGTAGAACTAAACCCTCAAATCCCTATAAGCGGCTCCTATGATTAAGCTGCTGCTCGAAGGGCCGAGTGCTGGAACTCCGAGGTAGGAGGAGCCTGAGCCTTTTGTATTCGCCAAACCAATCCAAACCTTAAGCCCTAAAACCCCTAAACCCTTTGTCTGGCACTTATATATATTCTGTTGCTGAGGTACGCAGGACCGACTGCTGGACCCCCAAGTAAATGGAGCATCAGCCTTTTCTAGTAGCCAAATCCTAAACCCTAAAATGGCTTGACCCTGAGCCCTGCACGTACCCGACATCCTGAGCCCCGAACAGACTCATGATGGGTACCGCATAGGTAAAATTATAATTCGCCATTAAACCACCCTCTATACACAATAATTAATACATATATATATATATATATGTGTATTAATTATTGTGTATAGAGGGTGGCCAAATGGCAAATTATAATTTTACCCGCAACGTGGGACGCCTCGATCTATGCAGCCGGGACAATGCTGGCTGGGACTTCGCAGTGTTGGAGATCTGTCGCAACTGGCCTTCATTTGTTCGGATTGATTGTGGCTGTATATGGTCTGTTGTCCTATAGCCTCATGTCCAGGGATTACAAAAGCATTGGATAAATTCGAAAGCAAGTTGTCCCGCCACGTTCTGGGCGAGTTTAGTACTGGCTTATGGGTTTCCCAGTTTTGGGGGTTATGTCTTATAGGTTAGGACCGAGATTTCCTGGTAAGACTGTTAGGGTGGGAGACATCGGAAGTTGGTTCCACTGCCCCGCATATGCAGCCTCTGTCATCTCGCTGGGTTTAAGGTTTAAGCTTTCGTACTAAAAGGGTAGAGTTCATGGGTTCAAGGGATTTAGTTTTTCCACTCTAGCATGACACATTCTGGCCAGAAAGGTACCCAAGTTGCCCGGTTACAGGGTCTGCATTCAAAAGTACTACGAGGGGACTGAGACTACCCTAAACCCTAAACCCACCCTGGAAGGTAAGGGCCCTCAAAATTAAGAGCCGTGTGGCAACCCCTAGCTAGTAAAGGATTCCTTGAAATAGCACTTTTCAGGTATATAAGGCCTTGTATAGTGTATGCTGGGAAGTTGTTCGGGGCTCCTTTTGCAAACCCTCGTGGTGATACATGAGGCCAGGTCGCCGAGCCCAGCGGCTGGATGTACAGGAAGATTAGGGTGTAGGGCCTTAGGGTTCCCCTGAACCAATAAACCCCGAAACCCTACTACGACCCAAACTCCTCATGCCTTTATATAGAGGCACGAATTCCGTCTCCCTTGGATGACGAAGGGCGGCACAGCGGCTCAGTGGCTGATGGAGTGCAACATCGAACTCTAAGTTGCATACATGGTGCCGGCAATCTGATTGGAAGGAAGACGACTAGATAATTTGTTTTTGACATTGGCGACAATTCGCGGCACTCATGACTTTCAAGAGGCATGTGCATTCTATCCTATCACAATATGCACATGACGATCGCATGGGCGAAACTGCATGTTCGAATAATCAACAACCCTACTTCGGGACCCACATCCTGAACGCTAAACCCATGACGGGCACAGGTGCTTACACGCCTGATCTCCGTTCAATATTCAGGGTTTAGGCTTTAGGGTTCTTGGGGTTCCCATATCAGCAAGAAAAGTTTTACCGTGGAGTGTATACCTCCATATTTGTGTGTAGAACATCATCTACCCGCGAGTCGCCCGTGACCCTAAAACCCTAAACCCTGTAGAGTATACAATGTAGGTTGTTTGCATGAAAGCATCTGCGGAACCAGAGGAATCGGTCTTGGGATGTGTGGTCCGGCAGTAGTACTAGTTAGTAGTAGTAGTAGTAGTAGTAGTAGTAGTAGTAGTAGTAGTAGTAGTAGTAGTAGTAGTAGTAGTAGTAGTAGTAGTAGTAGTAGTAGTAGTAGTAGTAGTAGTAGTAGTAGTAGGATAGGTACGAGTACTACTACTAGTGCTAGCTAGAGTATTAGTCCTATGGCCCTAAAGTCCGCAAACCCTGAACCCAAAATCCTCGTCTGCCACAGCTCAGGCAAGTCTCGATCATCAATCATCGCGAGCTGATCGCTTGGTCAGAGGCTGCAGTTCCAGGGTCTTTTTGCCCTGGGGCCGGATGTTTGGTAGTTCTTCTGCTGCAATGCTTTCTTTTGGGGCCCTATAGCAGCCAGAGGGATCGAGGGGTTGATTGTTGCTAGCTGATGATGTAGAAGCCGGCATTATCCACAGAACCGAACCCTAAACCCGGCCCACGCTAGTTAACCTCCCCGAGAGATTTCGTTCTTCCTCGGCACAGGCCGGCTTGCTTATAGGGTTAAGGACTTTAGTTTAGGGTTTAGTTTTTAAGGCTTTAGGGTTTAAGGTTTGTTTTGGGGTTTAAGGTCTTAGGGTTTAAGGTTTTGGGTTGCAGGGCTGGATGGGACCTGGCTTTCATATTGGTGCTCGGGCTTCAAACTTCAATGTTTTCAGGATTGGGGTTAGCAAGAAACGAGGACCATGATGGATTGCATTACCTTTTCGTGTTGAGGAGTAAAGCCCAGTGGGTTTTGGGTCTAGTTTTCTGGCTTCGATGTATTTACCCCTAACCGTAATTATTTCCTACCCCATCTGTAGGGTATCCCTACATTCAACCCAAAAGCCATAGGGCTATAAGATTTAGCTACATAGGAATACCAGGATCTGATATTGAAATTTGAGATCAAGCTCAGCCTGGTGCGGCATCCAGAACGAGCATGCTGAAGCATGATCTCATGTGCGGCGGTGCAATCTGTGAAGAAATTGCTAAGACGACTAGTTTTGAATCCTTCGCATGTTTTGATTTGGTCGCGATCATCGGGATGTAAGTGTGCGACCCTGTAGATTGTGATTTTCAGAACTATATGCAAGCCCCTAGTGGCGGATCGAGAAGGCGGTAGCTTCGAAGCTTAGGCTCGAGCTCTTCTTCTAAGAACCATAATTTTAAGGCGGAAGTATAACACGGCTCGGCGATTGTCAGCTTGGAACCATTGCAAGTTGGAACATTGCCTGCTATATAGGCTAGTTACACAAGTGGCTATGGATCGATGGGGGTTAATGGGAATGGTTGAAGGTACGATTCAGGCTTTATGCCGCGAGGTCATGCAAGATCAGGGGCAACAGTCTTCGGTTTCTGGAAGTTCGGGTTGAGGGTTTAGGGTTTATAAGTCAGCTTGGAACTGTTCCATGCTCTGCCGCTATGATCTCGCACCCTAACCCTTGTCCGTCGTGTTTGTAACAACAGAACTTAAGATGATATCGGGGGTCCGAACCACGCCGTGTACACCCGGCCTGTTTTGTTTCATGTATATAACACCCGATCGGTTCGTGTGACCGGGGGGAATCTAGACCATCTACCATTTCATCGGTTCGTGTGCGATACTGACCATATATCACCCGATTGCTTAGATATAACCCTATATATAACCCTACGTATATATTCATATATTTATATTACATCGAGGCCGCCTGTGTGTAATATATTTGGGAGCCAAACCGTGTATATGCACGGATCAACAAGCCCTAGACCCTAAACCTTAAAATCATAGAAGTGGGGAAGTAGACCGTGTATCGTCGGGCCCGATTGGTTCGTGTATATTATCGATTGGGGATTTAGACCGTGTATCATCTGATCCCTGAGTCCCTAAGCCCTCCGACCGTGTATCACCCGACCCCTTATTACATAGCTAGCCTCGACCCTTATAAACCTTGGGGGATCGTGTATATATGTATATATATATATATATGAAGCTAGACCGTGTATCTCTGACCGTGTATCACCCGATCCCTTATATATTCGGACTAACATATATATATATATATGCACATATTATATTTGTATGGGAACTAGATCGACCGTGTATCGCCCGATCGGTTAGTGTATTCTCCGCCACTAGACCGTGTATCGCCCGATCGGTTAGTGTATTCTCCGCCACTAGACCGTGTATCGCCCGATCGGTTAGTGTATTCTCCGCCACTAGACCGTGTATCGCCCGATCGGTTAGTGTCTACTAGACCGTGTATCGCCCGATCGGTTAGTGTCTATTCTCCGCCACTAGACCGTGTATCGCCCGATCGGTTAGTGTCTATTCTCCGCCACTAGACCGTGTATCGCCCGATCGGTTAGTGTATTCTCCTATAGGGCCAGGGCCACAAACAACAATCCCAAACCTCCTGAATTCGACGCCCCTCCCTCCTCCCGGGATCAAATTGTACACCGTTTGAAGGCCTGAACCACGAAACCTTCAAACCCCAAGACCCCTAAACCCTAAGCCCTAAAACCGAAACCCTAACCCCTAAACCCTACCCCTAAAGCCTGAAGGTGTCCTGGTGATTCGCCGTGCCGAGAATTTTCGTCGCTACGCCGTTCAGGGCGAAGCCAGTGTTGATCCCAGGCTATCGACCCTCGGGGTGATCCGGGAGTTTCCGAAAATTAGGGGGTGCCTTTAAAGGGCTCCTTTGAAGGGATACTCTAATGGGGCTATAAGGGCTCCTTTAAAGGGCTCTATAAGGGTTTTCATTGGAGGTTTCGATGTAATAATTAGGGGGTATCTTGATTTAGGGTCCTTAAGATGAGGGTCCTACTATCCATTTTAAGTTTTCAGCTTCAGAGGTCAGGGTTCAGGGTGTAGGTTGAGTACTGTGCCCATGCATGCAACTGTCTGCGGGATCCCGGGCCTGATATATATATATATATATACGTGTGTCGCCCGATCGATCTGTTCATGCTCAGATCAGCCATGCTCGCACCTAGCTCGCACACTGACCGTGTATCACCGTGTATCTCCGTGTAATAGACTTCTCAGAGAGGGTTTTACCGTGTATGCGCGTGTATCCCTATGTATGAGCAATGTACACGCTGACCTCTCCATGCTATACACGCTTATCGTGTATATACACGGGGTTTGTGCCATTCTGCATACACATACACAGACTCCTCAACTCGTACTTGCCATGGGAAAGACCGAGTCCAGCCCTGGTGCTACCAGCAGTAGCACATACATGGATGAGCACGGCCTATATGAAGAAGTTTCACCAAGAACCTGGGTTCTTGTGAGCCCCAAGGGCACAGGACCCAAAGGAAAGGGAAAGAAAGGCACCGAGGGAAAGGGAAAAGGAAAGAAGGGCAAAACCACGCCGACGGAGACCGCCGAGAAGGAAAGCACGCCCAAGGGAAAGGGAAAAGGAAAGAAAGGCAAAGCCACGGAGACCGAGACCGCCGAGAACGAAAGCACACCGAAGGGAAAGGGAAAGGGAAAGAAGGGCAAAGCCACGGAGACCGAGACCGCCGAGAAGGAGAACACGCCCAAGGGAAAGGGAAAGGGAAAGAAGGGCAAAGCCACGGAGACCGAGACCGCCGAGAATAAGGAGAACACGCCCAAGGGAAAGGGGAAGGAAAAGGGAAAGAAGGGCAAAGCCACGGAGACGGAGACCACCGAGAACGAAAGCACACCGAAGGGAAAGGGAAAGAAGGGCAAAACCACGGAGACGGAGACCGCCGAGAAGGAGAACACGCCGAAGGGAAAGGGAAAAGGAAAGAAAGGCAAAACCACGCCGACGGAGACCGCCGAGAACGAGAGCACGCCGAAGGGAAAGGGAAAGGGAAAGAAGGGCAAAGCCACGGAGACCGAGACCGCCGAGAGCGAAAACACGCCGAAGGGAAAGGGAAAGGGAAAGAAGGGCAAAGCCACGGAGACCGAGACCGCCGAGAAGGAGAACACGCCGAAGGGAAAGGAAAAGGGAAAGGGCAAAGCCACGGAGACGGAGACCGCCGAGAAGGAGAACACGCCGAAGGGAAAGGGAAAAGGAAACAAAGGCAAAACCACGCCGACGGAGACCGCCGAGAACGAGAGCACGCCGAAGGGAAAGGGAAAGAAGGGCAAAGCCACGGAGACCGAGACCGCCGAGAAGGAGAACACGCCGAAGGGAAAGGAACAGGGAAAGGGCAAAGCCACGGAGACGGAGACCGCCGAGAAGGAGAACACGCCGAAGGGAAAGGGAAAAGGAAACAAAGCCAAAGCCACGGAGACGGAGACCGCCGAGGACGAGAGCACGCCGAAGGAAAAGGGAAAGAAGGGCAAAGCCGAAGCCACGGAGACGGAGACCGCCGAGGACGACAGCACCGAGGGCATAATGTAGAAGCCTCAATATGAATCACGGATATTATATTGCGGAGATATTATATACTTGTATTCTGCCCCCCAAACCCTATTCTAATTAGCAAGGCCTCTTTATTCTACCGCTGAACACCAAACTCTAAAATCTAAATCCGCAACCCACCTCTATACGATTATAGACCTGGTTCCCTTACGCCCCCCCATAATCCCCTAAACTCCCTAAACCCCGAAGCCTTTCCTAGTTTCTTGCTTGGCACAGCGGCCCAGGGTCACCCGGCACAAGATCATCGGATCTCTGATGTACCTTCGGGTTCGGGCTTCGGGGCTCCAGCCCATTGATCTTACACCCTCAACCCCAAAACCCCTAAACCGTACACCCCTAAAGAGTTTCTTTTTTTTGGGGGGAGGGAGGGTAGATCATCGTAAATGGTTCTAGTAGGGTTTTCAGCTTTGATACGTTTGGACTTCATCAAAGAATAGTTGTAATGAGGCAGATCATCGTAGTAGGTTTAGGGTTTAGGGTTCAGAGCAGGACGAAGACACGGGTCCAAGCAAAAAGCGGCAGCTGGAGGATTGCAAGAACGATCGGTGGAATGCCGTGAAAAGACAAGTGTCCCAAGTGTCCTTCAAGAGTGACGTCACGACGATCACCCCGTCAGGACTAGATTTCGTTATGTGCATGGATGAACTGATGCTTCGGGGGTTCAATACTATAATATAGACGATCCCATCCCAACCAGGATCTAGAGCTCTTTCGTCACTGTCATCGTCGCCTTCAGACAGCCCGGTGCTGCTTGTCATTAACAATCACGTGTGCTATGAACTCGATTGGTCACCTGGGTCGTTTTGTATCTTGAACTGGAGGCCCCCGAGTGTCCTCAAGGCGAGTGGTCCGGAGACCGAGCGAGTTCCCGAACCGCTGGTGTGCCCATGGATGGATGAGGACCCCATATGATGGTATGAATATCATAGAGCTCATGATTCGGTGCAACCGTCCAGGAGAAACCCCGCCAGCTCAGCGAAAAAGAGAAAGCAACACTTGAAGTCGGGCCCCCAACGGTGTCATTTCGGGAATATATGGGGCTGGGGGAGGCATACACCCAAAACTATTCAACCACAATCTACTACACATTTAATTCCTAAACCCCAAACCTACATGCCCTATCTACTCCCTTTAGCCTTGTAGTTCCCGACACCCTATATCCTAAACGTAAACCCGGAACCCTAAGCCGTTCTCTCTCTCCGTAGCTTTCTCTGACCTCTCGTTCTTATTCTCTCTCTCTCTCTCTCTCTCTCTCTCTCTCTCTCTCTCTCTCTCTCTCTCTCTCTCTCTCTCTCTCTCTCTGTTGTTCTCTATGTTCGGCTGCAGGCTCTCGAGGGACCCGGCCAAATTCCCTTGAAAGAACGCAAGAAGCTCAACGAAAAGCTACGTCGCCGGATGAACTCATCGCGAGGCAGATTATACCATGCCCTCAATCCAGAAATTCTCGCCTTTCGCCTATCAGGCCTCAAGCCGGGCCTCGTCGCCCAATGGCAAGCTGCAGGCAGCAGTGCAGAGAAGCCATATCCTCAGACTGTCCACATGTTTAAACCCTAAAACTTACATAAGCCCTATAACTCTAAACCATCGGCCGAGGTTTGCCTACTTGAAGGCCTTCCTCTTGGACCGAGATCTCAGCACGATTACCGTGGATGCATTCTACGAAGAGCTGCTTGGCTACGGGCTACAATAATCCTGGTCTATGTTATATAGGCAGACACTTCCCGAGGACTGCAGAGACCTCCAACAAGGAGCAGTACGAAGAAGTTGCATTGGACACGCTTCGGAAGCGATACGACACTGTGGAGGGCAAGCGGTTCTTGGAGAACAACATTCTCCAAAGAGCCTCAGACAAAAGTTATCAGGTGACCGGATGAGTCAAGATGGTATTTGTGCCCAATTTCGACTGCAAAACTAAGAACAGAAGGGCCGAGCCCATCCACAGGCTCCGGACGACCCAGAAATGCGAATCTATAAGGTCTACGTTGGAGCGGAGCAAAGCAGTGCTTTCAGATGCATATAGCTTGCATGCAACAATGCAATATCTGGGCTTCCTTTGAATGTCGATCCCTGCTTGTCTGTTTGAGGTGGATCAGTGAACCGCATGGGAACAAGGACCTCTGGCCGTCGACACGTCACGGCTGGCCCGGATCGTGACGCAGTGGTGGGTGTGCTCGAGAAGAAGCACACCGCAGACTTCGTGAAGGGTGCCGCCACGGGTGCTGCCGCAGCAAAAGCGAAACAAAAACCCCGTAAGGAGAGACCAGAGTCTAGATCTACGCTCTTGTATTTTATCAATATAAGTTATAAGGCTAAACCACGAATCCCAAACCTCACTCCTGAAGTGCAGGAGCCGACAGCCGAAGAGAAGGAGAAGAAGGAATTCCAGAAACAGCTCGCTTCGACTCTTGTATGGAATATCCGCAGCCTTATACATTAAAACCTTATCGGCCCTATACACCCTGTAACCAATGCCATCCCAGGATCCGTGCCCTCGCCGACAAGGCGGTGCAGGTTGCCCTGAGCATGAACGAGCACGGCATTGAACGGCAAGAGGAGGCTCGTCGTGAAAACTGTCCCTGCACCTACAAGCAACAAAACCCTCAATGCTGGTTTAAACTCATGCAGGATACGAAGAAGCACCTCAACCAGATCCAGCAGGACTGCACGAAGATGCACACGGAGTCGCTCGGCAGCCTAGGGTTTCGGGTTTAGGGGTTTAGGGTTTGAGATTTAGGATTTAGGTGTTTAGGGCTTCAGGTTTTCGGGCTTTCAGGTTTTATATAGGGGTTCAAGGGTTTAGGGTTTTATCTTCGGGTCCCAGGAACGAAAAAACGCCCCACGCACAGTACTGGAGTCTGAAGCCGGGGTTTAGGGGTTATACAAAGGCTAAGGAGGCTTAGGGCCCCGGGTTTAGTAGGGTTTTGGGTTTCGCCGAAAGGACCGGTCCCCGCACTTAAATCGACTCTATGAGCCCTGTGTGTAGGGTTTTAGGGGTTTGGGGCTTAGGGTTTATAGCGGTTAAGGTTTTGGTCCCGTGGAGAGGATCGGGTTTAGATTAATGGGTTGGGGGTTGAGGGTTTTACGGGTTTCGGGCTGCAATTGATAGGGTTTGATATTACATAGGGCAAGTCTGTGTGTGTGTGTGTGTGTGTGTCTATGAAGATATATCTACACATATATATATATATATACACACACACTATATATATATATATACATATGTACAGATATATTTACTGTCTAGGTTCCACGATCATTCAGATTTTGCTTATAGTTGTTCTACGGGTTATATAAGGAGGTGGGGGTCCCTGGATTATATGATCCTGATTATGCGACAGGAATGTCTTCGTTAAACGAAAACCTGAACCCTAAACCCTAAACCCCTCAAAGTCCGAGTGCGAGCGCCGAAACCGCTAAAAGTGCATACCCAACCCTAAACCCGAGAATTTTGAACCCTGTTTTCGACGCCTTAAGAGCTTACTTTAGAATTCAAGCCTTGAACCCTAACCTAACCCTGATCCTTAAACCTTTTGAACCCTAAACCTTGAGCACTTAACCTTAAACCCTACATATAGCCAGGATCCAGATGATGGTCTTCCAGTCCACCCCGGTGCCTGTCTGCATGGAAGCGATCCAGGATGCACGCACTACTCTGGAGGCACGGTCTGGGAAGATTCTTAATTGAGGGGGGGCATACTTTAGTGAGTTGTGCTGGCTTTGGCTGGCAGATGCACACGAAAGCGGTGGCAGATGCCGAGAATATCGTCACTGCCCACGAGAGACGATGCTTAGCTAATACACGTTTGCTAGCTTGGTACATTCAACCATTGGCACACCTTATCCAAGGACTTGCCGCCGAGAAGAAGAAGAAGGAAAAAGCAGCCGAAAAACACAAGACCAAAGCTACGGATGGTGCCGAAGACGACGAAGAGGGCGAGGACGAGGACGACGACTACGAGGACGGTGACGGCGACGAGTGGGCCGAAGGTCCGGAAGAGGAGTGGGGTGTCGAGGGGGACCCGGAGAAGCTGGAGGAAGTGTGGGACGACTTTTGCCCCAACAAGAGGCAAAGGACCGGCTGATTGCTTTTGACATGTTCCGCTTGCTTCTGTGTGGTGTGTGACCGGAGCAATATATGCTAGCATCTACATGCACTCGCATACACATGCACGGCTGGGGGTCTCCATCACACTCGACCGCACCTAGATGTTGCAAGCATCCATCTGGGGCTCTTTAGTTTTATCCTCACGATGTGGGGTCCGATCGAAAGCACGATGATCTCAAGGGGTGCAGCAAAAGGTCCGAACCGCATGCCGAGTTGCATTGCTCCCAAGTTCAGCTCGCATCGAGAATGCTGTCGTCCTGAGCTGTACCCTAGACCGTAAACCCAAACCCCCCAAACCTTAAACCCTAGGCCCCTAAAACCTCAACCCTAAATCCCCTCCCTCTATAGTATAAGGGTCCATAGGCAAAGGGTCATACTTACTTTGGCCTTAGATGGGTTCCAGGTAAGGTACTTTCAGGCCGATATGGTATGTGTATATGTATATATGAATCTATGTATGTATGTATACCTATCTATCTATCGATCTACAAGGACCCTTATAATTGTAGGCCCTAACCTGCTGGAAACCACAACCTTATAATCCCCAAGCCGTGTAACCGGGCATGTCGTGTTTCAGATCAGTGCCATACATTTAACTATTAGAAGGCGAAAAGCGAAGTCCTAAACGCCCAACCCTAAACCCCACAACCTCTAATTAAACCCTAGACCCCTAAGACTATTCCCGCACCCAGCCCTAACACCCTAAATGTCGAGCTCGAAGCTTGAGACTCATTTCTGTTATATGTTCGAACCGAATCGTGACATGCAAAACCGAAGATTCAAAACAAGGTTCCATGGGTCGGACTGATCGACGATGACTTCTGCAAAGACGGATGGCTGTAACTGGCTACAAGAATATGTGCAACACACTGTGGACGATACAATGGAGCTTCTCAGTCATGGGACAGAGACTTAGCTGCATGATAATTTGCAATCCTCGTCTCGATCGATTCGTGTTGTCGGATCGATGGGGAGCACAAGGTGCCGTTCGAGCATTTGAAGAAAGTCCTCGGGCGATTGAAGGGTGTGCCGCATGCAATGATTCCGTGTCTCAGCTTATTCTCGCTTGTCGTTTTCATGCTAGCATGGAATTGCTGCATCTGCTCATATTTCTGACGATCCGAGTGCCGACATACTGGATCTGGCACAAAGCATGCAGAGCTGTACATCATATGGTGTGGTTCGTGTGGTCTTACGATGGTTTGACAAGCAGCCATGGCGAGCCTTGCCCGCCCTATGCTGCATTCTGTATATTACAAGTAGGAGACCCTGCATGACTGATACCATGTTTAGAAGCTTTCCAGGACGGGCCCTCCCGAAACCCTTCACGCACCGTGGCTCTAAATATGAACGGGCACTTGGGATTCTTGGTGATGGCTACGGTACGGTCCTGCTAAGGGTCAATCTGAAACAAGCGACTCGCCTCAATAAGCTCCCTCCTTATAACCCTTGCCTTAACCTGTCTGATAAGGTGTGCCTGGACTCTCGCGGCAAAGACATCGAAAAGACTGTGTCGCAGGATATGCTGCTACCGCACGAAATACTGGCTTCGCTTTACGCTTCTGGTAACTTACATCTGCTGGCCGGTCGCCGGAAGGATGTGGCTTCACTGTAATTTTGGTTGCTTGCCGACCCGCTATGCTGGAATAAACCACATCATCGGCTCAGTACCTTCAGGCTTAGGATTGTGCCAGAAGTTGTTCTACAGAAATATCAATTAAAAGAACCCTCAAACCCGATTATGAACTTACACACTAAACCCTAGACCCTGACAGTAGCTGTGAATTCGTGGGTTTTGAGCGAAACACTCGAGGATCTTCTGGAGTACTGGGAAGCTCATCGCCACACCGACTGGTTCCGGAATCACGAAATCCTTGCTGTGCCTGCCCTGCAAGTTCCTTCAGAGCCCCGATGTTGATTTGTTTTGATCTGAGGCTTGCACTGACGATGAGCTACGATATGCGGTGCCACTGCGATTATACGGCGACGGAGCTGAAGCAACGAGAATCTCTGCTTGAAGGGTGCGATAGAGACATGTTCGAATATGATTCCGAATGATCTAAGAACGCCAGAAGTTCGAGATCTTTACATTGATATCTGCCATCGATTCTGGAACATCTTCTACCTGGGATACGAGATTCCTGCATCTTAGAAGGCTCAGGGTTGAGGATTTCGAATAGGGCTTAGGGTTAGGGGGCCTAGGGTTTGGGGTTTGCCTCAACCAACTTAAGCCGAGGCTCAGCTGCATGAATATGACATATCACGGCTCGGCGAGCAGAAATGTTGTCATGGAGGTGATCAGGTGGAGCTTTGAAGCCCTCAGTTCCTTGCCCTTCATGCATTCGCACGAATCGGTTTCAAGTTGCTTAGTCTAGACTGCTTTATAGTTGGGGGCTCTACGGCTTTACTATTGGGTGTGCTGCTATAAAAGCTGTAGGCCTCAAGTTTTGTTTTGCACAATAAGCATAAATCGTATGTATCCTGATGCTCCATGATGCTCCCTCGCAAAAATGTTCATCCACATCATAACAACCTAGCGATTATAAGGCACGGGAATTTTTCCCACCCACGATCCGTGGGGCCGCCTCTTCACTGACGATTACTTTCCGGCACGTTGTGCCGTCGCCGGCACCTACCTTGCTGATGGGTACTTTGCTGTACTGGATGGGATCCAATCAGATCAAGAGTTTCTGAAGAAAATGATGAACCTACAGCGACCCTCGCCTTAAAATCTTCTGGTGTCCGGATTACAGGTCCAGGTTCCACGCGCTCAATTAAAGTGTCTTGGGTCCGTGCCAGCATGCAAAGTCCAAGGCGACTATAGTCGCAAACTCGTATGCCACATCTGCGAGGTCTGGCTTCCTAAGTTTAGCAGTGCCCCGGCTATACAAATCAGCCTCTGGCAGGCTTTGCACTGGATCGAGCAGGACGACGACCCCAACATGTTGTACACGAACTATGGGCCTGATGCAGCCCATCGGTCTTCGTACCATGCCAGCGAACAAGAACATCGATCGATTGAGCAGTCTATGGTACAGTGAGCAACCAAGGCTGATTCATCCAAGTGATTTCTCAGCGGTTCACGGTGTCAGCCCTTTGGTTCTGATACCAGGGTTTTCGCCCTACCGAAACTCGGTCGGCAATTTCGGTGTGGACTGTCCGAGTCGAACATAACATGCAAATCACAGTGGGCAGAAATCGCAAAGCTCAGGTATCTATCCGGACGTGATGCACATCATATACTTATCCCTGATTCCTGACATTCTGACGAGTTTTCTTTTGGATCATTCAGATCCTCCAGCAGATCGAGATGGCACGCTCGAGAGTCTGTGGCAAAATTTCAGAGGTTGGTGCGAAAGCCAGAGCCGCTTGTTATAAATGTTTGTGCCGACCGCACCGATATCCGACACCGCAATATAGTGCATCGATCAAGCGAAGGCCCTTCCGTGCAAGATCGCTGTGAGAGGCGACTGTTCACAGCAGCTGTGTTGAAGCCGGCATCGCACAACTATGTCAACATCAGCCAGAAATTGATGTCAGCCACGGCAGCCCGATATACCTTGCTTTGGCTTAACAACTTCGTCCGAATGCTGTTGCATGCAGACCCGACTTTGCACACCGAGGGCTTCGTGAAAACTGCCAGCACCCAGAGCATAGGCTTTTTTTCAGTTAAACACTCTTTTTATCAAGCCTTGTAACCCCTCTAGCCCTATACTCTCGGGAGCATACAAGCCGATAATCGGCAAATTCACAGATCCCTTCTTGACACCTTGAGGTATGAGTGTGGAGCGATCATGGGCCTTGCTGAGATGGAGATCCTGATGGTTCGCTCAGGGTTTCTTGCCCGCAATGATTCCGAAATCGTGCCGTTAAATCAAGAAGTGCAATGGCATTGACTAAGGCGAGTGTTCAGTGACTCTGAGAGCTTGCTCTTTCAAGTTTCGTACATGTCGTATCGTTGTGCATACAATGCATTGGCGAAAGCGGCCATTGATAGACGGGTGTGCAGGTGGCCATGTCGGCCCAAGCAGCATCAATTGGAGCATCTGGCATTCGATTGGATGCCTTACAATCCGAGATACTACCAGAACTTTTTGAGCGAAGACTGCATCCGTCGTGTGAAAGAGCTTGCGATCAAATCTCATGCTCCGAACATGGCGAGACACGTCATATTGAAATACTGCCTGCAGCAGGCGATGCGGTGGAGGTGAGAAACAGGGCGAACGGGTCCGACTGATACAGAAGACATATCGAATTTTGAAAAGCCCACCCGAGAGCCCAAGCCAAACATGAAACCAAAACCCGAAGCTGCCCTTTCATATCAAAAGCCTGCCTAAAAACCCTAATGCCCTTCCCTTACCTTATATAAGTTCTGGCTCAAACCCTAAACCCTACAGTTGGCTCAAAGTTTTGCTGAAAAGCCCTAAGTCCCAACCCTGCCCAAAGTCTTGGCTCAAAGTGTTGGCTCGAAAGACATATCGAATTTTGAAAAGCCCACCCGAGAGCCCAAGCCAAACATGGAACCAAAACCCGAAGCTGCCCTTTCATATCAAAAGCCTGCCTAAAAACCCTAATGCCCTTACCTTAAGTTGCGGCTCAAACCCAAAACCCTACAGTTGGCTCAAAGTCTTGCTGAAAAGCCCTAAGTCCCAACCCTGCCCAAAGTCTTGGCTCAAAGTGTTGGCTCGAATCAGGAAATTGGGAACACATCCTATTGGCCCCACCAGTTTTTCCAGACGGGTGCGGCCGAGAAGTTGGGCCACGGTGACAAGTTTCCACTGGTTCCGAGCAAATGCCGAACGACATGCTTTTTTTGTTGCTTATGGGCATCGGTATCCCGAATTTTCTAAAACTGTTTCACCTAGTTTCCAACTTTCTTGTTTCACTTTCACTTGCTTGTTTCACCCCACAGATCGCATCCCGAATTTTCTAAAACTGTTTCACCTAGTTTCCAACTTTCTTGTTTCACTTTCACTTGCTTGTTTCACCCCACAGATCGTATCCCGAATTTTCTAAAACTGTTTCACCTAGTTTCCAACTTCCTTGTTTCACTTTCAGCTTGCTTGTTTCACCCCACAGATCGTATCCCGAATTTTCTAAAACTGTTTCACCTAGTTTCCAACTTTCTTGTTTCACTTTCACTTGCTTGTTCCACCCCACAGAGGAGTCGATATGTAATCGGCTTCTCAATGCTTTTAAATTCTAAGCGTCTTCTCTGAGCGTTCGAACAGCCCGTGCTGGTAGGTGGCCGCAGCTTTACCTTGTAACCCCAAAACGTAACCCCAAATAGAAAGCCTGAGTCCGAATTCATTGTACAAGTAGCCGGCTAGTGCAGCATCTGCCGCATAAAATCGCCATGGTGTTCTACAGTTCCGGCGGCAAGCTTAAACCTACGCTCCAACATGTTTCTGATTTAGCAGATTCCGGGGTCTGGGGCAGGGTTTACGATTACGCTTTGGGGTTTCGAGTGTTTCGGGTTCCTTGAGTCATCCGCGGCGATTAATTAAGGTCTGTTCGTTTGCCGCTGGCATGCGCCCACTGCAAACGCTCCAGATTCAGATACAAACTGATATAACTTGTCTGCGAACCCCAGAACTCATAAACTACTGTTGTGCAGACGAGCACCTCAGTCGTCCTCGCCGGGTCGCTGCATCTGCTGCAGGAACTAAACCCCTCTCGTGCGCCTAGGGCTTTCCCGAATTTGAGGCATCGAGCTGAAAAGAGGTGTCCGTCTTCTGAGGCTTGTAGTACGAGTACGGACATGGGCTTGCAGGTTTCGGTATTCATAAACATAGTATACTTCGTTTACGTAGGTAGTGGGCTCCTTGATCTACGATTCCGTCAGCTAAACATGCAGAGCTGCGCCCTGGTTGCTGAGCTAGTGAGTTGTTCCTGGATGCAGTGGTTTACATTACGCATCTGCACGCACACCTTCATTGTCTCTGCCTCGCAATGAAGACAGAAGGCCGTCATCCAAGCCAACGGACGTGATACAAACAAGCCATACCTTGGGAATCTTGGGCTCAGAGTGTCAGAGGGCCTTGGCGTGGGGCTGTCCCCTCATGGCTCAACGCCCTATGCCCATAATTCAAAACGCAACAGCCCTAGACTCTTAGAACCCCACCCTCAGCTGGAAAACTACACCCTCAATCGCTTCCAAGCCGACCGTTTCCTTTGACGCCTTGAACGCCTTGAAGCCTAATGCGGCCAAACATAACACCAAGCTCAGCATGTCCAAATTTGGGCACTTGGGATTCTAAAGTCAGTAGTTCCTTTTTGGGGTATTTAGAATCCTATAAGGTATTCCCAAAAAGAAACTACTTTGGGGCCTGGGTAGGATGGCAGTACGGGACCTTCAGGGAACTCGTTGCACATTGTTCAGCTGTTGCATATAATGGAGTCGACCGAGGAATTAGGTTGCAGTTGAAACTGCTTGCCCTAAACCCTCAACCCTCCCTGTAGCCGCTTGGGGCTCCTTTCTATGAATCCTATATGTTTGTATCTAAATCTCCTTAAACAGGTGTGGTGTTGGGGCCACAGCCAATGATTCGGTGTGGAGTACAGAGTAATTACTGTGCTCATAAACCCGAAACTCGAACGGTCATTTCGACCTCACAGGAAGAAACTGGCTTCTCTGCAATTGCGAGGCTTTAGCCACACACTGACCTCCTGCCTTCCCATAAAGACCTATAGACCAAAGAACCTTAGACAGAAGAAGAGACCGAAACCCTAAAGCCACCACCGAAAGGACCGCATCGAACAAATGAAATGCAAACCTGTGCTGTGTTATATTATATTATGCTATGCTACATTATACCCAATTACACGAACATTAATGTAAGCCGGAACACCTTGTAGTCCTGGAGTGCTCAACTCCGGGAGTCCAATCAAGCGAAACTTTGGTAGCGGTACATTGATAAACCGCACAAATTGTAAACCAAGAGATGTAGTGATATGTGATAGTGGTCTTAGATGAAGAAGGTGACCAAGAACACATGACAAGAAAACTAAGGCTGTCGATAATGACTTTGCGGTCCTGAACTGGCCCTTTTGCTTCCATACGCATTGCCATCGCCAGATCCTCACGTAGCCTGGGCCTTCGTAGCTAGTTACAAACAGAATGCGGAGGTCTAAATTTAAATCCTTAGTATCCTAGGGAAATTAAATGTTAACCATTAACCTCTGGATATATGTAATTGGGGAGGATACTCCCACAAACAGAAGTTTTGCTGGAAACCACCCTACACCCCCAACACTAAACCCTCAACCCTAAACCCTGTAAATCCTAAGCTACGGACGTGGGATGAAAAGCCCAGGTCTGGCAAAAGGCGACAAGAGAAGCCCTAGAAGCCCGGCGACCGATCTGGAAAGTTACGGTCTTTTCGGAGGCCTCAAAAGGTGGGATGAAGGTAGGTGGGATATTCCCAAATAAGAGTCCGTATATAAGGGATCCTTAATCCTACATACCTTCATCCCACCTTTTGAGGCCTCCGATCTTTGGACCCCTTCATATGGTTTGGGGTTTAGGCGCGACCGATTTAGAAAGTTACGTATGGAATACCGACACAAAGGTGCACGAGCACGATACCGATAAAGACACTGTTCTACTTCATACCTATAGACCTACAGTATAGTATATTATAGTCAGTGTAGTCCGTATTATCTAGGTAGCCGAGCTCCTAGAGGAACATATGCGCACTGCATCAGTCGTGGGGCGCTCTCATGCCTTGGCACAGCGTACCTGCACACCCCGCCCCGAGCCCAGGCTAACTTTAATCCGACCCCGGTTAGAGTGGTTCCCAAACTAATAGGGCAAGCAAAACAAGGGATCTACAACTGGGAGTGTGCTTGCTGCTTGTATCCGGGTTCTCATCTGAGTCGTAGTACTGCCACTACAGCAAGCCCAGAGACTCCAATATCCCTTAATTAATTCAGGAAAAATCTTTAAAGCGTATTAGGGATCTTTCTTTTATTTAAGAGTTTAAGGTATATTCCTAATAATAGAAGGATATTGGAGTCTCTGGGAGCGACACAGACCTGAATCCGCGCATCCGCGCAACTGGCTTTAATTTTGGTGATCGGACCTTGAGACCTCCAGGGCATATGCCTCAAATCCTGACCCCTAAACCACTAAAGCCTAAACCCTACCCCCTAAAACCCTAACCAAAAGCCCTAAACACTCAACCACAAATCCCGTTTCGAGCTTTCGGTGCAATGGCACATGGCTACAATTATGGCTCTTACTTCTTACTGATCGAACTGTTGCTACGATTTCATGTAATACAAGTATTGCCTCATGATCATGCGGGTGATATTGAGTGCCATCATGTTTGGAATTTAGCCATGGACGACAGCCTTCCAGGCTGTATTTTCGCGAATCTCACACGGGAGCATCGGGGTCTCTGTCCAACAGAGCCGCTGAAAGTATGACTATCAGAAACTAAAGATAGGCTGTCTTAGAGTATCATCATATTGTGGGGGCTACTTGTAGAATGAAACATACAATATGAAACCTTATAAAGCCTAAAACCAACAAGCCGGGGCACGTAAGCATCCACGACCTTGCTGCATTTCAGCTGGTCGCCGCCCGGTGGCGCTGCGTAACAGCGCTCCACCTCTACAGCATGGTCTGCATTGACCTACAGGCACATCTACGTGCATCGTGCGAAACTAAACTATGCTTCTGAGACAGAGAGAGAAAGAGAGAGAGAGAGAGAGAGAGAGAGAGAGCGAGAGCGAGAGCGAGAGCGAGAGCGAGAGCGAGAGTGAGAGTGAGAGAGAGAGAGAGACAGAGAGACAGAGAGACAGAGAGACAGAGAGACAGAGAGACAGAGAGAGAGAGAGAGAAAAAGAGAGAAAGAGAGAAAGAGAGAAAGAGAGAGCGAGCCAGACCGAGGGAGGGCAGGAGGGAGTGCGAGAAAGCGCGCGAGAGAGACAGAGAGAGAGAGAGAGAGAGTCAGAGAGTATGTGTGTGCATGTATGTAATACTTTATACATGTATAAATCAAGTTTAAAAATAAACATCCACATAAGTAATACATAAAAGGTGTATATAATAAAACACATAGATAAGGAAGGATATAGTTGTCACCGTCTTTGCATAGAGCTGCTATGCACAAAGACTCCGAAGGCAGCAAGCTGTCACCGAGATCTTGGGGCACCGCTATCGTTGCATGCGCCTAAAAGGATGTCAGATTATGAGGTCATGCATGCGATGTTTTCTGGAACAGTAGAGCATTGCGTGAACGAGCATTGATCCTCATCCCTTTGGGGAGGTACCGGCGAGAAGGGTTTTTGCATTTGAACTTATACGAGGCTGGTCGGAAAGTCTACCTCGTCGTGATCATCGGCTTCAGCCGGCTGTGTTGGAAAAGAGGAGCAGCTATAGAAGCAGCATTCCCTGGGTTTAGGGGTTCGGGGTTAGGGTTTGGGGCTCTAGGATTTACTAACAATTCCGAGGTTCATTCCCTGGGTTTAGGGGTTTGCTAAACCCTAAACCCCTAAACCCTAAACCTAGGGTTTGGGGCTTTAAGAACCCTTGTAGATCCCTTTAAAGGCACCTTCTATTCTACTTTAGGGTCCCCCATTTTCGGAAAATTCCCGTTTAGGGTTGAGGGGTTAAGAGTCGATGCTTTGGCCCTGCAGCATGAGAGGATTGCCGCCTTACTCGGTCCACTGCGCCTCTACTTGGAGGGGCAGGGGACTTACTTTCTTCAAGGGCTCCTTAAAGGGATCTATGAGGTTCCTTAAAGGGATCTATGGGGTTTAGGATTCAGGGTCTGCTTGGAGGCAGGGGACTTACTAAGTGGGTTATAAGTAGGGTTCTAATTGGGGTAACTCCATTTAGGGTACTTATAACCCTACTTATACCCTACTTACTAAGTCCCATGATCCTCCAAGTAGTTCCAATGCGCCTCTAAGTAAGCAGGCCCCGGTATCCTGCTAGCAGACAAAGCCAGCCCACTGACATACGGAGCACAGGGTCCTTCTACTGTCCTACCCTGCCCCACGATTGTGTGGGAACTATATGTATGGTCGTCCGAAGGGTGGAGGCTCCGGGCTTCGATCTTTGCTAATGTAGGGGCCTTAAGAATTAGAATCAGAATAGGGTTTTGGATCTCATTATACTATCAAAATATAATTATAGTAAGGAGTAAGGAACCCCCAAAATAGTACAGGCCATTTTACGGCCCCTCTGTTATTTCCCAAATCATGCTCCGAACCCCCCTAAACTTAGGTCAAGATCCTCACAAACCCGACATCGCAACAGGGGGTCGTGACCTCCTGCTGCTCCGCAAGACAGGGCACGCTGCGCTTCGACAGCGCTTCCGCCCAGCCTCACTTAGCTGAGTGTTTCTGGCTGATGGGCTTGAACCTGTGCTTGTTTTAATGCACCGTTTGGGGTTTATCGGGGTCTGAACTCTCACAGTCCTTACACCACGGCAGCATGGACCCAAGTACTCAAAAACGAAAATTCTTTGGGCGATACTGATCTCCCCTGTAGCACGATTTGGGACTAAGAACATACTACTCGTGCAACCCCTGATCAATAACTAGCTACCCCCTTCATGAGCGTATCTCAACCAAAGACTATAGTCGGCATCCAGCCAGTAAGGACCTGAAAGACATGAGGACTGTCCTTGAAAGACCTGATGAGATCCTTTGGATTACAACACCTACATAGGCACAATTATGGTGGGAAGTGGAGTTCTGAAGTTGCAGAAAGATGTCGGGGGCATAATGCTGCTGTCCTGGCGGTCGGAAAACTTAGAGGTGTAAATACTTGCGAAGTTGCATGAAGGAGCCCTAAGAAACAATCTTGGTATGCGTCGACTCTATCAGTTAAGACTAAAAACCACACAAGGCAACAACTTTCCGGCTGCTACTGGTCTACTCTAAACACGGTGGCATCGAACGTTAAGAGCCAACCATCCGAACCCTAAGCCTTAAATCCTGAACTAAACCCTAAACCCGAAGCCCTGTAGGTAAATGCTGATCAAAAGCAAGCAGATCTTCTGGACATGTTGTTTCCTTGAAAAAAAGTCTAGTTGATCAAGAGCAAGCCAAGATTTTCTGGGATACCCACGGCCAATTCGCTCAGCAGCGGCCTGCAGTGGAGTCCGGGCGGGATCCGACACATCTCGAGGCTCTCAGCCGCACTCTTGGAATTGCACGGTTTAGGGTTTAGGGTTTTTTCCCAAGAGCCGTGAGCCCTAAACTCTGAATCCCAATACTCATGCAACAGACCTAGAATACTAGACACAGTAATACAATAGTAACACTAGTAAACAGTAACACGAATAGTGACAGTACTAGCAACAGTGCTAATGCTCGGATAGGGAGTAGGAAGGGGAATAGTTTGAGTAGGAGTAGCCACAATCATAGTCGCAGGTATAATTACGGTAACTACGGTATTATTATAGCAGTTGCCATAATCGCAAAAGTCATTCAATCAGTCGTCTTCGTCAAGGTGCTACTGAAAGCAACAGTAACCGTTTGCAGAAGAACAGTCTTGTACAACTGGTAATGGAAGTTGGCTCAGCTAAAGACGTATTTCTGGAGATAGGAAGCGCAGACTATTGAAGCCCTGATGCATGACTCGCACAGAACCCCGAAACAAAAGGTGAATGGTATGGTATGAACGAGCAACCTCCAGCGAGCCCAGAAAGGTATGTAGTATGAACCCTAAGTGCTGATTAATAATTAGTGACAATCGCCGACAGCTTTAAAACCTAGCCCGAAACCACGCCAAGTGCATCCTTCATATTTTCCTCTCTCGGCAGCAACTATGACGCCCCTCGCAACCGCGGGGTGGACCAGCGTGTCAGGCGACTGAGGTCGTGCAGCTCACGCTGGACACGCTCCTGCGACGGACGCCAAGTAGCATACTATCGGGGCCTTACCAAATTAGAACAGGGTTTTGGGCTGCATTAAACATTGAATTTTG
Organism: Symbiodinium sp. CCMP2592; assembly: GCA_905221615.1. NCBI lineage: Eukaryota > Dinophyceae > Suessiales > Symbiodiniaceae > Symbiodinium > Symbiodinium sp. CCMP2592. The sequence goes on from CAJNDT010000535.1 coordinate 267,143, forward strand.
AATGGAGCCACCAAAGTACAGGAAATTATTAAGGAACCTACATAGGCTTAAGGGCACACGGCCAGTGGTGGCCTTCAAAATTGTTCGAAGACCACAGTAGCGCTTCTCTGTGCTCGTGGTGGAGGGAGGGCTTTAGCTTTAGCCATTCTTAAACCCTAAACCCTAAACCCTAAACCAATCTTATATTTAGGATTGGAGCCCGGGGCTTCGAAGGTTTAGGGGAGGGATCCAGGTTCGGAATCCGAGCGCCAGCAGACGAAGGCGCACATCAACAGGCACAAAACCTTCGTTGAAGTTGCCGACCTTGAGAAGAGGAATAGAGAGAGAGAGAGAGAGAGAGAGACAGAGAGCGAAAAACAAAAACAAAGGAGAGATAGAGCCTTAACCGGACCTGTACTCTCCACTATGTTTTGGGTTACCCTGTATTGTAGGATGTAAACTTGGCTAAACCGAATAAACACGCTACACTGGACACTAATTAAACACCCAGTCGTTTTCGAACAGCCGAGGCTGGCCTATGAGCAAAGCATTCAACAGCCGGAAAACGATTTCACCCTTCCCTAAAGGTCCATCTACACGAATAGTGTATACTTTGACCATTTTTGGCCTCAAAGTACCTATGCATGTAGGGACTACCCAAACAGTGTATACTTTAACAATTATAAAATACCTATGTAGAGACTACTTCAAGGCCAAGGCATATACTAGTTAGGTACATGGACGCTTAGGGTTTGTCCCAGTACGGAGCATTCCTGAACCCATAGCCTCAAGCAGGTCGCCTTGCACCCCGAGGGTCCATGTACCCAACTAGTATATATTTTGGCCTTAAATGGTTCCCTATATAAAGGTTACAGTTACTTGCGGGCCAAAAAATATACAACCCTAAACCCTAAACCCTAAACCGAGGGCGAGCATCCCCGAACATCCATGCATTCTACTCAGAAAGCACCCAAAAACCCTGGACTCAGACCATCGTGGACTCCTAGGATGAACATCCCTGAAGATTCATGGGTTCTACAGACAATATCACCTAAATCCCTAGCCCTAAACCCTAAAACATAAACCTACACAAACCTTACCTTTGGTTAGTAGGGAATGGAAGAATGGTAGCAATGGTAGTTATAATTGTACCTCATTCCTCCATTCCCTACTAACCAAAGGTAAGAAACTACGAAGCTCCTTGTCTACCCGATACTCGGTACAGGCCGACTCCTCTGTGGTCAGCGCCTCAGCTCCGAACTGAGGATTCATGGAGCGTTTGGGTAGTTCTCTCAGTTAGCGGGTGCCCTTCTAGGTCCCCCAAAATAGTACGTACGGCACCGATAACAAAAAAGGATCCTAGAATTAACAGTGACCCTAATGTAGAGAACTAACCATATCGGCGTGTCGCGTTTAGGGGAGGCGTTGATGTGGGGGATGACACAGCTGCCGCACAAACGGAAAACACCACACACACACACACACTCACACACTAACACTAAGTCACTAAGTGGGCCCTCCCTCATAACACTAGAGTGTCAAGGGGCTGATCACGCAGAAACGTTGCGATCTCAAGTATCCCACACCAAACTTTCGGTCCGCCATAGTTAGGGCTTAAAGGGAACCCCAGAAAGTTGGAATATGGTTTCAGGGTAGGATACCCTACAATTTACCATAAAGGGTTTAGGATAATCATATTCCAACTTTCTGGCTTTTACTTTAGAGCCCAGGGCGTGAAGCTTTCGGATAAGGGCCCTAAACCCTAAACCCTAAACCCAAACCCTAAACCCTAAACCCTAAAGTTTTCGGATAGGGGACTGAAGCCTGAGAATCCTCAGGGCCCTGCCCAGACCACCAGGAGGATCTAGATCCCCTAATTTGGGGCCCTGCTTGGAGGGGCAGGGGACTTAGTAAGTAGGTTATAAGTAGAGTTATAAGTACCCTAGATGGGGATACCACATTTATAACCCTACTTACAACCTACTTAGTAAGCCCCCTGCCCTTCCAAGTAGTAGGGTTCCTTAAAGGGCTCCGTTTAAGGGATCCTTTAGGGTGTAGGGTTCAGGGATCTATAACGGAAAGTAGAACCACCGTTTTGGGACCCTATGCTACTAAGGGTGCTTGATCGGAACCCCCATTAAGGGATCTACTTTCTAGATCCTCCCGGTGGGGCTTGGGTAAGGATACAGGGCTCTAGGGTTTAAAGTTTTGATCCTTAGGGTCTAGGGTTTAGGATCTCGGGGTTGGGGTTTAGGGTCTAAGTTTATGGTTTAGGGTCTGGGGGATGGTTCGGGTTCAGGGATTTTTTTTGTTCTTGAGCTCCTTTCTGGGTTTAGGCCCTTACATCTAGTCTCCATCGTACTTCCTTTTTGGGGTTACCTTTTAGGATCCCTAATATGGACTTGGTTAAACCAAAAAAAGGAACTACAATGGAGACTATTATAGGTAAATCATGGACTATGAACCCTCAACCCTTTCTGGGTTTAGGCCCTAAACCCTAAACCCTAAACCCTGAGGTCCTTAAGACCAGAGGCTCTGGGAGCCGATGCCGTGAAGCTCAGAGAGTTTAGAGCTGTACTTGGAAGGGCAGGGGACTTAGTAAAGGGCTCCTTAAAGGGATCTATAGGGGTCCTTAAAGGGATCTATGGGGTTTAGGATTCAGGGTCTGCTTGAAAGGGCAGGGGACTTAGTAAGTAGGTATAAGTAGGGTTATATTTGGGGTAACTCCATTTAGGGTGCTTATAGCTCTACTTATAACCTACTTACTAAGTCCCCTGCCCCTCCAAGTAGGGCTTTAGGTCCCTCAGGAACGCGCCGGGACACTTCTAGATTGTTTCAGCTTTACACTCATATACCCAAAACATAAAAACCCTTAAACCCATAACCATCAGCCTTGAACACTAAACCCTAAACCCCTAAACTCTAAACCCCTAAAACCCGAACCCCTAAACCCCTAAACCCTCAACCCTTTCCGGCAAGCACCCTGCGGCTCGCCTTCGACAGCCGCTGCGTTTCGTAGTTGAGGCGTGCTACCTGCACGCTGGTCTCACACCAGGGCTTAGGGTTTACCCCAAGGGTCCAAAGGACCCAATAATTAGGTACTCGGCTTTGGGATAGTAGTTATGTAGGTTAGGATTTTGGTGAATATATGATTATTGGATACTTGGACCCTTCGGGTTGGGGCTAACAGCGTTTTGGACTTGGCTTAGGGTTTAGGGTGTGGGGGTTGAGGGCTACTAGGGTTGAGAGCTTAGGGCTCAGGGTTTAGGACTTCTGCTCTAGGGGTAGGGTTCGGGGATTTCTCATTCATGAGCCTAGGGGTATTTCTCAGCAGGGGTACTTCTCAGCCACCAGCGAAGATTTAAGAAGATTGTTGAATTATTTGGAAGATTGTTGAAGAAAAACGAATTATTTGGAAGATTGTTGAAGAAAAATGAATTATTTAGAAGATTATTGAAGAAAAACAAATTATTTGGAAGATTGTGGGTTTCAATTTGAAGCTTAAACACGGTTTAGGGAAGTTTAGGGCTCATGGTTTAAGCTTCCTGGCACGGCTCGAGGACCTGCCAAAATGGAACACCGAGGTTTATTATTCGAAATTCTTCGTTGTATCTGCGGAGAACTTCAAACACTTTTCTAGACTTGTGCTTGTTTCCCCCAGCTGAAACCGCCAGATGTGCTCAGTGTAGCTGCCAAAACTGGCGGGCATGCAGCTGCCGCTTGGTAGAGCAACATACACCAAACCCCATTCTGAACATGTTGGCACTCTGCCTTCGACAAAGACAACCCAACAGCAAGGTTCTCTGTGATAACAGGCATGAATGAGACGGAGGAACACACCAGCTCAACAACACAGCCATGTCCCAAGAACGGCCTCCCTTCTTTGTCCGGTATTGCTTCCGGTGACTTGCATGACTGCTTCGATGTCACCAGGTCAGGCCCCAGCCGGCGCATTAGCCCATGTGCCCGGCTGTCATCTATCCCCTGCCCCTGGGATAGGTTGGCCTCAAGGCTGTGACACAGGCAAACCGAACGCCTCACACCTGGCCAATGGTGTGGGGAGCAACCCCGATGGGGCAGGGGTTTACTCCTTAGGTAAGGCAACCCCGAGGAGGTTCGACTGACACTCTAATTACTGTACTACTGCTCGATATTTGGCCTCCCATGTTGCTGAGGTGGACACTCAAATTATTTGGAAGATTGTGGGTTTCAATTTGAAGCTTAAACACGGTTTAGGGAAGTTTAGGGCTCATGGTTTAAGCTTCCTGGCACGGCTCGAGGACCTGCCAAAATGGAACACCGAGGTTTATTATTCGAAATTCTTCGTTGTATCTGCGGAGAACTTCAAACACTTTTCTAGACTTGTGCTTGTTTCCCCCAGCTGAAACCGCCAGATGTGCTCAGTGTAGCTGCCAAAACTGGCGGGCATGCAGCTGCCGCTTGGTAGAGCAACATACACCAAACCCCATTCTGAACATGTTGGCACTCTGCCTTCGACAAAGACAACCCAACAGCAAGGTTCTCTGTGATAACAGGCATGAATGAGACGGAGGAACACACCAGCTCAACAACACAGCCATGTCCCAAGAACGGCCTCCCTTCTTTGTCCGGTATTGCTTCCGGTGACTTGCATGACTGCTTCGATGTCACCAGGTCAGGCCCCAGCCGGCGCATTAGCCCATGTGCCCGGCTGTCATCTATCCCCTGCCCCTGGGATAGGTTGGCCTCAAGGCTGTGACACAGGCAAACCGAACGCCTCACACCTGGCCAATGGTGTGGGGAGCAACCCCGATGGGGCAGGGGTTTACTCCTTAGGTAAGGCAACCCCGAGGAGGTTCGACTGACACTCTAATTACTGTACTACTGCTCGATATTTGGCCTCCCATGTTGCTGAGGTGGACACTCAAATTATTTGGAAGATTGTGGGTTTCAATTTGAAGCTTAAACACGGTTTAGGGAAGTTTAGGGCTCATGGTTTAAGCTTCCTGGCACGGCTCGAGGACCTGCCAAAATGGAACACCGAGGTTTATTATTCGAAATTCTTCGTTGTATCTGCGGAGAACTTCAAACACTTTTCTAGACTTGTGCTTGTTTCCCCCAGCTGAAACCGCCAGATGTGCTCAGTGTAGCTGCCAAAACTGGCGGGCATGCAGCTGCCGCTTGGTAGAGCAACATACACCAAACCCCATTCTGAACATGTTGGCACTCTGCCTTCGACAAAGACAACCCAACAGCAAGGTTCTCTGTGATAACAGGCATGAATGAGACGGAGGAACACACCAGCTCAACAACACAGCCATGTCCCAAGAACGGCCTCCCTTCTTTGTCCGGTATTGCTTCCGGTGACTTGCATGACTGCTTCGATGTCACCAGGTCAGGCCCCAGCCGGCGCATTAGCCCATGTGCCCGGCTGTCATCTATCCCCTGCCCCTGGGATAGGTTGGCCTCAAGGCTGTGACACAGGCAAACCGAACGCCTCACACCTGGCCAATGGTGTGGGGAGCAACCCCGATGGGGCAGGGGTTTACTCCTTAGGTAAGGCAACCCCGAGGAGGTTCGACTGACACTCTAATTACTGTACTACTGCTCGATATTTGGCCTCCCATGTTGCTGAGGTGGACACTCGGGTGCCGAGCTCGGACCCAGCCAGCACGTTAGCCCATGTGGCTGGCTGTCATCACCAGGTGTCCGCTCTGGTGGTTGGCCCCAAGTCCTCGTCGGTTCCGTCTTCCGCGGTCCCCCAAAGCGACCCCATGCCCGGCCATCGGCATGCAAGCGCGGCTGGTGAATCAAAACTGGACACACCGCGACTTGTTGGTAAGGTTGGTGTGACATAAGATGCCATGCAGGGCCACGCGGGCAACTTCCAGCGATGGGCAAAGTGCTTCAAGACTTTGCCCGCGGGCGCGGGTACGTGGCATAGTATTTAGTAGTCGGGCCTTCCCTGCAATCTGCGCTGAATCACCTGCCGTGGGCACACCACTTTGCTAGGCGAGCACAGAATAAATCCCCAGCGCCGGCCAACGACACTGTCCCGCACGGTCAAGGACCCATAACTCGGGTCCGAGCCCGACTGGAGCGCGGTCTGTAAGACCACGGAGCTGGGGCATGCAGGATGGGTAGGGCGAGTCGAAAGCAAGCAGCAAGCCAACCAAGACATGGCACGTGACAAGGGACCAAGTACATGACATTCTTCGAGAGAACACTTTACCCGGAATGCAAAACCTCAACTCATTGCTAGTGTGCCGTCCAAGCAAACGCTTTCGAGAGAGCCATGGGCAGTGTCATTCTGTCGTCGATCCAAGAGAACAGAAAGTATGTGCTCAGCAGAAAGAGATATAACCTAATCATGGGTTAGCGGCCTCCCCCATTTGCTCTTTTCCTCCCGCCCGTTCGGTTAGTTGGAATGCCGCTTCGGCTGAGGAGTGAGGCAGGCATCATGGCTATGCTGATTTCAGACTGCTGATTTCAGACTGCTGATTTCAGACCCGAAGCCGCTTCCAATGGCTATGCTGATTTCAGACTGCTGATTTCAGACTGCTGATTTCAGACGAAGCTGATTTCAGACTGCTGATTTCAGACTGCTGATTTCAGACAGGTTCAGCAGCGACTACAGCACGAACTCATCGAAGGCATAGTCTGCGAAGCCTAGTAGTTTTTCTTTGGCGGAAGTGCAGCTATTATCGGAGCCAGGCCCCGAAGAACATCAGCGTCCACCACACCAGGGTGTTGTTCTTCGATGCCTTCATCAAGCGGGAAGTCATCCCTTGCAAGATCCCATTTGGTCCACATATGGCAGTGTACCTGCCTGAGAGGATCCTGCCAATTTTGCTTGGTGAACGTCTTCGAGAAGCTTTTCTTTCCAAACTCTTCCACCCAATATTTGTGTGTCGCCTTGAACTCGACGTTCCATCTGTAATCGTTGACCCTGAGAGTCATGCGAGCTTGCGGAGCACATAATTGGTCAAGAAGTTCCATTGGAGAGCTGTGAATTCTCGGTGCACCCCGACGACTGGAAGCAGGTACCACAGAATCCTCCTCAGCTGAATAGTAGGGGCGAGGTCTGAGGGAGCCAGGGAGTTTCAATTCACAAAACAGACAACTCAAGTTGATATGCAGCTCAACATAGAGCAAAGAAAATTTAGTCCCAAGGGCTGCATCGGATGGGGCAGGACCGGCACTGGGAGCAGGCAGGCTGCTGGAAGCGGCAGCATTCTGAGGGCCAGCCTGAACTCAGCACCCGACACTGGAAACCCGATACCTAGACCCACAAAAGGCAAGCCCCTGAAGGCTGAAACCTAAAGCCCAAACCAGACCATATTACCAAGATACTTCAAAATACCCTAGCCCAAACCTTAGCACAAAAAGAGTGGGTTCCTCCTTTCGGCGACGGGCTTCCTCTGCGGCCTCGTCTTCGACCTTCCAGATCGGGCTTTGGGTTTTGGGTTGGGTTGAGGAGCCCTCAAGCCGAAACCTTAAAACCTCAACCCCTCGCCCTAGGATACCCCCAAACACTAAACCACAAATAGGCTTCCTTTTGTAGGCGACGGTCCATATGGGGCTTCCAGATTGGGATTTGGGTTTGGTACTTAAGGTTGGGGATAGATCGTTTCGCGCCCTCAAGCCTTACTCGACTCCTTCTCGGCTTCCTCCTCTGGGCGATGGGCTTCCTCTTCATCAGCCTTCCAGGTTGGGTTTCGGGTTTGGTACTTCGGGTTGGGGATTGATGGTTTAGTATAGAGCCACACCCTCACCAGCAGCACCACCAGCACCTAGAGCCCTCAAGCCTACACCCGAAATCCTACAACACAAACCTGAACCATATTCCCCAAATACCCGAGCCCAAACTTCCTCTTCGGCCTTTTCTTCGGCCTGTCAGATTGGCTTTCGGGAATAGGGTTTCGGTTTGAGGGTTGAAAGCCCAAGCCCAAACTAACCAAACCTACACCACAACTCCCAAGATACCCTAGCCCGAACCCTAGACAAATCACACAAAAGTTTCAAACTCGACAATGGCTTTGTCCTCTCGGCGGCGGGCTTCGTCTTTGGTTTCGGGTTTAGGGTTTCGGGGTTTAGGGTTGAGAGCCCTAAAGCCTAAACCGAAAAACCTAAACCGAAAACCCCTAAAACCAAAAGCCTGAACCTCCACCCTAGTTCCCAAGATACCCTGGCCCAAACCGGAAGCAGCTCGACACCGTCAAGATGGCCTCCTCCTCTGCCTCTCTGCGATGGGCTTCCTGGTCCATTTCGGCCTTCCAGATTGAGCTTCAGGTTTTGAGTGTGGGGTTCAGGGCTGAGAGCCTTCAATCCGAACCACCTAAACCCAAAAGCCTGAACCTCCACCCTAGTTCCCAAGATACCCTAGCCCAAAGCAGAAGCAGCTCGACACCGTCAAGATGGCCTCCTCCTGTGCAAAGATGTTTTCCTCCTCTCTGCGAGGTGCTTCCTGGTCCATTTCGGCCTTCCAGATTGAGCTTCAGGTTTTGGGTGTGGGGTTCAGGGTTGAGAGCCTTCAGTCCGCAACACCTGATTAAACCCAAAAGCCTGACCCTCCACCCTAGTTCCCAAGATACCCTAGCCCAAACCCTAAGCAGCTCGACACCGTCAAGATGGCCTCCTCATCTGCAAACATGGCTTCCTCATCTCTGTCATGGGCTCCCTGGTCCATTTCAATTTCGGCCTTACAGATTGCGCTTCAGGTCTTGTGTGTGGGGTTCAGGGTTGAAAGCTTTCAAGACGAAACCCTAAACCCAACAACCTGAACCTCCACCCTAGTTCCCAAGATACCCTAGCCCAGACCCTAAGCAACAAAAAGGTTTCAAGTTCGATTCCTTCTTCTTGGCTTCCTCCTCTCGGCGACGGGCTGCCGTTTTGGCCTTCAGAGTTTTCTTCCGTCGTGCCTGCAGAGAATCACCCTGAGCCCGAGAGCTAGCTAAACTTCACTCTGAAACTAAACTCCAAACCCAGCAAAATCCAAAGCCCTCAGCCTGTAAACCCGTGCCCTAGATGAGCCTTCATCTTCGGCTCGAGCAAGCCTTTCTTCCGTTGCTTTGGCGGAGCCTTGGCCTTAGCCTTCCGTTTCGGAACTTGTTCTCCCTCGTCGGGACCAGCAGCTCTGGGGACAGCGATCCGTCCAGTTCTCCTTTGTTTGATCTTCTCCTTCTCTTTCTGGATCTCTGGATCGCCCTGATTCTCGAGATCCTCGAGCTGTTCCAACAACTCCTCCATGTCACTGTCCTCAGCGTGTTCTTCTTCTTGTGGAAGCAAGCAGGCAGCCATCTTCCTCCTGGCCTCTTCTTTCTCGTGCTCGGTTTCCAAGAAAAGATCGAGGATTAGGCCGTGCAAGCTGGCTCGTGACTGGTTTTTGCGAAAGTTGACTTTGAACAATGCCAACAGGTCCTGGCACTGCTTGCATGTCAGATTGAGTCCGGCATGGATTCTAGCCAAGGGCAGCGACATGGCCTCAGAGGTCTGTTCCAGGTGCAGCGGGCCGTGCGGGCCAGACAGGCCAGGCTTGACAGGAACGGAAACCCAGTCCTCCAGCTCCGTGATGTGGTGGAATCGGATGGCATTGTGCCTGTAGGGCCGGAAAGCCGACATCCCAGCAGCCGTGCGGACTCCTGCCGCCAGCTCCAGGTCCCAAGCAGCGAAGCCATAAGATCCAACAGCCAAGATCAACATGATCTCTCCTGCACGCTGGCATGCTACCACCTCGCCTGCTGCCCCAGCCAAGACAGACAGCCAAGCAGAGTTGGGGCCAGCTGCAAACTTGTCCTCATCTTGCATGTAGCAGAGGAACCACTCTGTAGCCACAACTTGCTGCCACTCCATCTGCTGGGTCGTGCTCGGCCACGTATGCTGCTTCGTTTTAGTTTCCATGAGCCTCTGGAACTCCTTTTTGAGAGCCTGAGTCGAAGACAAAGAAGAGCTTTCTTTAGCAAATTTTAAGGTCTTCGGACCTTAGGATTTGCGGAGTTAGGGTAGTCGGAAATAGAGCCCTTAATGATCCTGAGAGTCTTAGGGCCTTAGAGTTTGCAGACATAGATTGAGGCGGGAGGCATGGGTGTTGGGGTGCGTGAGCTTGTCAAAGCTCGAGGACTTGCCCGCAGAAGCAGTGGCTTTCTGATCATCTGACACCTTCAAGCAGGGCACACCACGGCTCGGTATTGCACTGCAGCGTATGCAAGCAACTTGCTTCCCTGTCCGAGATTTTTGAAAGTGGCGTGCGTCCCTGAGCGCGTCTTTGGCCATCTGATGTGTATTTTCCACGATAACTGTGTCGGCAAGATGCGTGCTGACGAAGGTCAGAAGCTCAACCACTTGGTTGTTGTAGGCCCGGCGTTCGGCTGTTGTTGAAGCGACCTCGGCCATGTCCCGGATCAAGTGGATCAGCCTGTTGACGGAATTCAGCCGCCAATGCATCTCCTTCAGGGGTTCCATGCCTGCTCCACCAGCCATGGCTTTCTCGGCCTTCAAGACGGCTGCCCAGTCGGCATGCATCTGGCGAAGGGTGGTCTCCCTGCTTTCTGCAAGAAGTGCCCCAGCATATCGAAAAGGCGGTCGGAGGTAGTACGAAGCGGAGCTCTGCACACGTCTCCTTATTCAGTCTTCGGTAGTGTGGGGGCTTAAAGCCTCAACCCTAAACCTTAAACTCTAAACCCTGTAAACCCTGAACCCTAAACCTTCTAAACCCTAAGCGCCAAACCCTAAACCTTAAACTCTTAAACCCTATAAACCTTGAAATGGACTCAACCCAGAAGGATGGTAAGGCTCAGCAAGTCCTGACTAGGTGTCGAGGACCAAAATAAAAAAGGCCAGGCAGCTGAAGTAGCTGCATGAGGTACCGAAAGTGCAAAGAGATGCACTGTCCTTCCTCCTCGTTTGAAAGAAAGCGAGCCGGGTACAGTTTCTGAGGCCCATCAAAGAAGCCATTCCCGATCACAGCGTGGATCTCCTCGGCCCAGAGCTTGGTCGCAGCTCTTTTGGCGATGTCACCGGCGATCTCGTGAGGCAACTTGAGCTGCTGGGCCTGGAGCGGTTTGGTAGGGTCTCAATTGCATCAAGAGTTAATCATTGCTTCGGATTGAGAAGCTAGATGTTCGAGGGATTGAGGGTTTCAGGACTCAAGTTCTGCAGGCATCATGGCTATGCTGATTTCAGACTGCTGATTTCAGACGAAGCTGATTTCAGACGAAGCTGATTTCAGACGGCTGATTTCAGACTGCTGATTTCAGACAGGTTCAGCAGCGACTACAGCATGGCTATGCTGATTTCAGACTGCTGATTTCAGACGAAGCTGATTTCAGACGAAGCTGATTTCAGACGGCTGATTTCAGACTGCTGATTTCAGACAGGTTCAGCAGCGACTACTCATCGAAGGCGTAGTCTGCGAAGCCTGGTAATTTGTCTTTGGCGGAAGTGCAGCTATTATCGGAGCCAGGCCCCGAAGTTCGAGGGGTTGAGGGTTTCAGGGCTGATGTCATCGACTAGCAATAACCCAAGGTGCTTTCTGTGTGAAGCAGCTCCAGACTGGCGTCGCCATGGAAACCAAAAGCTCGTTTTTCCACCAGGTCCATGGTGTTACGAGCAACGGTGCAAGTCGCCATGAGCCCATCTTGAGCTTGAGTTGTCGTAGCTCCTCTCGATCGTCCAGATTGCCGGCCAAGATATCCGGTGTCAGCACTGCCTCAGGCTGGATGCCTTGCTGTGGCGGCCCACCTTCCCCAATCAGCATCTTTGTCCAGAAGTGTTCGCCAGCATAAAATTGGTGCGATTGGAAGTAAGAAAACCATCTCATGAGTTTGACGAGTGGTCCATGCTGCTGCAGCGTCTGCAGCGAAGTGATCGTCCCGAAGAGTGCCTCCCTCTCCTCAGCAGTCGTTGGCTCCGAAAGGCCCATCTCATGGCAGATGTACGGCATGTAGCTGAGGAAGATTTTGCCATCAGCTGTCTGTTTGGCTCTAAATTCCTCTGCATACTGTTGCTTCTTGGCCATCCAAGCCTTGGTGCCTCCAGGTCCATAATTCATGTTGTAGAGAATGGAGAACTGCAGGAGGATGCGAAAGAGCTTCACACTCCTCATGGCCGACTTCAAGTCGTTCCATGTACGATGACTCTGATCATACAAGGGAAGCACGAACCCACGAAGCTTGAACTGCAAGTGATCGAGACCAGGACAGTTCAGCGGTCCCTGATCGCTCACCGAGATCAACAGTGGCTGCTTCGCCAGACTCCATGCAGTCGGTACCTGTCTTTGAATCGACTGTGTCGTGGTATTATAAATGAAGTAGGTCCCGTTCATCAGCACCCGTTCCTCCTCAGCCCGGAGTGGCCCCAGAAGTAGGTCTGGAGGCTTTGCGAAGGCGGCAAGCGGAAGCCCAATTGAGTTCAGGGCATGGCTGAAAGATCGCATTGTATTGTAACTCTCGACACGTGTGATCCGGCCTTGCACAGCCAATGTCCTCACAGTTTCGTGCAACTCTGCTGTCTGGACGGGGCTGATGTTTTGTATGGGTAAGTAGCCCGACACGTTCTTCTTGTAATCGTATGCGATCGCCACTAAAGTTTCCACATCATAGGTTGACGCATCCCAGGACACCTGGACATGCTGCGTGTCGGCAAAGGCCTGACAAGGTAAGTTAGTTCTTGCAAGCAGGCCCTGACATCCAGAAGCCTAAAGATCTATCTCATATCAATTCAACAACACCCTGAAACATAAAACCTTTGTGCTCAGCAGGCCATAGCAGGGCAGGCAAAAGCGTAACGGTCAATCTCAAATAAAACACCTCTTCAAGTTCTAGAATAATCTAAATTAATATCTAAACCCTACAAGATAACCCACTTTTATAAATAGTAAACAGACCCTACCTGCCCAAGGCCTAACCATCAGAATGAAAACGTGGTTTAGGGTTTCGGGCTTAACCCCTAAACTCTATTTTCAAATAGTGCTTTAAAGTTTAGGTTTAAGGGTCTAGAGTCTAGGGTTTTAACAGCGAGCCGTAAAGTTTGATGCCGAGGCTCGGTCGTCAAGAGCTTGACATACTCAGCCACTTCCAAATTAGCCTCAGCTCGTATCAGTGCGATCTGACGTGGCGCCAAGTCAGTGTGCGTCTGCATGACTTCTCCTCTGTGGCGCTTTTGCGCCTTCACGCGTTGTAAAAGTATGATTTTGTTCACTTTCGGAACTCGTCGACTGTTTCCATGCTTGGTTTTCAAAAGGGGAAGCGGTGCCAGTGGCAAGTTGGCAAGTTCATCGACATAGGCCTCCAGCAAGTAACCAGCAAAGAAAACAACCTTGGGATAAAGGTGTACAGAGAACTGCTCCCAGATCTTCGAACTCGGGTTGTGCTTGCTCCATATTAGGAAGAGGTAGATATCCCAAAGGTTCGTTTGCTGAAGAGTGGTTGAAAGTTTGCGACCACACCAAGCGTGCTGCGAAAGCTTGTCCCAGCCCTTGCTTGCACCCTTATGCAAGTTCTCCAGGTCGGCCAAACCTCGTGTGCTGCCATCTTCAAGAAAATCCAGACTGAGGGCAATCGGGGAGCTGTCAACATCGGAGACAAAGTTGCACGAAACCCTGCCTCTCTGAATGCCAGACAGGGCTATTTTTGCACAGGCTTGCCTCAGCATCTCCTCTACCAGCACCAGCGATTTAGTTTTAGTCTCGGGTTGCAGCTTCCGGCGTCCTGGCAACAGCCCAAACAGCACCAGCAGAGCTCTTGTCTCCACTGTGTGCCCAGCTTTGTGCGGATCTTCACTCCCTGCCCCTCGGTAATGCAGCTGCGACAATGGAACCTTGGATTGGGGGGCATAACATTGCTTTCGAATAGGCAAGCTCTTTACGAAACCCGAAGCCCCAACAGAAAAATAAGCTAAAGTTATGCGACTAAGAAACTTCAGCGCCCTCCAGCTCAGCCTTGAACTTCTCGTTGTTTCTCTGGAAGAACACATGATCCTTCGTCCCATCAATCTTCAGATTGTGAAGCAGTCGGTCCGAATACCATTCGGCCTCTTTGTTGCTGTTGAAGTAGCCAGCTAAGCAATGCCCATGCGGCAAAGTCCAGGAGAAGGACCGAAAAACCTCTCCAGACTCTTCCATGGCCAAGCTCTGGTTCAGATAGTTTATAAAAGACCTGCCAAAAAAGACCCCCGAGGTTTCGGGTTTAAAGGTTTAGGGTTTGGGGGCTGTCAAGGTCAACTTGGCGGGAGTGAATCTGAGCACTGCTGGGTTATAATATGGGGTTTGGTTCAGGGTTTGGAGCTTCAGTGAACCACAAAGCCTCCGTCGGGGCAACAAACTTACAAGACCTGTCAAGATGGACCTCCGAGGTTAAGGGTTTAAAGGTTTAGGGTTTCGGCGCTCACACTCGGACAATCCAGGCGAGGCAATTGATGCGGAGTCTGACAATGTGAAACCGATGATGGGTCCGTCACAGTACGAAGCAACAGGCTATAGCAACACATAAAGTGACTGTATCCGCAGCGACTGAACCCTTCCCAAGATCTTACAGAATTGAAGCAAACTAGAACCAGTAAGACCTCGGGAAGAATGTAGCTACTCAGATCACTTCTTCGGGTTCGAGGAGGTAACATAATAGGTAGGCAAATGTCGTAAAAACTATAAAGAGCCGAGATGGCTCGGGTACAGGTGATCTGGTTGAGTATCATCATCGCGATGATACACGCTGTTCCTAGTCGTATTGACCAGCTGTACTTTTCAAAGGGGTGATACCGAATGGAGCCATGGACTGAGTGCTGGGGGTTACTGTCATGCATATGGAGGCTACATGCACACGCAAAGTTGCAGTGTTGCTGCCAGCGTTGGGCCAGGAAGAATCCGAAGAAAGCTATCATGGCTGTCGCGAGCAGAGTCTCAAATTACCATGCCGTGTGTTAGGTTTACACACTTCCATGGCGCGAACTCAGGCTCGTCTATGAAGAGACATCACAGCAACTGACAACACTTGCAGTAACCCCCAGGATGGGCGCCAGGATCTCGTTGTGCTTGATCATCGTGATCCAGCTTTGGCTTGCAGTAAATTCAAAACAGTTGTCAGAAACTCATCGTGTGGCACGGGCATCATGCAATAAATTCTCAGGATTCTCAGGATTCATTATCCACGACATAGCATGCATCCTCGCAGTCAGCTGTCAGTATCTCATATCGCCTTTGTACCACAAGCCTGCCAGAAGCAGCGCAGAGTGACCCCTTTCTTTGCACTGACAGCCGGGGTCATAATCAGTGTGCAGCATCGTGCAACACCCAGTGTTCGACTGCGGCCATGGCTGTAGCACTGACGAGGGTTCGTGGTTTCTTAGGATCTAGCTTCTTACAATCAATCGCAGAGACCTACCAAGGCGAGTAAGTACCCCAAGAGACCCAAGATATATCGAGGTTAAAGGGGGGAAGAAGGAATAAAACATGCTAAAATTGTGGGTTCAGGAGCTTAGAAACAGAGTCAGAACACACAGAGAGAAAGCAACCCTAAGGGCCTGAAAAGACCCCAAACCCCTGCCAGCACTCCTTGGGGCATGTCTTACACACGTCCCTGCTTCAACATTGTCACCCTCCGATCGCAAAGTCTGAGCGCCAGGGGAGAGTGGCTTGAGTATCTTCTGAGGTATAGGAGTCGAATTGGGTGGTTTTGGGTTTCTTAATGGACCCGGGTGATGACGGGGCAGCTACGTATCTATTATTATGTGCAAACTGGGAGTACAGTGCATCTACAGCTACTCTAGCCACCCCAGGCGGCATTGTTTGTAACTCGTTCCGGATCCGAAACCTCAGGCCTTAAGTGGCATTATCAGCTGGGTTTCAGGACACTCAGCCCAAGAAGCAGTAGAGGGGAGGTGCTTTAAGGAGGGGACTACGGAAATCACAGCAGTGCAACAAATGCGGTCTAAAAGCCCAAGGAAGCAAGCAAGCTCCAAGCATTGAGACACAAGATTCAGCATTATGGGGAAACAGTAGACGATGAGTGGTCAGAGGGTCGGCCTGGGTGCATCAGACGAAAGTGTGATACCAACGTTAGAGGGCGTCGATCAGTTTCCACTCCCCCGAAACACACTCTCTCAGTATCGAGTCGAAGTTCACAGGAGGGCCAAGAGTAGGGGAGATTCCATCCCGTATAAATACCCGAGTAACAGTCCAATGTACAATAGATACGGAAACTTACCTGCTCCGACCAAATAAAAATCCTGTTATTATCGAGCACATTAACGTAGGGCGGTCGATCAGATTCATGAGAGACAATGTTAGACGTAAGAACGTCCATAATCGTAACCCAGTAACTCCAAAGGACGGCTCCACAATGCCGAAGTGGTATGATGCTTCGCATACGTCTAAGGCGAGTGAGTAGTCGGGAAGAAGCGACATATGAGAGGTCCGGAGGGAAAGCATTCAGCAAAACCTGGAGGCCCCAGCCCCATAAGCACTCCCTACTCAACTCATGCGGTGAAAGGATGTCCGGGCCTGGGCCTGGGTTGGTTCTCATTGGTCCAACTGCTGGGGCGCTTAGTTTGAGCATAAGTTCTATCGGCACGGGCAAGAGTTTGTGGGGGGGGATGCATGCTCACCCTCAGACTCTGTGGCCTTTATCGAGCTGGCCAAAGGTGACATGCATGTCGGAGACAACAAATTGACACATACATGCACATGCGTAGTCATGCGAAGTTACTAATTAGTTGGCTCAGAGTTGCCACGGACACAATGTAGAGTTAATAGTGCTGACGGTTCCGCGGCCTATCACATGTGCCCCGTGGTCTGTGAGCCTATCGCAGGGTGAAAGGATATGGGGCTTACGGTTGTTCGGGTCTAAAGGTGTAGGAGCCCTCTTTTCCTCCCGCCCGTTCGGTTAGTTGGAATGCCGCTTCGGCTGAGGGGTGGCAGGCATCATGGCTATGCTGATTTCAGACTGCTGATTTCAGACGAAGCTGATTTCAGACGAAGCTGATTTCAGACGGCTGATTTCAGACTGCTGATTTCAGACTAAGCTCACGAGAAAGAAAAGGTTGCTCTCCCAGACAAAACCATATAAAACCGTGTCCTTAAACCCCACTATAAACTCATGCAGCAGTCGGCTCACCATTTTCCCCGCAACCCAGGAACGTGCTGAATCAGCGGCTCGCTGAGAAGGGCTTTGCTAGCCGAGTCTGTGATTAGGGACCTGTGGGGGGATTCACCACCCACCACTCAATGCTACCCATTACTAGCATAAAACGACACATGGACTGGTCCCCCACTCAAACTGGCCCGCCTCTGTCTGACCACCTGAACCTACTCTACTTAGGTCACCACTACAGCACCGTACAGTATAGCGGCAACGAGGGAAAGCTCCACTATTCGCCGTCGCTGACATGAGGCCTGGGGCACTTGCAGAATTCCGGCTCCCTAGATGCTGAGCCGAAGGCCACTGTGGCACATTGAATCAAGTCTTAGTCTTCCGAATCGTCCTTGGATGTGGGTGAAGGGACATATTCGAGATCCTTCAAAGTTTCCTCAATCTCAAAGGCGATCTTGTACCAGCAGCTCTGGCGGAGAAAGACATCCGAATGTTTCTGGAGGAACTCTTTGGCCTCAAAGAAGTGATCACCCATTTCTTTTTGGTCTGGGCACACAGGAGGAGCAAGCCTCCCCAGAGGAGTTGGAGGAAAAGGCCCACAATAATCCGGACGGAAATCGAATTGCATTTCACACATGTATTTCTGCAACAATCGGCACACATCTGCCATAGCTCTCAGCCAGAAAATTTGCTCAGAACCCTCGTTGGAATCCACAAAGGAGTCCAGAACAACTTGGAGGTTGTGGAAATACCAAAGCCACATCAACTTGTCTGTATCTGGGTAGGAAAGCTTCAAAGAGGTCTCCAGGCCAGCAGCGACTTGACGGATGTTCAACCACATGGCCCTCGGAATGAAAGGGCAAGTTTCAAGGCTAAGGAAGAACAAACAATACAACAGCTTGAGCAATGCGCGGCTGAAGCAATTCATCACAACGGCGAGAACAAAACAGACAATTCCATGCAAGATTTGCAGCACTGGTCGGTTTGAAGGTTGCAGGCCTTGGCATTGGGTTTAAACTCACGCTGTCATTCCGCACACTGACACCCGTGCTCATTTCATTCCTTTTGCTCAATGTCAAGCACATGTTAATATTATATTCCGACGAAGCAGCACCGGCGACAGCAAGATCGTGACTTCTGCCCACAACACAATCCACATTCTATCCGTGTCAAACTCAACAGGCTCGGTTTGCACGTACCCTAGTCGAGACCCTGTAGCGGCTAAAAGGCTAGAACAGCACCCTAAGCACCCCTGCCCGAGCCTGCCTGCTCTCAGCGCATGACTTGGTTACACTCACACTTTTCGGGCATTCTCCGGGTAAGGTTGCCTGGAGGCACTTCTCTGCACTAGGAAAAGGCACAAACCAAGAGGCAACTACTTCTACCTCGCCTTTTTCCCCGGATTGTGGCTGTTTTCAGCCCCCGTACTTTGTCAGGGTTTTGGGTTTGTGTGAAAACAGCCGCTTTGTGAGGTATCATGGCTATGCTGATTTCAGACTGCTGATTTCAGACGGCTGATTTCAGACAAGGCATCTTTGCTTGTGTCCCCATCCATTTCCTGATCCTTCAAGGACCGCTGAAAAAGTTTCTGCAAACCATCGTTCAATGTGTCGTCCACATAGGCTGGACCGTGCGCTTCGGCCAGCATCTCGCAAAACCTCTGCGCATCCTTGCGGGAGAACGCACAGTGGCTGGCCACTCAGGAGTGGCAGGCATCATGGCTATGCTGATTTCAGACTGCTGATTTCAGACGAAGCTGATTTCAGACTGCTGATTTCAGACTAAGCTCACGAGAAAAGGTTGCTGTCTGACAAGTTGAGTTCCCATAACTCTGATTTCAAACTTGAAAGTCAACAAGCTGACCTGCAACAAAACGTGAACCCTAAACCCCTAAACCGAAACCTGAAAGCCGAATCGTAAACCCATGAACCCCGGGCTAAATTCCGCGGCTTAAGGTCGCTATGGCTCTCGTACAGACGTTTAATTTCACCTTCAGCAGCACTTGACCAGACGATCACCCCTCACTGTACGTGGAAGAACCATGCCTGCCAGGGCAACTCTCAAGGATGTGTCGTGAGTCATGGGGCGAGAACATCTGGCCACATTATTTTTCTGCTTATGATGCCATTATTATTTTTATTGTTTTTTTTTGGCCCTGGGCCCTGCTACTCTGTTACTCTCATACTCTTAGACTACTATTACTCTATGACTCTATTACTCTATTACCCTATGACTCTATTAGTCTCTTAGTCTAAAAGCTCTCTTACTCTACTACTCTATTACTCTAGTACTCTATTAGAGTATTCCTCTCTAAAAGAGTAATAGAGTAAAAGAGTAGTAGAGTAATAGAGTAACAAAGTAATAGAGTAGTAGAGTACTAGAGTAGTAGAGTAATAGAGTAAAGAGTAATAGAGTGATAGAGTAATAGAGTAAGAGTATCAGAGTAATAGAGTAATAGACTAATGAGTAATAGAGTCTTAGAGTAATAGAGTCTTAGAGTAATAGAGTAACAGGGCCGATGGCCAAAAAAACAAAAGAAAAAATATTAGCAGTAGCAATAGCAGTACTAGTACTACGAGTAGTAGTAGTATTGCATTGCGGACGTCACACAATCCGTGTGCTCGACGAGGGAGGACAGTCTATATAGACTGGCCGCTCAGTGGCAGCTTCATCGTTTTAATGAATCCTTTCTTGAAGACCTACCAAAGATCTACCGACCGCAGTTCTAGTCCATGACGTTCAGGTCAAAACTTGGCTCAGCGTGTCCGAACAATGGATAGTAAGAGAAGCGGGCCAGCCCTCCAGAGTCATTCGATGAAGATCCGGTCGTGATCATGCTCGTTGCTGACTCTGTGTTCCCAGTGAGGTCCAGGAAATTGGCCTGTGCCCCTCCATCCCCGACCACAGTCTCTGCAGCATCGTCATCCTCTTCCGAATCACCCGCGTGCACAAGCACTGGATCAGCTGTCGCCATGGGACCCACCGTATTCCATGCATGAAGATCTGTCCCAGCCGCATTCGCAGTAGCCTTCGCAGTAGCCATGGGACCCACCGTATTCCATGCATGAAGATCTGTCCCAGCCGCATTCGCAGTAGCCTTCGCAGTAGCCATGGGACCCACCGTATTCCATGCATGAAGATCTGTCCCAGCCGCATCCGCAGTAGCCTTCGCAGTAGCCATGGGACCCACCGTATTTCATGCATGAAGATCTGTCCCAGCCGCATCCGCAGTAGCCTTCGCAGTAGCCATGGGACCCACCGTATTCCATGCATGAAGATCTGTCCCAGCCGCATCCGCAGTAGCCTTCGCAGTAGCCATGGGACCCACCGTATTCCATGCATGAAGATCTGTCCCAGCCGCATCCGCAGTAGCCTTCGCAGTAGCCATGGGACCCACCGTATTCCATGCATGAAGATCTGTCCCAGCCGCATCCGCAGAAGCCTTCGCAGTAGCCATGGGACCCACCGTATTCCATGCATGAAGATCT
>CAJNDT010000535.1:287769-547769 GCA_905221615.1 Symbiodinium sp. CCMP2592
CTGACAGTCAGTTCTAAAAATCACAATGAAAACTTATTGTCACACTAACTTATTGTCTGTCACTTATCGCCAGAGAGATCTGCAAACCATCGGCCACTCCGACCAAACTGGAGGCTGGCCCGCGTCGGAGTTATTAATCTGCCAGCTGTGATACCCTCCAGTCAGCACATTTGAGTCTGTGCAACGGAAACACAAACATCACCATCTGCTATCTGGCCCAAATCTGGGAAATGGAGCCAAGACAGCAACCTGAGGCGCCGTCTAGCAGAAAACAATGCTTTCTCCCAGCACGTCTTTCCGACGTCTGCCATAGGATCCGGCAAACAAGATCGGACGAATGCCTCGGGCAAGTGGGAACACATCTGTACAAGGGAGGCCACGAAAGCGGTCCGCTTATCTTGTCTCTGGGTCCTTGAATGGGCTGCGATTTGTTTGAGAGAAGAAGGATGGTTAAGCCACCATAAGAGCCTGAGAAGCCTTCGGGCACGAACACATTCATATCTCCAGTCTTTGTCGGTGAAGTCGGCTCTTGGATCCGGCAACAACGAGCGAAGAAACTGCTCGGGCAAGTCAGGACACAACTGGGTCAGGATGTTGTCCACATAGACCTGCGGTTGTAGGATCCTCCATGCGGCTGCTTCTTCGGTCTCACTCATCCTGACCCAGTGCTTTCTCGGACATGGGTCTTGCTTGTCTATCGGTCCTGCGGGAAACGGCATCGTGCTGAAAGACTGAACTTGTACAGGCTGGTGGTGAATTGACGTTGGACTCCAAAGGCAGCCGACTCGCTTAGGCTCCTTCTGGCAGCCCGAGATTTTGGGCCAGCTGCTCCCGGGCCCGGGGAACAGCTCGGACACAACCTTCATAGGCATCATAGTCGGACAGCTTCCTGTCCACGAGCCCTACCTGTGCCGAGTTGCAACCCTGAGCCGAAAGCAGTCGGCAACAGGAGTTGAGAGGTTGAGGACGCACATGCCGAAGGAAGAGTTGGAAACGTCTCATCGGCCCGGCTACGTGGGTTGCAAAAGTTTTCCTGCGACAACCACTGACCGGCCCAAAACCTCAATCTCAATCGAGTGCAAACCGACTCCAATGCACCAAGAGGCTGTCCAGAAAGCTGTCCCTGGGCCCCGAAGCAGGACATGGCAAACGACTCCTTCACCAACTTCAGCTCATCGAACACGTCCTGTGCTCAAACAAAACTGAGAACAACTCATGGCTCTATGATGCAGGCACCTTAATGAATAGTACTAACAATAAAGATGATGAAAATAATAAAAAGAAGAAGAACAGGTGGCCATCCATTGAAGCATGTGCTGAGCAAACTTCGTACTCGGCTTTGCTCCACTGCAATGACAGAAATGCAGACTGCTGATTTCAGACTGCTGATTTCAGACGAAGCTGATTTCAGACTGCTGATTTCAGACTGCTGATTTCAGACTGCTGATCTCAGAATGGCAGATTTTCGGTGCAGCAAAAACAGAATGTGCAGCCAGAATGTTTCCAAGATAATGGGATAGTCCTACTGCAAGAAGGGGTTAGGGTTAGAGTTTCAGGGTCTTTAGTATATTTAGGGTTTGGGGTTAGAAGGCAGAGTGCCATAGTGTTAGGGTTTGAGGGTAATGAAAGGGTTAGGGTTAGAGTTTCAGGGTCTTTAGTATTTATAGGGTTTGGGGCTAGAAGGCAGAGTGCCATAGTTTTAGGGTTTGATAGTATTAGGGATGCACAAATCACGTGAAGTGGCTACGAACTGCTGGATGTTGCGCTTTTCTGCGTTGACCACACTGTCAAGCGAATCACGTGCAGGCGAAGCAGGGTACAGCTGGTTGACGCGACAACGTCTGGCACTCTGCCTTCCCAGCTGCTGGCACTCTGCCTTCCCGCCTCAAGATCCATTAATTATTGCCACCCCAACTTTGCACTCAGCTGGTCGGTCAAAGGTATTGCTCCAGCATCAAGGTCAGGAAGTTCCCCCGGACCACCGAGACGGATGGCAACAAGTGAGAGGGGTTTCATCTGAAGGACAAACTGCCGTTGTTGTTCATCTTCGTAGTTCCAAACATAAACAAAATCACAAACGAGAGAAACGCGCGGCAACTCCAGCGGTTCTTCTCCTTCACCCACCTGATAACACTTCGTGAAGGGGCCTTGGTACCGTCGAAGAAGCCTGAGGCCTCCTGTAATGCGGGAGCCAATACGTGGCCAGTAACGCAGGTAGCGAACCATGATTTCCCAAGGCACGTCGTCATGAACTTCCTTCCATCTCTCAGCTGGTTTCCACTGGTCAGGCGCTTTGGCCAATTTTTCGCAAGCGGTTTTGATCAAGATTGGGGAGAGCTCGCCTCTGAAGAAACACTCTCCTCGTTCGATCGGGGCGAAATGCCTTGCTCTGGACGGCTACTGTTCAGTCACAAGCACGCACGGCTTCAAACCACATGTGCTAGTTTGTGCGGCTTCCGGGTTGTGGCACTCGAAATGATTGTCCATGTGCTTGCACGTGACAAATTCCACATGTGTGAAAATGCGAACATGCTTTCGCAATCCGTCTTCCCCAAGCAGAAACACACAGTCTCTCTGACGCATTCCAATCTAGCAGGACCCGCTGCCATCAATGCAAGCACACAGACAGACACACAACTTTTCTTTGCAGCGCAGGATGAATCCTCTAGTCGTTGCCGGTTAGGTTTTGCACAGCTCAAGTTGTTGTGTGCTTGCGATAACGATAGCCATGCAAGACAAGAGGTGAAAGAAGAGGTTTCAAGTCCGACGTCCAGGAGCAACTGTAGGACTCCGACTCCGGGACGATTGTCTCTGAGTCTGGTAAGTGAATCGAAGCAACTGTGCGAGATTGCAGTGACCAAAGTCCCGCGCCAGCGTTGCCGCAGTCCAGCCGTCATTGTCACGTACATTTTGATCAGCACGGCCCTCCAAGAGCGACTCCACAATTCGTTTACGACCAGCGGAAACTGCAAGAATTAGGGCCGTGCGTCCGTGTGCATCGCGGAGATCCGGATTGGCACCCATCTCTAGGAGCAACCACACAGACTCAACTTCACCGCAGCGAGCAGCGTGCATCAGCGCCGTGCACCCACCATCGTCTTGAATATCCGTTTCTGCACCTGCCTCCAACAGCATCCGGAGAACTGGTTCAGCTTGCTCACATTCCAATGCCCACATCAATGCCGTGCACCCCGCGCCGTCTTGGAAATCCTTATCAGCGCCGGCTTCCAGGAGCAGTTGCGCCACAGCCCGGTAGCCGTTTTTGGAGGCTTGCATCAATGGCGTGATGGATTCATAAGTGTCGACAAAATCCGGGTTCATCGGGAGCTTCAACAAATCTTCGACCTGACTAGTTGCGACCCTTTTGTTCCGTTGAACCAGGCTGAGAAGTCAAGCAATGGCAAACAGCACACCACGGCTTTGTTTTCCAGACAACTTAAACTTAGACTTAGACTTCCTGCATGTCACTTCAAAGACGGTTTTTTTATTATTCCGCCCACTGCCTCGGCCACGAAATTCTCGTCGGCCGCATCCCATAGCTGGTCCTTCTGCTCTTCGGAAGCCTCGCAAAACTCCAAGATCAAAACCTGCAGATCCATTACCGAGCTCGAGGTAACCTCCAGAAGCGCTGGGGACTCCAGCTTGATACCATCATCCAACACCTTTCCCTCGTCAAGGATCCTTTGTCTGAAGCGTGGCGGCAGGCCATGCTGCTTGTGCAATTGCTGCTTGAGTGCTTTGACATCGCTGAGCTCCACCAGGGGAATGTTTGCCAAATGGGTACCGGAAAGATTCGTGATTCGCAACATGGCTATCCAAGTGTCAAAGAATTTGTTTGAACTACGGCATCCGGCAAACGAGCGGCGCATGATGTCAGAACTAACTGATGGTCAGGCGTGACTCGGGATGCTGCACTGTAACTAATTGCATCAGAAAGCAGGTGCAATATTTCAAGTTACAAGGAATACACCGGCTTAGACCCTGTCCTTCCGCCTGTTGAAGTCCGCGAGGAATTCATATGGCATATGCACCACAATCCGAACGTCTACATTTTCGCATACGATAATCAGCTCAATGATGAAATCCTGAGTGTAGGGAGACGAATCAGTGAAAGAAGGCATGGACCACACGAGGCAATATCAGTATAAGGCAAGTCTCCACCACTTTGCGGACGTGCCGCCTTGCTTCTGGCCAAGCAAACGGCCTCAGAGGGAACAGCCGAAGTCGCAAATCGATCTAGTGATCACATGATGCCCAAGCACGACAACATCAATTAGTGCAGCGAGGCACATGCAAAAGCATATCCCGCCGGGAAACAATCTCGAGCACATCTGGAAACCTCGGATGAATGTCTCAAACCAACTACCCGTCTCCCTTGGTCACTACTTCCCACAATCCGGAAATGCAGCACAGCGGCACAAATCCTGGCCAGGTTCATGAACAATGCTCTCGTGCTGCGACTGCTCGTTGCTCCACAAGCTGGCAGTTCTCAAACCTTCCTGAGAGGATGGCTAATGAGTGAATCCAACGAAACAGGAACAGTGGCATGTCCTACCCGCAACTCTAAAGCCATGACACCTGCGTGCATCCAGTCGAGACTGCATGCGCGCCAATCTCCAGCACATCAATAAAGCGCTCCCGGTTAAACACGGAGCTCGTGACATCGTGAAAGAGCGGCTCGAACACCCAGGGAGCCACTCTCTGCACACGAAGCAGGAAGCCATCATTGGAATCTTTCGGAAACAGAGACATCCTACTAGAATCACTGAACATGAATGCCTACACTTACGTGATTCTGCGAACTCCTCACATGAAGCAATGTTTCCCTGCTGCACCATGTCTGCCGACACCACTCAACGAGCCAGAGTCAAAATGACAGACCGTGTGTTGGGATCTGGGTCTCCTGAGAATGGTCTAACAGAGTCTTACTGTCTAAATTGTTTCGGGACACAGTAAAGTCTCAAGCCAGGTCGAACTGAACTGATCGATCCCCGGGAAAATCCCATCCCGGCCAAATCCCCATTGATCCTGATGGGCCCCTGGGCTGATGCTCTCCCGATAAACCTTTTTATGCAACACTCGGGGCTTGGGGCCTGACAAAAAATCGCCAGCAGCAGCAGCCCTCCAAGACTCGAGGCTCCACGGCTCCACCTCGAAGCAATCTGGGCCAGGGACGATGCTCATTCCTGTCCTAAAAGAGATTAAGGTTTCGGCTTTGGGCTCAGGGTTTGTGGCGAGCTGCTTAAATCTAGATCAGACGACATCCCAGCAAGGAGCCTCTTCAAGTTCGTCCCAGCCGGGATTCCCCGAGACAGGAGTCGATGATGCAGCCTGGCATAGTGGGATTGAGGCTCTGGGGCTTGAAGGGTCTTTCGGGAGGCTCCGGGCTTATGGGAGAGGGGGGCGGATCGGGCTGGGTTTTAAGGTTCGGCAGTTTGGGGAGGGTGCGGGCACACAGGGCACTCGACAGGCACTCCTACGACCAGGGGGCCGAAGGGGGTTAGGGCAGCCCTGAATCGACAGGGGGGCGAGGCAACCGTAAGGGCGGGGAGGGTAAACCCAGAGCGCAGCAGCCGTACTTTAAAGCAAGCACCTTCTCGAGCGGCCGTGTGTGCTGAAAGTGCTCAGTTGTTTGGAAACGCTAACCCAACCCGGCCTATGCCTAGGATATATGGGCTGCGACCCCTAGCCTATATGTAACAAACCCCGCACACACGACAGAAACTCACCCCTCGTGTCAATGTGAAACATCGGATGGCGTGTGAGCTGCTGCGTTCCCATGTTCCGTCTCAGTCATGAATATGAACCCGAAGAAATCATCGACCCTCTTCTTGTCGTCGTCTTTCTGCCTGTCATCTTCCTTTTTCTTGTCGTCGTCTTTCTTCACGGACTCATCGTCCTTGTTCTTGACATCCTCCAAAAGCCGGTAAAACTGAGCCACCTGATACTCCAGCACCCCCAATGAAGCCTCCACGGCACACAATCTGGCCTCAATCTGGCTGTCCTTGCTGGCCTTGTCCTTCTTCTCGTCATCATCTTTCTTCCTGTTATCGTCCTTCCTCCTCTTCTTTGGGGGACTCTCGGAGGGATCATCGCTGTCATCGTCCTTCTTCTTATTGTCATCATCTGGGTCGGTGTCATCGTCCTTCTTCTTGTCGTCGTCTTTCTTCGTGTCACCCCCGTCATCGGAGCCCGTTGGCGTCACGGGGACTCCCGTGTCCGTGACGTGGACAGCGACAGCCGTCGCACGGAGCTTGGTGCTCCCACATCCCGGGCTCTCTGCAGCCTTGATCATCTCCGACACTGACATCCCTTCACCGATTCCCATAAGGCACGACTCCTCGCCATCGACGATCTGCCAGACCTCGACTTTGCCTTCAGCCTCTCGCAATGGTCCACTATGCCAGCGCTCCTCCATAGCCACGGCAGAATCTCTTGGAGACGAGTGCATTGTCTTGGCCCTCCATCGCTAAAACCTTTCTATAAGGCTGATTCTGCAAAGCACTGCGAGTCTGCCTGCATTCTCGATCATGCATTACAGCTTGCCCTTGCAACATGACTTGGAACGGAGCTTGATGCCTGCGGCTGCCGGCACTCTGTGCAGCACAACTCGAAATGCCAGCTCCAGACTAACTGCAAGAAAAACAGCCTGCCTCTGGCCAGTGTGCATGGTAAAAGCCTTGCATGCATGGAGCCTACGGGATTGGCAGACAGTGCCAATCAGATCCCTCTTTTGCCCTCACTCGCAAGCGTGCCGTGCATCCGGGACGGCAATCACAGCCACACCGTGCCGAAGAAGTGAGGCTTCGGCATCAACGATACTTGATGGCTCTATGATGCAGGCACCTTAATGAATAGTACTAACAATAAAGATGATGAAAATAATAAAAAGAAGAAGAACAGGTGGCCATCCATTGAAGCATGTGCTGAGCAAACTTCGTACTCAGCTTTGCTCCACTGCAATGACAGAAATGCAGACTGCTGATTTCAGACTGCTGATTTCAGACTGCTGATTTCAGACGAAGCTGATTTCAGACTGCTGATTCCAGACTGCTGATTTCAGACTGCTGATCTCAGAATTCGGGGCGAAGCTTAGCTGGCGAGGCTTTCCATCATTTTCGCGAAGCAGCAGCTGGGGTCAAAAGTCATCTCCACCCCAAGCGACCACAGTTCCATCGGCCAACACAGCAGCAAATCCGCCTTCGTCAGCACAAGCTTGGATATGCTGCACATTCTGCAGCTGATCCTGCGAGGCACAGCGCGGGTTGCCAGCAGTAGTCCAAACCTGCAAAGAACCGTCTTCAAGAATGGCAGCAATGGCACGATCAGTGGCTTGAATCTGCTTCACTTTCTTCCTGGCCTCGAGCTCGTCGTTCATCTTGAACCCCAAGGAAAGGGAGCACCATCAGACAGTGCGACAAAGCCAGACGGGTAACCTGCAATGCTATCGACTCCGGACAACTCTAGGCGGTTGCTGCATCCACCGTGTCGCGAAGCTCCCCACGTCGTGACTGATCCATCAAAATGTATGGCTGCAAAAGCAGCAAATGAGGCTTGGATCTCACGCACATTCGTAAGCTTGTACTGCACACTGCCGCTGTCGCCTCCAAACCCTCGATCGCCCCAAGCGACAACGGATCTGTCCGCCAGAATGGCAGCAAAGGCCCCGCTGGAAGCTTGGATGCATTGCACATTTTTCAGCTGATCTTGCACATCGCTGCAGTCGCCGCCGGTGTCCACATTGCCCCAGGTAACAACAGATCCATCGTCAAGAATAGCTGCATAGGCTTCCATCGTGCTTTGGAGATCCCTGACGTTCTTCAGCTGATGCTGCACGGCGGTGTTGTCGCCGCCTTGGCCCACATAGCCCCAGGCGACGACAGAGCCATCTCCAAGGATGGCAGCAAAACCGGTCTCGGTAGCTTGGATCTTCTGCACATTCCGAAGTTGGGCCTGCACGGCACTGCTGTCCCCACCATCCTGGACAGAGCCCCAAGTCACAACAGAACCGTCAGCAGTAATGGCTGCAAACGCCACGTGGTTAGCTTGAATGCATTGCACATTCTTCAGCTGGTCCCGAACAGCGCTGCTGTCACCACCGAAGTCACGGTCTCCCCAAGTCACGACAGTGCCATCACCGCGAATGGCTGCAAAAGCCCGTTCAGTGGCTTGCACATGCTGAACGTTGACAAGTTGATCCTGCACAGCCGTCGAATCCCCGCCATACTCACGATGGCCATAGCAAGCGACGGAACTGTCACCCAGAATGGCAGCAAAAGCTCTTTCGGTGCTCTGAATGGCTGTCTGGGAAATATGTAAGGTCAGTACATCACCGTTCTGAAGTTTGGCTCGCTTGGCCAACGCACCAGTAGTGTCAATCAGCCTGCCGGTTCGTACTCCAAGTGCCGTCTGTGCACGCTTCTTCACTGATTCCAACGACTCGTCCTGCCCAACTGCAACCGTGGTGGCCCTGCCACTCAAAAGTGCAATCTGAACAGTAGACTCAGCAGAGGTATCCATGCCGCCAAACTAAAACCTAAAGAATCGATGGGCCATGTTTTCAGGCTTTGCTTGGTTCAATCATGATGGTTCAATCATGATGACTTCACTTACTCCCCCAATAATCCACATGCACAAATGAAAGGGCACACAACTGAGGAGGCTTTCTGCAATCCCACCTTCTTGATGTGGAGGTCAATATACATGACTGCTCAATGCACAAACTCTGATGGACATGCTCAAACTGATTGCAGCAACCGTACAAAAACAAATGAAAACATGGTCAAACCTGCACACCTGCCTTGTTCGATCCCGACTCTTCCCGATCAGCACAGCAGCAAATTGTCTAATGAAGTCTACGCTTCTTCGTCGCGTGCTCACTGCGGTCATTGACCTGATGGTAATAGCATCGACAATGATTGTGACCTTCGTCTGCTCGAGCACATACGCGGCCACAGTTCGGGTAAGAGCACATTCCCGAGCATGGTGACCACCTTTGCTGATACTCCGGGGATTCACGTAGAATTTCGACGATGCGAAGCATCACGCGGATAAGGTCTTGCGGATGAACATGACTGGTGCGTAAAGCCGCAAGGGCATCGGCAGCTGTCGTTTGTACAACATCCTCCAAATAGTCATCTCTGGCTCGCCTCGAGCCCGGTTCATAACGAAGAGTACGACGAGCACTGGACGACATGATTGGTCACTGAGACGTTTATAATAAGCTTGAGCACTGCAAATGCTGATTTCAGACTGCTGATTTCAGACGAAGCTGATTTCAGACTGCTGATTTCAAACTAAGCTCACGAGCCGAGAAAGAAAAGGTTGCTCTCTGACAACTTGAGTTCCCATAACGCTGATTTCAGACTTGAAAGTCAACAAAGGTCAGGACCTGGGGGAGGGTACGGGGCAGTCAGTGGGGCAGTGGGGGCGGTCTGGGATGCAAGGGCACGGAAGCACACAATGCACACAAACACAGACAGGCAAAAAGAACCCCACAGCCCCCAACATCCGAAAAACCCCAAAACGCCCTAAACCAACACCATCTTGAACCGCCAAAGCCCCAGACCCTCAACACCCTTCGACTGTTGAATGCTGCTTCCTCGAAATCCGGGCCTCCGTGACCGAGTAGTTCGTCACATCTGGACTGGCATCGGACACAAACACACACAATGAAACTTTGAATTGTGCGTCTCACTGCGCCGACGTGAATTAGGACTATCGCAGCAAAAGAATGCGACACCGAACCCCAGCTGACGATTGCTTGAATCCCAATGACAGGAAGAGCCGACATCGAAGAATGCCAATGCACCTGCACCTTTTGGCTTCATCAGTGTCGCCTCAAGTGAATGCATACTAATTGCAACCCGCACAAATCGATAGCCAGTGTTTTGACATAATTGTGTTAACAGAACTGACAAGTGTCATGCCTGCCTTACTCAAATTTGCCACTGCCCTGCTGCATGCTCGCAATCGGATTCAAGCTCCCAGCCGAATCGCAGACTCCAAAGCCACACTCGCCTGGTTTAACAGGAAATCCCAGGATGCTAGCTGGACGAACCCTACCGAAAAGTTCACAGTTCGCCCTGCCTCTCACAAGCCATTGGCGCAACGGCTCGAGCAATGCATCACAGTTTTCAGAACCCTTGCTTGCAAGGCAATGGATTGGAATCGGTTTGTAGTCTGGGAAGCTTTGCAATCCTGCTGCTTGAATTCGCTTATATTGCCGTGTTGCAACTGACAGCCAAAAGTCGGCTTGGTTAATCCGCCAGCCAGCATGCACCCATTGAGCCAGCTAGCAAATCTGACATAGCCCGTTAAAGGCAGCCAATGCGTACAAGGACTTTGAAACAACCCACCCAAAATAACAACCGGAATCACTGAACTTGCCTCATTCGTGCTGGCCCTCCCCGTTGATCCCAACTGCAACCTTAGCCTCCAAAACCGCCCGGCTGGGTTTTGAGTTTAAGGTTTTGCCGTAAAACACCTAAGCCTTATACCCCTGGCCCTAAAGCCAAAGAATTCATTAAGCCCTGCCCAAGTACCCTGGCCCAAACCCTAAACCACAAAAAGATTCAAACTTGTGCGTTTCTTCTTGGCTTCGTCCTCTAGGCGACGGGATTAACCCTAACTAATAATAATACCATGCAGGAGCCTGCTGTTGCTGAAGCTGGATCTGCATCTGCCAAAGGGTAGAACTCTGATCTCCAGAAACTGTTTTGAAAGCAGGCAGGCCCCTTGCCTGTGCCTTCTCTTTGGCTGCCTGCCAGCAGCAAATCCCCACAGAGTGCACAACAACTATTGTGGTTTTGTCTTTCCAAAACCAGGTGATTGTGGCATGGCCCATGCTTGCCTCCAAGATGACTCTCTCCTCCTCGGCTTTCTTCTTCTGCGATTAAAGATCGAGGATGATGTCGGGTTTGTTTGCTACCCTGCATCATGGCTGAGGGGTCTGCTTATTATGTAGAAGATTCACAGGTCTAGACGAGAGCATGATGCCGGGTTTATTCACTGGGGTACAACTTACCGCGACACCAAGGGTTCGGTCGGGACTCGCGTTCTGCTCGTCGGCTGTGGTCTATGAACATACATACAGACCGAGGAGGACGACAACGCTCATCATGGCTTCAACACTTCGAGGGGGGGGGCAACTTACATTCATGGGATGGCTTTGGAATTAGGATAGAACCGAGTTTATTCACTGGAGGACAACTTACCGCGACACCAAGGGTTCGGTCGGGACTTACGTTCTGCTCGTCGGCTGTGGTCTATGAACATACATACAGGCCATCATGGCTTCAACACTTCGAGAGCGACTTACATTCATAGGATTGCTTTGGACTTAGGTCACAGTACGGAGCCAGCAGTACCTGCAAATCCTGGCTTGGAACCTCCGAGGGCTTCATGTTGACGAGAGTCGAGAAAGGACTCGGATGGAAGAACGAGTAAGCAGGCAAGCGGCAGCCTAGGGAAACCGCATGCAATCTGCTTTCCAATGCGATTCCACTGCGGGTTAAGGTTCTTAGGGACCTAAACCCAACCGCGATGAGCGTGCGGCAGCATCTGTGCACCTGGGCCGCACTAGGGCGAGCACTAAAAACGCCTTTCCGACACCCCTTTAAGATGCAGCACTAGTAGGGAGCAGTGATTCCAGCAGCAATGCAATGAAGCAACAAAGGGAAGAAGAGGAAGAACGAGCCTTGAGCTTCAGGTCGACACGCTCATCGTCTTTCTCCGTGAGTAGGAGGAGAGGCGTGAAAGGATTGGCCCGTGGGTACGTGGCGCCGGTCCTTGCGTCTTGCGCCTCGGCCCGGGCCAAGCGTCGTAGCAGTCAGGCATCGTGGTAGAAGAAGTCGTGAAGACGGCCCTTCAGATTCAAGCGCCCACAGTCATGGCCACATCTTCCATATCTTGTCGGCCATAATGTCGCGCATGCCCCGCTTCATGGCCTTCTGTCTGTCTGAGTTGTCGGATCACAAGACCCTGTTGCGGCACTCCGTCTCTGAGCAAGCCGACTCCGCGCTCCATCGCTTTGTCTGGTAGTAGGGTAAATGAGTCTGAACACCCGTCCGAATTAAAGGCCTCATTTAGGTAACTTATAGTCCGGTCAGTCTTACCAGCCACTACAAGCTGCGTGGATTCTTGCAAAGCCTTGCTTGCTGCGTCTGCAGGGATTCTCTGCACGGGCCCAATAGATTCGCTTATAATTATAGACATAGAAGACCTCCAAAATTAACAGTTTCGGGATAAAGTTTTTGTACTTTCGGGTGTCCTTTGGGATATCTGGAAGGGATGCTTACTGAATGATCCGAATGCCACCCGACGTTTTGGGAATTAGGGTCTACCTTAAGCCCTACGAGCCTTAATCCGAAATAAACCTAAACCCTCAACCCAGAACCTTTGCCTCCTGCTCTTCTTCTTGTCTTGGGGGTGGTGCTGGGTTCCAGTCAAACAAGGGTTCAAGGTTGATAGTCTTTGATTTCAAGCCTTTGTCCGGCCTCTTCGAGCTGCTTCTGCTTCTCAGCTTCGGCTCTGGCCTTCAATTTTTCAAGATTCTTGGACATTACACAAAGAGCAGGGCTTCATGAGTCTCAACACTGCTTCAAACCTTCGTCGAGCCTCTTCGAGTTGCTTCTGCTTTTCAGCTTCGGCTGCGGCCTTCAATTTTTCAAGATTCTTGGACATTACACAAAGGGCAGGGCTTCATGAGTCTCAACACTGCTTCAAACCTTCGTCGAGCCTCTTCGAGTTGCTTCTGCTTTTCAGCTTTGGCTGCGGCCTTCAATTTTTCAAGATTCTTGGACATTACACAAAGAGCAAGGCTTCATGAGTCTAATGGGGGTTCAAGGCTTATGCAGTTCTTCAAACCGTCGTCCAGCCTCTTCGACTTGCTTCTGCTTCTCAACTTCGGTTGCGGCCTTCAATTGTTCAAGACTCTTGTGCATGCAGACAGAAAAAAAGGATGCACCTGCCCTGGCACCGATGCCGATGCCTGGTGACCTTGTGACTGTTTTTCCTGACAAAGCCAATTGGCAGCAACAGGCAGCCAACAAATAACCACATGAATGACCGGACTGGCCTTGGCCTCTCGAAGAGCTGCTTCCAGCATCTCAATTTTTTGCTGTACGAGCAGCTCGTTCTGCAATTCAGATCCAGACAAGAAACCAGAATGAGGTGTCTCTGCTTCCCTCATGTGATATGCACCTGGAGCTTGGATGTTGCCGCCTTCAGCTTCTCCTGCGGGGAGGGTTTAAATTGAAGCAGGCTAAGGAAGAAGCCAATGGTTCCAAGTGCCTGTTTTGCTGGCGACAATTCGATGCCTCGCGGCTCCCTGCTTTCCACCTCGCAATGTTAAAGAAGGTTTAGGGGTTAGGGTTTAGGGCTTAGGATTTAAGGGTTAGCGGTTAGGGCTTAGGGTTTTGGTTTTGGGTTTAGGCATTAGGGTTTTGAGGGTTTGGGTTTAGGCATCAGGATTTAGGCCAACAAAACCTCACCAGAGTTGGGACATCGACCTTGGCCGGCAGCAGGCCCAGTGCACCACCCAGTCCTTGGGAAGTACTGTATCGATCGAGCCAAGGTATTTCGTGACTGCTAAGAAAAGCATACCACTAACCTGCTGCAACAAGGTGGGCATGGTGCAAACAAAGATCCAGCTAGCCTCTTCTGCTTGTCGTCTTCCGTGGTAGGATCCTTGGCCTCGAACGTGGCCGGGATCATCAGTTGATTGACTCCTTCCACCCAACTTTCGCGGTTGTTGAGCTTAGCAGCCTCCACCTCAGCCAGAACTTCCATGGCAGTGAAACGGGGTACAGCCCTCGCCAAAAGAAACTAAATAATCAAGATGCCAGAGCTTGAATCCATTCTTGATGCGAGTCCTCCTTCTCGAAGATGGCCTGGCAATCGAGCAGCTGGAACTTCGGGCCCGGCCCTTGAAGCATAAACCTCAGAAGCAAACTGAAACAACAAAATGAAGTTGTCAAAGAACACACTGCTGCAGAGAGGCTTGCCCTGTCGATAAATCCTGCAGGCAGGAACTCCAGCAGGAATGACAAGCTTTGGATCTCCTCCTGACAACGACCACCCAAGCAAAAAGAAGGAGGTCAGCAACAAGGACGTATGCAAGGCGAAACCGGTCAAATCAACTTCAGTCCTTCTTTATATCTCAACCAGCCATTCCCCGACTTGTCGGTTTCCACCCAGTAATTCTGTCTCATGTCAGGCTTAAAGCCTCCGCCCTCCTGGTATACGATACTTGAAACTGACATGTACAATGGCTGTCGCGCGAAGAACATAAAAAACCTGCCTGGCTCAAGGTCTTGCCAAGGTAGGCATCTTGCCAGCCATATTTCTCGGCAATTTCTTCCTGATTCAACACAGCAGCAGAGTAAGGAGGAATAGGACGAATAGGACAAAGCTACTTTAATTCGACAATGTTCAGCGACAAGTGGCCAAGTTCGAGAAGTCTGCCTTCACTTCTTGCATGCGGTCCAGGCCGACCCTGGCCAAATACCGCTCCCGGGCATCCTTGACTTTGGCCTTCCTCAGTCAAACACATATCGTTTGCACAGGTAGCCCAGAACCAGGCAGAACATGATTCCACTGAACATGGACAGTGAACACACCGAGAATGGACCGAGGCTCAGCTCACCTCTGATGCGAGCCCGGAGGTCACGTACTCGCATGCTTGGTGGTAAACCACAGCTCAACCAAAAACACATGCCCAGATGTACATCGCTGAGTTGGTGCCTGATACCTGCCAGCAGCAGTAACCCGGAATGGATCTCTTTAGCGGCTGTAGCGTATATTTGCCACTTGCATGGTTGACTTGGAACATGTTTCAAAATGGAGATTACACAACATAGCACGTGCACAAAACAAGAGAGCAACACTGCGAATAATGCGCCCAAGCCTGGGGCATAGCGCTCCTCATCAAGATGGGTCAGGAGCCGTAGGGCATCTCGCCTGGCCAGATTTTGCACTCTTGCAAATCACTCCTGATTTCAATATCTCCCTCATCTGGCCTTGGGTACGTGTTTGTCTTCGAAGATTTCTTCCACAGGGCCAGGCAAGTCTTCGGCACCGGCCTCTTGTCCAGCTCCTCACCTCAGAGTCAATCACATCTTCACAAGTTTAACACAAAATGCTCATGCCTGAACCAAAACAGCCATGACCTATGACAGCATGACAGACAAGAGGCTACAGGCATCATCGGAATCACTCGAGGGACTTCTCGGTCTCGAGGAACCGGACGAGGATAGTTTCTTCTTCTTGCCATCTGGTGGGCTGCATCACAGAATCAAGGACCAGGGGAATGTAGCTCACTAGGCAGTCCAGAGCAGAAAATTCACATGATGCCAGCACTCAAGCACAGCCTTTCTTGGACGAAGGCTTCTGATTTCCTTTCCTCTTTTTTTTGCCTTTGCTTTTGTCCTTCTGAGTCTGCTCCTTCTTCTTCTTATCCTTTTTGGATTTCTTCTCCTGCGATCTGCCTCTTGACTTCCTCTTCTTTCTTGGTGCCGATGACTCACTCCTGAAAGCAGGACCCAAAAACAAGAGCATGTGACATCCGCTAAAAGTAAGGTTTCCCCTGGCATGCTCATGAACGAAACACAACTCAGTCAAAACAGTTAAGTTAAAGCGAGCGGCTTATCAGTGGACAGCAGATCATCAAATGGATCCACCGACTCACTGCTGCTGCTTTCCATCTCCCCTTGCTGTCCGTTGCCCCCCTGCTGGACTGGGACGAGCTGCTGCTGCTGCTGCCCCATCTGCGAACTCATACCCGGCAGCATGTGGGATCCCATCCCCGGTTGCATGGCGGCCTGGCCTAGCATCTGGGACCCCATGGGTTGCACGACGCCAGCCTGGCGAAACATAATCGGCTGCATGGCAGCCTGCCCCGCCATCATCTGGGGGCCCATCCCCGACATCGACGACGACGCTTGCCCTCCCATCGGCGCCATATCATAATAGCGTAGCCCGAACTCGCTGGGCCTCAGGTGCCTCAGATGATGATTTCATTCATCGGTATTTCTGCGTGAGCCGTCCTCCCTGACTCTCAAAATCAAACACAAATGACAATGATTCAATTGCATCTCAAGTACTCCGGCAGCCGCTTGTCCCGAGCGTGCTTGCGCTTGCCCATGGCTGCGAGGGTTTGAGGTTACTATAGAAGCCTAGATAACTACCAATACTATTCCTTCGGGTTCCTTGTTCCAAGCATGTTGTATAGGAGCCCCAAGCCCTAGTCTAGTCAATAAGGCCCCTACATTGCAGCCATCGAGCCTGACTGAACACAGACCGAAACCCCTTTAAACCCCTCTGAGGATCCGGGCACAGCTCTTGTTTTCCTTGTACCAGGACGAGAACGCACAGGCTGGCCACTCAGGAGTGCCAGGCATCATGGCTATGCTGATTTCAGATTTCAGATTGCTGATTTCAGACTGCTGATTTCAGACGAAGCTGATTTCAGACGGCTGATTTCAGACTGCTGATTTCAGACGAAGCTGATTTCAGACGGCTGATTTCAGACTGCTGATTTCAGACGAAGCTGATTTCAGACGGCTGATTTCAGACTGCTGATTTCAGACGAAGCTGATTTCAGACGGCTGATTTCAGACTGCTGATTTCAGACAAAGTTCCACGCATATTGTATAGGAGCCCCAAGCCCTAGTCTAGTCAATAAGGCCCCTGCATTGCAGCCATCAATCAAGAGTGAGAAAATGCCATTGAACACCAGAGTTTTCAAGGAGGCAGTTCCGGCCGCCTAAAAACTCGTCTGAGCCTGACCTGACTGAGCACAGCTGGCGGTTTCAGCTGGGGGAACAGTAAGTAGTTAGTAGGGCTCCTTAAAGGGACCCTCTCTCTCTCTCTTTCTCTCTTTCCTTGTCTTTGTCTCTCTTGCGGCCTCCCCTGCAATCTGAAGGCACTGTGCAACCCTCGCCCAGTTCCACCCCAAGTGGGCGCCAAGGCACTGGGCTGTCCCCGCTCGGGAAGCAAGCACCCCTATTGTGACCGCCGGTCAGGGGGAGAGGGTTGCCGAACGGGTGAGCACAGGATCCTGCCCAGCAGACGCATTAGCCCATGTGCTCTGCTGTCATCCACCGAAGTGGGTTGGCCAAAAGCAGGAACGTATGGCACTTCAGTCCCGACACCCGGCCAACGGTGTCTCGCATGTTCTGCGTGGGTAAGGACGGACTAAGGACAACGACAAAGCAAGCAAGGTCAAG
Source organism: Symbiodinium sp. CCMP2592 (assembly GCA_905221615.1). Taxonomy (NCBI): domain Eukaryota; class Dinophyceae; order Suessiales; family Symbiodiniaceae; genus Symbiodinium; species Symbiodinium sp. CCMP2592. The sequence continues at coordinate 304,998 of CAJNDT010000535.1, forward strand.
CCCATGCTAAGAACAAGAATGGTCTAGAAAAGTGTTTGAAGTTCTCCGCAGATACAACGAATAATTTGGAATAATTTCGAAGAATTTCGAAGATTTACGAAGATCTGAGAAGAATGGTCTAGAAAAGTGTTTCAAGTTCTCCGCAGATACAACGAATAATTTGGAATATTTTGGAATAATTTCGAATAATTTCGAATAATTTCGAATAGTTTCGAATAATTTCGAAGATCTAAGAATAATGGTGAAGAACCTGGAATAATGAAGAATATTATGGAAGTTTACCGAAGAAAACTGAATATTTCCGAATATTTAAGCAGAAATGCAAACATTTCTGAATATTGTTGAATAGGGTTAAACACACTGAGAAGTACCCTTCTGAGAACCCTCCCTATCCTCATAGAAGAATTTCGGAAACTATAGGGATTATAGAGGTATCTGCGTATCTTGTTTATGCAAGGTTCTCGGCATTCTTGCATTTAAGGCAAATTTAAGGATCTTATCTCTACAATTACCTGCTCACAGGTGCCTGCATGTGGACCTGCTGCACATAAAGTGTGATCCGGATTGTTTCGTGGCCTCGGTGCTGATAGCAGACGTACGTTAGAAAGCTAGAGGCTGGCCTGCTGGAGCATAAACCCTACTAACCATGTCACCGACCCTTGTAAAACTCGTAGAAACTGAACGAACACTTGAAGGAGCCCTCTCAACAGAACCCTTAAGAACCCGTAAGAAGTTGCTTAAAGGAACCTTAGCTTATCAGACCATGACCTTTAAGGGTACTACAGATTTCTAAAATGGGTTCCCCTAAAGGAACCTTAGTTTATCACCCCAAAACCCTGAAAAACACCGAACCCTAAACCCTGAATCCTAAAACCCTTAACCCTAAACCCTCGGACCGGAGAGAATGGATGCTAGGATACCCAGTAACCTAAGAATAAAAAGGCCTCTCTTTCTGGTATTGGGTAACTTTATAAGGAACCTAGGACTACAAAAAGGGAATAAGGGTACTACTGGGCATCCTAGTTCCCTAAACCCTAAACCTGAACCCTAAACCCCAAACCCTAAACCCTAAACCCCTAAACCCCTAAACGCCTAAACCCTAAACCCTAAACCTGAACCCTAAACCCTAAACCCTAAACCCCTAAACCCTAAACCCTAAACCCTAAACCCTAAACCCTAAACCCCTAAACCCTAAACCCTAAACCCTAAACCTGAACCCTAAACCCTAAACCCTAAACCCTAAACCCCTAAACCCTAAACCCTAAACCCTAAACCTGAACCCTAAACCCTAAACCCTAAACCCCTAAACCCTAAACCCTGAACCCTAAACCCTAAACCCTAAACCTGAACCCTAAACCCTAAACCCCTAAACCCTAAACCCTAAACCCTCGGACCGGAGAGAATGGATGAGCTCTTCGGTCGTGCCTCTGACTCCAGCGACAGGACCTGCCAGTTTCGTCTTCCAAGACGTGGGCAGTTCTCTAACTTAGGGTCCCTTTCCCGAAGGGTCCAAGTATCCAATAATCATATACTCACCAAAACCCTAACCTACATAACTACTATCCTAAAGCCGAGTACCTAATTATTGGGTCCTTTGGACCCTTGGGGTTTTGGGGGACCCCTATAGAGTGCGACACGCTCACAATGCGGAGCCTACTTTAGAGAACTATACTCATGTGTATCTAAAAGGACTCTGTGAAATTTAGGAGTGTTTGGTCCAGGGCTTTGGGATCAGGGTCCAGGGCCTGAGGGGTTTGGCGATTCCAATAGTTAGGACGCATCATGCACCTCAAGTGCACGACATCGTACTTGTAACTCCTAAGGCCCTTCTACTCGGACCCTAGGGTGGAGCTGGAAAGCAGAACCCTAGTTCAGGACCCTATACTACGGAGGAATACTTTTCAGGATGCCAAGAAGCTGACCTACTTTCTAGGTCCCCCCCAAAGGTTTGGTAATCGTTCGCTATGGCGTTCGAGGGCTTTGCCCAGACACCTGAAAGGATCTCAAACATGGAACTACTTTGAAGCTTTTCGGACTTCGCAAGTTGGCCACCAAGAACCGCTGCGTTAGTCCCCATAGCCCATCCTACAAAGCCTACTTCTCTCATCACAACACCCTGAAACCCCAACCGAATTCTTGTCAAGAACCCAATGAAACCACGAAATCCTCTTCAAGCCTTTTCTAGAAACCTACTTTTTAACCCCAGGTCCTGAGCCCTACTTTCTGTTTTAAGGGAATAGGGTTTCAGGCCTGCTGCTGCGTTGCTTCGCTCCGCGTAGCATAATCACGGCTCTGTCGGTACTGGGCCAGGGCGGTCAAAGAGGCGAAGAGCTTGTAGACAAGCTTCCCTAAGGTCCATGTACCCATATAGCATATACTTTGGGCCCAATGTACCTATAGGGACTACATTAAGGCCGATGTATATACTATATGAGTACATGGACCCTTAGGGTTTAGGGTTTAGTAGACAACACAAGTTTAGGGTTTGGTAGAGAATGTTATAAGCCCCAACCAACAGAGCATACTCCATTGAGTTTAAGTTTCTATAGTAGTAGTTCCTATTAGACCCACCATATGTTAAGCACAGCGTCTCCAAGTAGTTCCTGAAGGAACCCGCCCATCAAGAGAAAGGACTGTTTTGCAGGTTCCCGAATGAAAGTATAGTATAACACTCCGCCATGCCATACCGCAGTACAAGTTGTTGAGGGCCTTGATGGTTCGGAACTTAGAGTTTGTGCTCTGCACGCTTGTTCGGGGCGTCAGAGGCAGACGGGGCAGTACAGCGTGTCCTAGGGTCGAGGCATACTAAGCTACATTTAACCATCTTCGGCCCAGGTGTCTCACTACAGTGTCCTTGAGCTGTTGCGGTAAGGCTGGAATGTGCAGGGCTGAAAGTTTCAGGGGAGTAGTTTGGCGGGCCTCTTTCGTGTTCAGGGCTTAGGACTCTGCAGCCCTAAACCCTGAAACCTCAACCACAACGCGTGCGGGTGTGGATTCTTGGATTCGTGGCCTCTAGACCGTAAGCTTTAAGCCCTACATCCCCGGCGCAGTATGCTTTCAACACAGGTCCTTAAGTACAAAAGTTTGGGATCGAGGAGTCCAGGATTCAATCCAGGCAGCTCCAAACTCTACAGCCAACGAGGAGAAACAGCCACAAACTCTGCAGCCCAACCCTACACCGTGGCAATGCAACTTCACGGCAGCGGTTACAATATACTGCAGACTACCCATTGTTTGAAAACACTTTCAATGTACACGTACATACATACATACACAGCGCTGGGGAGGTGCGATGCTTAGTGGCCATACACGAAGAATGGTCTCCAGGAAACACAATTACGTAAACCGCGATCCGAAAACCTAATCCTATCAACAACCTCAGAACCCTAGAATCTATAAGCTCTAAAGGCCAACATGAACTCAAACTTATCAAAAACCCACAACCTCTTAACCCTAAGCCCTATATTATTTTGAGTTTTTGATAGATTCAAAAGCCCACCTTAAGGACGAAATGAACATTTAGGACTTAAGGTTCATATACCATCTAGGGATGCATAGTACATGGGTATAGGTCCCCTACTTTTAAGGATCATTTGGTCCTTCAGGCAATAACAACTCATTAAAGAGCTGGGCCTGTCGGGAAGCGCTCTCCAGGTCCTCGCTGACCAGAAGCAAGGCCTCTTTCACCTGGCAGCTTGCGGTCACCTTTCGGGTTTAGGGGTTAGGGGTTTAGGGTTTAGGGTTTAGGGGTTTAGGGGTTTAGGTTTAGGGTTTAGGGGTTTAGGGTTTAGGGGTTTAGGATTTCGGGTTTAGGGGTTTAGGGGTTTAGGGTTTAGGGTTTAGGGGTTTAGGGGTTTAGGGTCCAGCAGCTCCGGATCGAGCAGTTTTACAGTAAAGTAGTGTTTATGGTTTAGAAAGAACACCCACCCACCCTTGTAATCCCATAACATTTGGAAAATAAAAAGTGTCACTTCATTCACAGCTTATCACTACTATCACCGAACGTTACACAACATTAACAGAACGAATATAAATAAGCGCAAGCTTCAAAAACTCGCTGTCGATGTTCATTCGAGGCCTGTTACGTAATCGTCTTAAGACATCGCCACCACAACTGTCAAATTCGATCTCATGTCTTTCAATGTTTCCACATGAGATTGTGTCTAGTGCTATGCATCGAGTTCGTCGAGCCCCAAAGCAGCAAGGCCACATTGCTGTTCTCTACAGTCGTTAAACCCTAAAAACATTGCGTTCTTCTTGCCGGTGGATTTCTCAAGAGAGCTACTGAAAGAAAGAAAGCACTGCCTGAAACAGCTGAGTTGCATCTCCTCAACTCTCGATCGACAACAGAGGAAGTGCCGCCAAAAGCTCACCCTTCAGAGCACAGTAAACCCTAGAAAAAATATTATCTTGCCGATGGATTTCTCAAGAGAGCGACTGAAAGAAAGAACGCACTGCCTTAGACAGCAGAGGCTGCGGTCAGGACATCGTTTCACGAAAGCAACCACAGCTATCAAACTCGGTTTCATGTCTTTCAATGTTTCCACATCAGACTGTGTCCACTGCCATGCATCGAGTGTCGACCTGCAAAACAGCAAGGCGTGTTTCTCTACAGTCGTTAAACCCCAAAAAATGACTTCCTCCTGCCGATGGATTGGTCAAGAAAGCTACTTAACGAAAGAATGCCCTGCCTTACACAGCTGAGGCTGCGGTCACGAAATCGCTTCACGATAGCACGCACAGCTATCAAATTCGATTTTATGTCTGTCAATGTTTCCACATCAGACTGCGTCCACTGCCATACATCGAGTTTGTCGACCTGCAAAACAGCAAGGCGTGTTTCTCTACAGTCGTTAAACCCTAAAAAAATCATTTCCTCCTGCCGATAGATCGGTCAAGAGAGCTACTTAAAGAAAGAAAGCATTGCCTTAAACAGCTGAGCCTGCGGTCACGACATCGCTTCACGATAGCAACCACAACTGGCAAGTTTCTTTGCGATGACCGTCCAACAGCTTGTCCAGGGTCATGGAGTCGAAAGAGGATTCACCGAAAGTTTCGAGCAGTTGGGATGCGACGGAGTCCCAAGGGAAAAGCTTGACTCGTCGTCGTTCCTTCTTCGGCAGTTCCCTTGACACCTCCTGGGCAGCGTCGGCAAAGCCCGCACCGAACAGGCCGTCGGACATGGTGCGAACCGAAAGGGTAGTACTTACTGATTGTTCTAAATTACTGCGCCAGCTTGGAGCCATAGCCGCCGTCCAGGGCGACAAGGTAGCCTGCGGCTCTTTGCAACCATGGATCCTTACATCATGACACTGCGATGGGCCACGGTGCAGGCAACAGCTTTTGATAGCCGTGCTTGGAACATGATGCCAGGAGGGCAAGGCTACAGTTTAAAAACGCCTCTGGCGAGCAAAGATCACTTTTCGGTGCGTTTCTTGTAGGAGCCTCTAGGTGCACGCTTCGGTCGCTGAGGATTTTTCTGATGGCGAGCTCTCAGGCCTCTTGTCCAAGTTCACGTTCCATGATGTTCAAAGCCTGCTTCAGCATCTGCTCGGACAACTGATTCAGAAGATGCGACTCGGAAATTCCACGTGAAGCGTCTGCATGGTGGAGCTGCAGCATAGGTCACACAGGCCCGTCGGGCTGGCAGCTGCGGGGCCAGAGAACTCTCCGAACGTGCAGGGACCAGCGCTGCCTTTGCACAAACCATGTCCTGAGTGTGGTTTCCACTGATCACGCAGGTGTTGGCCGGAATTGCCAGCTCTTTTGTCTGCAGCCTTTGGCTTCTTGATCGGCTTCACGTGCGTCTTCTTTTGCTCGGTTTTGACTTTGTTGCTTGTCACCTTCTCGCTAGTCGCTGGAACGAAGTCGTCGTCTTCCAAGTCGAAAGGGCCGCCGGGTACAAGACGCATGGAGAAAGGCATGACACCGTTTGTTAGTGCAATACTTCGTGTTTCGAGCTGCGAGCTACGCTACGCAATGGCATAAGTGCCACGGTCTAGCAAAAGAAGCCCTGGCCACCAAAGCCACAGCGCCTGCGTTCGGTGCCTCAGGTAAGTGAACATTGTCTCCGGGTGCCTTACATGGCCGCAGATTACTGAGTTTCGAGCAATTGCAGTGGGAGAACAGCTGCAAGCGGATAGTCCTGCGAGCTAAATTTTGACCAACGCCAAATCTTCCAAATTTGCAGAAAGCAATTCCGTCGAGGCACGTGGTCTCTCGCCAGAGACGTCATGTCTTGTGCCTTGGCTGTTGCAAAAGCCATAATAGCACCAGGTTTTAAATACTACAATCACCCAATCCCGGAAAAAAAATACACAGGAAAAAGATTACTGAAGACATTAAAAATTTTAAATTAGATCAAGTCTTGCAATCACGGTTTTGAAAAGCACTCAATGTAACTGATGCGTACGCTAAACCTTAAACCGTGCTCTCTGCCTTGAAGGATCTTCCAATTCCTCACCTCCAAGGAAGATGTCTGCAGGCCTGGCTGGTCCAAGTGCCGGTGCAGCCATGGCACGTGCAGCAGGTACCCTTGCAGGTGCTGCATGGGGGGCTGGAATCCAATGCAGATCAGCTTGGGCCCCAACGTAAGGTTCTGAGATGTATTCCTGCAGGGTGGTGTTCCACTTCCCGGAAGTGAATCCAAGGGTGGCCAGCAAGTTGAGGTAGATTACTCTCTTGCCCTTGAACAAGGCTACCTGTCCTGGGTTATTTGTGTCAGGCCCTTGAGCAGCCATGCCTCCAAAGCAGTCTCCTGCTTCTGCCCAAGCCCATGCTGCCAGGACATGTGTTTTGAATTCCTGAAGAGAAATTCGCTTGATCTGGATCAACCCTGTTTCCATCAGCTTCTTGACGTAGTCCAGAGTCAGCATTGCTCCAGGCAGCAGCTCTGTCAATGGCTGTGCAGCTGATGCTCTGACTCTGGTCTCGAATCTGCCACCAGTAGCCTGATGAAGCCGGCCCAGGAGCTGGAAGGTGTAATCCTGAAGAACTTGCTTCCTGTTGATCATGTGGTGCATGTGGCTTGGCCACACAGGGTCCAGTCCTGTCAGGGCCAATCTTGTGTGGTGCAGGAGGGGATATAGCTGTATGGCTTTGCCTTCATCATTGCCAAAAGGGCCAGATCCATGAGGTTTTCCTTCGAGGGTTCCATAGATGAACCCACCCAGGTTTCTCTGAGAACCAGACACCAAGGGCAGCACCCTCCATTTGAAGCCATTCCGTCTGTCTTGCCAGACACCATGTCCACTGCAACGAATACCAAACAGCCACACATGGTTCTCATCCCTTGCCATGAAGCCAATGTCCATAGCAGTATGAGCATCTGGTACATGTGGAATCTGATTCAAGACTTCTTGTGGGCTCGGCAGCAGCAGCTGCTTCATCCCAAGTCCTCCCACATACACCTGGGCAATACCTGCACTCTGGAGCACAGCCTTGAACATCTCGCTCTGGACCTTGATCGCCCCTCGGGTCAAGCCTGAGTGCTCAGTTGGTGTGGCAACTGGCTGCTCTGATCCAGCTCTCCAAAGAACTTCACAGACATATTCCTTCCAGTCTTGCATGTCTTCACCAGCACGTACTGGAACATACACAGCCATTGGGTATGGGATGACATCCTGTGGCCTTTCTGGATATATCTTGAGGATAGGCTGCTGGAGAAGCTGGTAATCCAGCAGTGGGTGGTCTGGAAGCTGATTTGTTGAGACTTTGCAAAAACTCATGTCCAGGTCCAGGTGGAAAAACTGGATTGGGTTTGGCAGTGGCTCTGCTGGAGCTTGCCACTGAGCAATCTCAGTTGGCTGCCTCCAGGATCTCGTGGCCAAGAAGGCGCTGCAAAAGCCCCTCTGCAGTAGGCAGTATGCAGGATTTATATGTGGAGTGAATAAATACCTGCCAATGAGATCAACTGCCTCCAAAGGAAGGCTGGGAGCAGCCATGGTGCTACCGAAGCTGTTCTTGGTGCAAGCCAAACTGCTTTTGTGCCAAGGCTGCAATGTTGAAGACAGAATGAACCTTTCCCAGGTCATACATCGGCGATGTGGCTTCCATTGAGTTCCAGCCAAGCCAGAACCGAGCCAACACTGCAAGCTCATGAAACTTCCCCAACCCACCCTTGAACCACATTCAAGCTCCTCAACCACTACCATGCAAGTGTTTTTGTTTTCATTTTACAAACCGCTCAAAGCCAATACTCAAGCTCATGAAACTTCCCCAACCCATGGCCACCTTTGAACCACGTTCACGCTCCTGAACGCGAACTTGCCCTCAAACCTTTCCCAGGTCACACATCGGCGATGTGGCTTCCATTGAGTTCCAGGGAAATCGCCAGTTTGCCACTAATTTTCGCCAGAATGCCACTCATTATCGCCAGATTGCTACTAATTTTGCGTGACCAAGGAAATCGCCAGACTGCAACTAATTTGCCAAGGAAATCGCCAGATTGCCACCAATTTTGCGTGACCAAGGAAATCGCCAGATTGCCTCGCCAGATTGCCACTAATTTTGCGCGTGACCAAGGAAATCGCCAGATTGCCACTAATTTTGCGTGACCAAGGAAATCGTAGGATTGCCACTAATTTTGCGTGACCCAAGAAAATCGCCAGATTGCCACTATTTTTGCGTGACCTAGTGATTTCCTTGGTCTCGCAAAAATAGTGGCAATCTGGCGATTTCCTTGGGTCACGCAAAATTAGTGGCAATCTGGCGAAAATTAGTGGTAACCTAGCGAAAATTAGTGGCAATCTGGCGATTTCCTTGGTCACGGACCCGAAAATCGCCAAACTGCTGTAGTCGTACTAAGGTTTAAATACATATGATAAAGAGGGTTTAGGGGTTCAGGGTTTAGGGTTTTGGGGTTTTGGGGTTTCGGGTTTAGGGTTTGGGGTTTAGGGGGGTTTAGGGTTTAGGGGTTTAGGGTTTAGGGTCTAATGTAGGAGCCCTCATTGCTAACAAGCAGAACAGGATTTTGGTCTCCTGTACTCAGCAAAGTCACAATCAGAATATGGAACACGAAGGTAAAGTTATCGGCAATTATTCAGACTTCTAGATAATCGGGATTAGGGTTCATAGTGTTCGAACAGACACTAGACCATAAAACCCCGAAGCCCTAAGCCCTAAACTATAGCGTTGAGGCCGTCCCCCCTGAACCCGAAGTAAACAAAATGTTTGAACTTCAATGACACATGGCCCTAGACCCTAAACCCAACAACCAGTCTAGAGTTTGCCAGCCAGGCCTTGTAGGATACGGGCTGAATTTGAGCTTAAAAGTAATCATACTTATACCTACTTGTAACCCCAATTAAGATACTTATAACCTTACTAAGTCCTATGATACTCCAAGCATATTTGGGCTCAGGGGTCTTTCAGCGACCCTAAGCCGGCAACCTCAAGCCTCAAGGCGTAAAGTCCCTAAAGCCTAAGCCTAAGCTGAGGGCTTGCACTCAATCTCTAAATCCTAAACCCTAAATTCAATGCCCCAAGCCCAAATGCGCAAAAAAAACTTGAATCCTAATCCCTAAATTCAAGACCCCAGGCCCAAATGCACGAAAACCTGAATCCGGACCTGCCGCCGATCCTCTTCCGCGTCCTCGCAAGCCTTAAGTGCCTCGTTGGCCGCCATCCTTGGGCTCGAAAGCATAACACATTTTCTACAAGACATGTATATACATATATATATAAATATATATATATACATATATATATATACATATATATATATATATAAATACATATATATATATATATACATATATATAAATATATATATATATATATATATATAAATATATATATATATATATATGGGAGTTTCCGAAAATTAGGGGTACCTTATTGTGGGGGTCCCTATAATAAGGATCCTTCTGTTTTAGGGTGCTATGTTAGGGTCCCCTATTTTCGGAAACTGCCATATATATATATATATATATATATATATATATATGGTACCCCCCCCCCCCGGTACCCAGGTTGTGTCCTGTTCAAGCCAGACACCCTGTCCCTAATATTTGTTTGTGTTCCTTGGTCATTGCGTCTCTGGGAAAGCACATTTTCGTTTACTGTGGCTCCCTGGGCTTCTAAGTGTAGCGTCTACTGTAGTGTTGCTCCCGAGCTTTCTCCAAATCGATGGAACGTGCTGGAAATGTTGGAAAAACCAACAATTTCCATGATCTGTCTGTGGGGAATCATGGAAATTGTTGGTTTTACCAACATTTCCAACAATTTCCATGATTCCCGAAACTATGGCGCGGGCTCCCGAGGTTTTTCCAAATTCATGGAAATTGTTGGAAATGTTGGTAAAACCAACAATTTCCATGATTTCTCTGAAGGGAATCATGGAAATTGTTGGTTTTACTAACATTTCCAACAATTTCCATGATTCCCGAAACTATGGCTCGGGCTCCCGAGGTTTTTCCAAATTCATGGAAACTGTTGGAAATGTTAGTAAAACCAACAATTTCCATGATTTCTCTGAGGGGAATCATGGAAATTGTTGGTTTTACCAACAATTCCAACAATTTCCATGATTCCCGAAACTATGGCGCGGGCTCCCGAGGTTTTTCCAAATTCATGGAAATTGTTGGAAATGTTGGTAAAACCAACAATTTCCATGATTTCTCTGAGGGGAATCATGGAAATTGTTGGTTTTACTAACATTTCCAACAATTTCCATGATTCCCGAAACTATGGCGCGGGCTCCCGAGGTTTTTCCAAATTCATGGAAATTGTTGGAAATGTTGGTAAAACCAACAATTTCCATGATTTCTCTGAGGGGAATCATGGAAAGTGCTGGTTTTACCAACAACTTCCATTATTCCCGAAACTGCGGCTCCGGCTCCCGAAGTTTCTCCCGATCCATGGGAATGGTTGAACATGCCAACATTGTCCACAGTACATATTTCAATACGTTGTTACCGAAAGTTGCGATTGAGCAGATCTTACGTACTCGTGCGAGGCGTTTTGCAGACAAGCCGGTAAGGTATTTGCATCCTTGATTAAGCTCACTAGTTGGTCCAACACGAAGCTAGGTAATTCATAGTCTCCGCTTGAAGACACTACTGTGGGAACACCAGTTCATGGGTTTTCTGTTTATCACATACAAGGCTGTACTCCATGTCTAAGATTCAAAAATTTATTATAGGAAAGCTATTGCTGCACGACCAAGCTTAGCTGGCTTATCACCCACTTCTTAAGATAAATGTAGAAGGATCTACTTATGTTGCTTGGTGTTTGCATGGGGGTCTTTGGTCGTTGTGGTTGTGTATTCTTGTTTGGTGTGGCACTGGTGGTTAAAACAAACAAAGAGCCCGTAGCCAAAAGACTACCATGTGCACCAGAATTCTGACATACATCGTTGTCAACTTGTCACCATTTGGTAGGTGCAGACTTTCGAAAACGATTCTGCGACCAATAAAATGGATATTACCTGTATGATGCACGCACTTTTGATGAACTGCACTCGGATTAAACATGTCGAAGTCACCTGACGTGAAAAGACTATAGTCGAACTAATTAACTACAACATACAACCTAGCGTGTAACACGCAGCCCCGGCGTGTTGGATCATGTTTGATTTGGAAGACTAACAACCCACTCTCAGCAGGTAAAAAGCAAGCCAATGTGTGACTTGGTTAGCCATCATCCTACCAAGAAGTGTTTTGAAGCACAAGTGTACGTATTCACATGGTGCTCTGTGGTAGGTTTATACTCAACTTAGCAGAATGTATAAAACACAGGACTCAGCAGGTACTTCATTGACTTTAAAATAATTGGCTACTATTAAGCAAGGTTCCCGAACAATATACGAAGCAGTCTGAATGAACAATCAGAACAGTAATTGACACAGTAACATTCGATGCAGAAATTAAACAAGCCGGGTGGTACATGGTCCTAAATGGCCTGGTATTGGTGAAGTATGATAACCACTGTAACAGGAATAATGGCATTTTACAAGATGTGATAACAACACTGTGAGAGGTAATATTAAAACCACAGTTGACATTTTGAGCTCGATATAGAAGAACAGAACATGTAGCAGTTTCATGACTGGGAAAAGAAACGGAGATCGGATTCCTAAGGCAATGGAGACTATACTTGCAGTAACAATTGCGAAGCCTACACACACCGTCGTGAAACACGATTTCATACTTTTGTCGCTATTGACTGCTAATTTGACAGACACGCATGAATCATTGTACAGTGCTGGAGACTAAAGGCTTTGACAAGTATACTGACACTATATGACATTGCTTTCGGCTTATTCCATATATGGTTGTATGAACCAATGAACACAGCAGTTCATGTGAGAGACTGCAACACCCACCACAGCAATGACATCGTTGCGTGTGTAAAAAACCATAACGACAGCCAATTAAACATAGCCACTATCCACCTTGATCCGAAATCTGCGTGCATGGCCTTGGGGATGCTATAGTATCACCTCTATGCCGTGCAAAGCTCTTTCTCTTATACTGGGTTTCAGTAGGCCTGCTTCGCCATACCCTGCAATTTGTCACACTCGCTCACTACTAGTACTATATGTCGGCTTATCGCGAGCATGCGCGTGCACTTGCAGCCTTTTCTGTCCGACTTCCTTCGTGCTATCAGCACAAAGACGAAAACCTGGGTACCTGAGGGGGGGGGTAGCATATATATATATGTGTGTGTGTGTTTGTAGCCATATACGTTAACACATGGAAAACTGTTGTATAAGATGTAGTGAGGTTTTATCTGACCATAAGTGACACTATATTGAAGCGTGTTGATAAATGATGCAGTACCCGTCTTTTTCCTATGACGGATATCGTTGTGGTGATGATGGTGCTGATGATGCGATAAACCCCAACCTCTTAAAACCTAAACCCTAAGCCCTAAACTCCTCAAAACCTAAAACCGTAAGCACTAAACTCTAAATCCCAAGCCTTTACTAAACTTACCCCCAAACCCTGAACCCTGCCTGGAGGTTCATGGGTCGTTATAAGTGGGCTTATAAGCACGGCAACCATAGTTATAACCCACATTAAGGGACTTATAACCCCACTTATATCTACAGATGAACCTCCAAGCACCCCCTTAAAACCGAAACCCCCAAAACTCCCCTAAACTCCCCCAAAACCCCCCACCCAAAAAAAACACACAAAACCTTCAACAAAAAGAAAGCCCTTAAAACCGAAACCCCTAAACCCTAAACCCCTAAACCCTAAACCCGTAAGCGGCCACTGCGGCCAAAGGAGCTCGGCCTCTAGGCTTTGCTGTTGCGCCAGCCGCTTCTCCTGACAGAAGCATACTTGAAGGATCATGGGACTTAGTAAGGGCTCTTAAAGGGCTCCTCAAAGGGATCTATAGGGTTCCTTAAAGGGATCTATGGGGTTTAGGGTTTAGGGTCTGCTTGGAGGGGCAGGGGACTTAGTAAGTAGGGTTATAAGTAGGGTTATAATTGGGGTAACTCCATTTAGGGTACTTATAACCCTACTTATAGCCTACTTACTAAGTCCCCTGCCCCTCCAAGTAATATAGGCAGAACATTTCAAGGGACCTAGAAGGGTTCCTTTGGAGGGATCTATAAGGGTTCCTTTGAAGGCATCTATACGGGATAGGGGTTTAGGGATTTAGGGGTTTAGAAGGTTAAGGGTGTAGGGTTTTCATGTAGGAACCTGATTAAGAAACCTTGGGCCTTTAACTAGGGTTCCTTTTATGAATCCTACTCCTTGGGGTTATAGGCCCAGGGTTTCTTAATCAGGTTGCTACATTACCCCAACATGTACTCTTTTGGGGAATACCAGGGCCCAAGGGCCCTTCGATGGAGCCCTTACTTGGAGGGGCAGGGGACTTAGTAAGTAGGCTATAAGTAGGGTTATAAGTCCCCTAAATGGAGTTACCCCAATTATAACCCTACTTATAACCTTACTTACTAAGTCCCCTGCCCCTCCAAGTATGGCCTGTAATAGTGGGTATTTGGGGTATATTGGAGGGTAGATAGGAGGTCTAGGTAGAGTGTAGGGTTTAGGGACGCTTGAAGTTTAGGGTTTAGGGTTTGGGGGCACTTGGAGCTTAGGGTTTAGATCTTGGTCGAATACTTGAAGCATACCCCAGAACCAGTTCTAACTACTAAGCCCCTGTACAACCCTACTGTCATAGCTAAGCCCATTCAAAGCCTTATGAAAAGCATTGAAACTCTATTGTAAATGTTCGGCCCCCCTCTAAAGTAGAAGCCGAACAGTTGGAAACCCAATAGCCTCAATCCTTAAGAGTGATCTATGGGGAAATCCCAAGACTATTTGGCCTTAATCCGGATTCCAACTTTATGGGGTTTACTGCAGTAGGGGGAAGGGGCCACAGGGGAGGCTGGGTTGGCAAGATTCTTGGCTCAGTGCTGAGAGCTCGCCGGCTAAAAATTGGGGTACGTGGCTCACGGTTCATGGCTTGGGAATCTAATTCGGGCTTAGGGCTTTGCTGGACCCCAAAGAACCTACCTTTTTGGGGTTCCTTATTACGATTTCTTTGTATAAGTCCTTAAAAAGGTAAGTTACTTGGGGTTAAGGGTTTAGGATGGCTTTGGGCTTAGGACTTTGGGTTGGGTGTTTGGTAAACGGCTGGCTGAGCTTGCACAACTCATCGCTGCAGTCGAGCGCTGTCACAGCAGTGTGCTCAAAGAGCCCAACACCCCTTATTCAAGGCATACGCGTCTAAGAGACATAGGATAAGATCTCGTATGATGACTCAAGGAGTGTGATGCTTAATTGATGGGCACTGGGCGTCGCATTCTCATTGAAGGGATCGATTCCTTCAGCACGGGGTGCTGTCCAAGAGCCCAATCAACCTTTTACCCTAAACCCTAGACCCTAAACACTAACCCTACACCCTAAACCCCTAAGTAGCCCGAACCCTAAACCCTAAACCCCTAAACCCTAGACCCCTAAACCCATGAACCCTGAACCCGAAATCCTAAACCCTGTGATCCTCTCCGGCGCGAGCAGCCGCGGTGGTTGCTTCTGCCAGCTCTTTTGCGGCTTCGGCCTGGTTTCTCAGAAGGGGTGGGGGGACCAAGAGACTCCGTTTAAAGCGATCTATAGGGGTTCTTTCAAGGGTGCCTGTAAGGGATCTATAGGGTTTAGGGCTTAGGAGACTCCAATATACTTTAATTCAGGGATTCTCCTTAAGTCCTATAATTTAACTTATGTTCCTTCATTCCTTAATTAAGGGATATTGGAGTTTCTACAAGGGCGTTCAGGGCTTTGGGGTTATGCAAGGGTTCCTCTACAGGCGATTCCTATAAGGGTTCCTACATGGGGTCTATACAGGATCTTTACAACGGGTACTTCGGGGGTTCAGTGAAGGATAGAATTTAAGCCTAAACCCTAAACCCTAAACCCTAAACCCAAACCCAAACCCTAAACCCTAAACCGTTAGACTTTAGCTTCGCCCTTAGGCTTCAGGGCTTGGGCTCAGGGGTTCAGCGAAACAAGTTTCGAGTTAAATGACGTCTGAAATCTGGGGGTTTAGGGCCCAGAGCCCTAAACCCTAAACCTGGGGGTTTAGGGCCCAACCCTAAACCCTAAACCTGGGGGTTTAGGGCCCAGTGTTTAGGGCTTAGGGTTTCAGGTGCAGGATTTGCGCCTTGGGGCCTAAGGCCCCATGTTTGGTCCAGGCTTTAGAGGTGTAGGTTAGGTACGGCCCCCTTACAGTAAGAGTCTATAATAGGGCTACTATTAAGATCATCATATAGCTATATTATGAATATGATTCAACTATTACTGAGTGGGGGCCGTACCTAAGGTTCTGGGGTTTAGGCATTTAGTGTTCAGGGTTGAGGGTTTACGTGTTTAGACCGGCTCCTGGCTGGTGGACAGAGCTTTAGAAGGTTGCAGACTCCTCCTTCCACAACAACACGGACTTTTTGAAAATTTGGTAACGTTATAAGGAGCCTACGGTTGATGATATAAATCCTGCATTACCCAGAATAAGGGATATCCCATAATTCCCACAGTTTAGGGTCTTTAAGGTAATGCAGGATCTATATCATCAACCGTAGGACTACCAAAAAGGGAAAAAAGGGTACTAGTGGGCATCCAAGTATATAATGGAGACCGGCAAGTTCGCCTATGCGTTTTTGCATCTTTTTTGCGCAAAGAGACCATGCTCTGGGATAGTAATATAGGGTTCCTGTAAAAGGGGTCTATAAGGGTTACTATAAGGGCTACTATAAGGATTTAGTGTAGGGGCCTTAATAATTAGAATAGGGTTTGGGGGCCCAAAATCTAATAAGGAACCCCTAAAACAGTATAGGTAATTATCCAGGCCTTTATAGTACTCTCGGGAACTCTCAACACAAAATGTCAACATCTTCGTTGTCACTATTGCGCACGATCGCCGCGACCACCAGAAGCAGCAACTCCAACATCATCATCACAAGCCTGAGCCCTAAAGCTCATTTCTCTAAACGCCGAACCTTACAACCCAGACCTAAAGCCTCAACCCTAAATTCCAGGTTCTTTTGGGCTTACGGGGTCTAGGGGTGTTAAGGGCGTGAAGGGCTGTAGGAGCCCAGGGCGAGGGGGAAGCTTCAGGACGTGCATGCGCTGGATGTTCGAGAGCCGCGGCTAGCATTGTTGGCGGCAACTCGCCGCAAGCATTCCAGGACGAAAGTTACCCCGTCTACCATATAGGGCCATTGTAATTACTCACAACCGCAAAACCCCACCACCCGCAAACGATTCCTAGCTCCTAAGCAAACTAACCTTTCGGAAGCCATTTGTCAGCACAGGCCAATCTCCGCAAGGCAAGAAAAGCGCTGCACGCGCATTCAGCTTGAAAAACAGCTTGGCAGGAATTAAATATCGTCCCAAAGCGCTGCAGATAAAGAACAGAGGTAACGTAGGAGCCTTCTTGAAATGACACCTGCTCCTAAATCACCAATACAATGCGATGCCTATTCAGAACCAATCGCAGCGCGCGTGACTTCTGCCATGGTGAGGTTGGTGCTGATTTGGTTGAACACACGGGAGTTTCCGAAAATAGGGGTACCTTATTTAGGGGTCCTTATAAGAAGGATCCTACTATTTAGGGTACTATATTGTACTATATTAGGGTCTCCTATATTCGGAAACCTCCACACAGCGCCAAACCCGGAAAGATGCAGCACTACTGGGAAGAGCAGGGCCATTTGCTACAGAGGCACAAGCTCACGAGGCTGATGGACTTCTGGGGGCATCGGCTCTACTGCGGTTTCGGGTGGCTTCTCCGGGTGGACCGGAGGCCATGATAGAAACCGCAGCACTGCTTGCGCATGGGCCCTGGAACCGAAGAGGACAAGCGCCGAAGATACCATGATCACACTAAACAAGACAGTGCCTGGCAGTAAATCCCACTGGTTTCGCTGCTCGTAATTCCAAAAGTCATTTTCGAGAAGCCAACATCGTTGCTCAAGCTCCAAGGCGCCCAGGAAGAGTAAGATCAAGACTCCCAGAATAAGGCTGTTGATACCCACTTCGAGGCACAGCCAGATGCAGCTTCTGCATCTGCCTTGCAGTAGATACATCAGCTGGAACCCAATGAAGAAGAGAATGGGCAGAACGCCGCAACCCCATCCGAGTCCTCGGATCAGTTCGCGGACAGCACCATTCAACTGCTCACTTCCGTGGAAATGGAGTTTGCTGGAGGCCGAGTCCATGAAATGCCACAACAGAGGCACTGTGGCTGCAACGCATTGTCGATACGTGAAGATATCCTCGGAGAGCTGGTCGGTAAGGTTTCTCAGAACATCGGTTCGCACCGTTTGTTCAAAGGCCTCGAGGCTTCCAAACCACGAGGTAATGCACTTGAAAACGATCTTCCGATCACACGGCATCGCTTCGCCGTTGTCGACATGGTTAGTGCTGCAACACCAAGAAAGAGTACCCTTGACATCAAAGTCACGAAGCTCGACCTTCAGCTCTTGAAGAGACCGGTAGTAACCACGAACTGCTGCAACACTCAGATAGTTGCCTTACTTGTTGATGCGGAACTAAAGGTTAACCCGGGAATATATAGGTGTCATACTACCCCTCCTAAACCCTATACCCTAGACCATATAAACCCCAAGCCCTAAACCATGTAAACCCTGAACTCTTGCAAAGCTTAAAGGCCACCTACTCGACGACAAAGGTGCCGATGGCTCCACAGAGTCCCATAAGGGGCCACAAGATGAACTTCTGGCTGTCGATCTCCGCCCAGGGTAAAAATCCAATGGCCTTTCGGGTTGGTTGTGGGCTTAGGGTTTAGGGTTCTACGGTCTAAGGTTCCTGGGTTTAGGGTTCATGGGTTTAGGGTTCAGGGTTTAGGGTTCATGGGCTAATGGGTTTAGGATTTACGGTTCATGGGTTTAGGTTCTACGGTTCAGGGTTCATGGGTTTATGGGGTTACGGTTTAGGTTCTAGCAAAGCGTATATTGCAAAACAGTTAAGGCCCCAAGCCCCATGCCGAGCAGCAAGGAGTGTGCAGGACAAGGCGATAGGAATGCATATGAAGCACTGACCCAGAATGGTAGGCCTGACGAATTGAGCTTACTCCAAGGGTCCAAAGGAGGCAATAATTCGGCACTCGGCTTTGGGATCGTAGTTATGTAGGTCACGATTTTGGTGAGTATATGATTATTGGGTACTTGGACCCTTGGGGTTAGGGCTTCAAGGCTTAAGGGTTTCGGAATGGGGGGGGGGGGTAGGGTGAAGGGCTTGACCCTCGTATCCTAACCCCTACGCCCCAAAAAAACCTAGGGATTTGGCCCAGAGTTGTAGGCCTGATAACGAGCTTCGGCTTCTGGCCCATCGGACGGCTATGAAGAAATGCAGCCATCTCGAATCTGAGCATCTTGGGTTTAGGTACGGCTCGAGGGTTTAGGTTGGGCATTATACGGTTTAGGGAATATATAGGGTAGCCCTAAACCCTAAACCCTATAATGTAGGGGCTTAGGCTTTAAGCTAACAACTTTGGAATATCCAGTTGTAGGATTTTGGGCTTGAGTTTAGATTCTAAGATGTCGACTGAAGAATTGATATCTGCCTAAACATTTAGGGTTTACGGCGGTTTAGGGTTTAGGGTTCAGGGTTTAGGGTTTACATGGCCTTCGGGACCAGCATCAGCTCTTGCAACTTTCCAGGGTTTCCTGCTCACTAATCCGACAGCTCTCGGTACTACGGGGTTATATGGGAGTTTCCGAAAATTAGGTGGTACATTAGGGTTCCTTTAAAGGGCTACTATAAGGGTACTATAAGGGTTCTATAAAGGGCCTTAGGGTTTAATTAGGGTTTAGAATTTCCGAAAGTGAGGGAGCACCTTATTTTGGGGTCCTAACATTAAGGGTACTACTATCTCAGGTACGACTAGCCCACACGACTGCAACGAAGCATGGTGCTGCATGTTCGTGGTGTGTGCAGAAAACAAATCAAAGACATGACGAACACACGCCCAGAAGCACACACCAAAGGCGGCGGGTGTATGAAGGGTCCCACAGCACCAACAACGTCTCCGAGCATTTCAGAAAGGCACCAATGCTGATGATTCCTTCTGATTTATCTTGCTCATTCCTCAGTCAGTCTCTGCTAACTGCTAACTCAATGTAGGACCCGATTACGAAACCTTGGCTGACATGATGGGATCCGCTTCACGACTCAGGGATGTCTTAACCATCAACATCCTGGCATGGAAAACGGAGCACAGCGGATGCTGTTCGATTTCGGACTCGCCGACCTTCCTGCAAAAACTGGTACCCAGAGACTCCAAAACCCTTTAATTAAGGAATATTCCTTAAATCATATTAGGGATCCTACTATAATTTAAGGTATATTCCTTAATTAAGGGATATTGGAGGCTATGGCGGCTATGGGGTATCTAGAGGGGCTTGGATAGTAAGGGTGCAGGACTGGGGCGGGTCAGGGCTTAGGATGTATGAGTGGTCTAGGGTTTGACGTCATGATGAAGCCCATTAAGGTAGGGATATCCCCATAACATGCTAATGCTTATGTGCTGTTTGAACCCTAAAACATGAAACTTGCTCAAGGACAAGAATCTCTTGATTAATGCAAAGGACGTCCAGGAAGACTTTCTTTTGCGGCCTCCAGAAGAAGAGCAGCAATAGGTACACCAAGAAACCCACCAGGCTGCACAAACCTGGGCTTCTTTGGCAGCGGCCAGAGAGAACATGTAGGCAGTTCACTAAATTAGGGTACCGTCTTAGATCCCAAATATAGTAATTACGGCACCCCTGTAAAAAGGACCCAGAAAGGCTAATTTAGAGAAATTTCCATGTGCTTTCTGCTTCCACGTAGCTTCTCCGCACACACAAGGACACCCACAGCACCTACCCAAATTGCAAGACCCTAAACCCTAAATCTCAAGAGCTAAACCCTGAATCCCAACTGCTGCTTTCCTTAAGCCCTCGGTCGAAAACCCAAGTTCCAGAGTCCACACCCTGACAACAAAAGAGAGATGCAAACAAGACCCTGAACCCTAAACCTATCAACAAAAACTAGCCTAAGGCCGACAACCCAAAGTACCGAACCCTAAACTCAAAAAAAAAAATGGTGCAGGAAGATACATTACCGGTTTAGGGTCTGGGGTTCCGTTGAGAAACCAGGTGAATTATAGAGGGCTTATAATATCCCCGAACGTGACCGACTACCCCAAACCCCTAACAGCCTAAACGCTGTAAAAGCCGTTAAGACGGTCAGTCCATGAGCCCGATTCTTCCGGGAAGGTTGGGCCGCGCAGGTGTGGCAAAACATGAACAGAATACGCGACCATTACCTTCAGTGCAGGGCTAAAGGTTTAGGGTCTAAGATTATACAGTCAGACTATGAGGTTCAACCTGGCTTGGAGGTCGATTTGCTGGGGCTTTAGGATTTCTGGGGATAGGGTTTAGGGTGTGCAGTGATCTTAAGTTTAGCTTTGGGACTATACACGGCTTCTGACTAATCAAGAAAAGCCAAACGTTCAATGCTCGAATGTTTAGCTACTACCAGGCAGATGAACGTGGCTGACACTGATGCAACCATACCATTGAAGAGGTAGAACGCCGTCAGTATCTTTCTCCACTTGCCTGGGTTTGTGCGTGAATTTGCCGTCACAATTTGCGGGTCTCGGGATGGGTACTTACCCAGCTGAAACCGTCGCGAACACAAAAAGCTGAGAACACTTCTGGCGAGTAAGCCCAGCCGCTTCCGTGCCAGCTGTGGCTCCAAAACCTCAGTCTGCGAACAGCCAGGGGGAACGGCTCCGGACTTATATCACGAAACTTGCACGATCATCACTAAAGACTCTGGTCATTTTCCGGCACAGGCCGAACACTAAAAACCTCACACAAAAAAAATCAAAACAGTCATAAACTACACCCTAAGCCCTTAAGCTGAATAGTAGGCTTAAGGCCCGCTAAACCCTAATCATCATCACCTGCACCCTAAACCCTACAAGCCCTAAACCCTAAACCCTACAAACCCTAAACCCTAAACCCTACAAACCCTAAACCCTAAACCCTAAACCCCTAAACCCCTACAAACCCTAAGCCCTAAACCTGCTCAGACATAGTAGGCTATGACCCCGAAACCTGAAACTTTAGAGGGCAAGATAAGTGGGGAGACCCTAAACCCCTAAAACCCTAAAACCCCTGAATCCCCTAAAACCCCTAAAACCTCAAACCCCTAAAACCCCTAAAACCCCTAAAACCCTAAACCCTGAACCCCTAAAACCCTAAAACCCTAAACCCTAAAACCCTAAGCCCTATACCCCTTTTCAAGATGAGGAGCTGATCGATCTTGGTCACCTGGAAGCTCCTCAGGGCTTTGGGATCCAGGGGTTAAAACTTAGGGTTGCGGTTTAGGGTTTAAGGTTTCGGGGTTTAGGGGTTTAGGGTTTCGGTTTTAGGGTTTAGGGGTTTAGGGTTTCGGTTTTGGGGTTTAGGGGTTTAGGGTTTAGGGTTTAATTAGGGGTTTAGGGGTTTAGGGTTTAGGGGTTTAGGGTTTAGGGTTTAATTAGGGGTTTAGGGGTTTAGGGTTTAGGGGTTTAGGGGTTTAGGGTTTAGGGTTTAATTAGGGGTTTAGGGGTTTAGGGGTTTAGGGTTTAGGGGTTTAGGGTTTAATTAGGGGTTTAGGGGTTTAGGGGTTTAGGATTTAATTAGGGGTTTAGGGTTTAAGGGTTTAGGTTTTAGGGTTTAAGGTTTCGGTTCTAGGGTTTTAGGGTTTAGGGGTTTGGGGTTTAGGCTTAGGGTGTAGGGTTTAGGTTTTAGGGTTTGGGGTTTAGGTTTTAGGGTTATGGCAGGGTTTAGGGTTTAGGGTTATGGTAGGGCTTAGGGTTAGTGTTTAGGGTTTACGGTTTCAGGGTTTAGGGGTTGGCCACTTGGGAAATCTTGGGAAGCTCCAAGTTCGCATACCGAAGACATGATGGTTGCGTGAATATATGTGAATGTACACATGCTCAGATTTTTCTGTGTAAAGGCATGCAGTTTCTGCCGTGGTAGCTTAACTTAAACCCAGCTCCTCAAAACAAGAACCCTGAACCCTTAAACCCTAACCCCTAAACCCCATCAACTCGAAACTCTAAGCCCTAGACCCAAAGCTACGTCCTGCGAGGCCCCATTGCACTTCCAGTTCGCAGTGCTCGGCCGAAACCTTGGACGCTGTCTAGTTGGGGTTTACTGGAAACCTGTTCGGAAACGAAGGAAGCTGAGCTACCACAACAAGCAAAAATACCGTTCATCAACCCAACCTCTGTGCAGTATGTGAAATTAAACATGTAGATGTGTAACACGTATAACATAACTGTGTATATGTAAAACATACAACTAGTAAGCTAAATCAGAGCGTAAATATCTATGTGTGTGTATATATATATATATATATATATATATAGAAAGTGTGTGTTTGTGTGTGTGTGTGTGTGTCCCAGCTGTCTGTTATACACCGCAATAGGCACCTCCAAAGCCGCACCCACATGTTAACGAGCACTGCCAAGACAACACACATCAAACCTGCCTTCTGGGTGCGGCAGACTGCGGGTTGAAGATTGATTTTCTCTATCCCGCGCCAATTGGGGGTTTCCAAAACTTCGGGGTACCTTATTTTGGGGCCCTTATAATAAGGATCCTACTATTTAGGGTACTATATTAGGGTCCCCTATTTTTGGAAACTCCCAATTCTACAACCCCAAGCACAAACGATGAGCCTCCGGGAAGTCCTCAAAGTATCAGCAGAATTCAAACCTGGACCTGGAGGGAAGGGGGGGGGTCACTCTTTATCGAGGATCCTACTTCTGGCGGTCTCCGTTAATTTAGGGGCCTTAATAATTAGAATAGGGTCTTGGAGCCCATCATACTATAATTACGATAAGGAACCACCAAAATAGTACAGGTAATGATTAATCAAGGCCCCAATATTATCGCTGAAGCTTCATCTAGCAGCCGGCGAGGGCATGGGCAGCTGTCACAGCCTGAACCACTTCTGGCTTCACGGGTTCCATTCCTTGGTGGGGATGAGCTGCAGGGGATGCAATAACAAGCGCGATCTGTCTTGTCCAATATACTTTGTGTTCTAAGGTGCATACGGTTATTCGAGTGTGGCAGCTGCACACGATGATGAAGCAAATGATGATGCTGATGCTGCTGATGATGACGATGAAGACGATGATAATGATGATCATGGCGATGATGGTGGCTACGATGATGGCCATGAAACACCCTGGACAAGTCCATATGAACACATGCCGAAACCGATCTGTTCATGATGTTGAGAAGCCCGAACCAACAAACCAGATCGAGCTTCGTGAAATGAACCCAGCGAGGAACTCCTCCATCTCATCAGACTTGTCATCCTCACCTGCTGAAGTTGATGGCCGGGTGAATAATATAGGGTCCTTGATGGTTAGAATAGGGGCTTGGGGCCCACTATAGTAAAATTATGATACGGAACTCCCAAAAAAGCATTGGGAATTAGTTAGATAGGTCCCTATGTTACAATTGATGCTCGGGTGAGTAGGGATCAGGTTCTAGCCGTGGTTGAGGCTCTAGACTTCGCTGGGTTCCTGAATTCAGCTTAGAACTGAATCCTTCACGTCCGTCCAGGACACCTGAATACTTGAAGATTCATGGTTACTTGAAGGATCGTGGGACTTGTAATTAGTAATTGGGGTTATAAGTATGGTGACTACAGTTATAATAACCCTACTTACTAAGTCCCATGATCCTCCAAGTATGCACTGTTTAGGTTCTACTGCTCGGATTGAAGGCGGGCTAAGACGGTTCACAGCCAGGGTTGCTTCTTCAGCTCATCTCCGAATCCGAATGCACCTTGCGAGCCACGGATAAATGCCGAGCAAACAAACCAAAGACCGACGGAGATTCCAGTTCAAAAGATTCGAAGGTTTAGGGTTTATGGTTTAGGTTTAAGGGTTTAGAGTTTAGGGTTTGGGTTTAGAGTTTAGGGTTTGGGTTAGGGTTTAGGGTTTAGGAACAGGTAAAACCAATCAAAGTGTGAAATTCAAGCCCGCCACAATGTCAGATCCACAACTACACAAACTTTCAACGCCCAAGTCAAAAGCCGACACCAGCAACTAGCCTGCAGAGTGCCCCCAGGACTTACAGTGTGCATCAGTGGCTGCTATCAAAACTGCTCACAGCGCAAAAGGACGTGGAACCATAATAAGGGCGCTGAGAGGAGCCATGATGTTAAACCTGAACCCAGAACAGTAGGTCAAATGGTGCTTGCAGAATACCGGTGGGACTTTCTTAGATAGAACCTGTATAACGACCCTCATAACAACCGTTACTAAACCAGATAGGATTACCCCGAAACTTCAACTAAGTCCCTAACCCCTCATAACATAGAACTCAGGAACTCTTTAAGGAACCGTTTCAATTTCTTAAGTATTAGGATTCCTCATAACATAGAACTCAGGAACTCTTTAAGGAACCGTTTCAATGTCTTGACTATTAGGATTACCCTAAACTAAAACCTCAGTCCTTAACCCCTCATAGAACCCATGATCTCTCTGTAAGGAACACCCAAACGCTCTCACGAAGTCCCTAACCCATGTTTAGGGTACAGGGTTATAGGGTTTAGGGTTATAGGGTTTAGGGTTTAGGGCTTCTATACTGAACTTAGAAGCCTAGCGCACATTATAATTTTAGCTGTTTCTTAGGGATTATAATAGCCAAAAAATAAAGTACCCAAAAGTAACCCGTCATAGAACCCAGGAGCTCTGTAAGGAACCGTTTCAATTTCATGTCGCCCAAACTCTCACTAAGTCCCTAACCCATCATGGGACCCAGGAACTCTTTAAGGAACCCCCTGAACCTCATGTCGGCCTGTTCCAGGCGATCGAGGGCTCGGTGTGCGAACCACGGGAGCATCGTCAGAGCACTCCATGAGGGGTGCAGGGCTCTAGGGTAGCGTTTAAGGCTTTAGGGCTCAGGGTGTAGGGTCTAAAGTTTAGGGTTTAGGGCCAACTTTGTATAGGGTTTAGGGTTTCAGTTGTTTCGGGTTTGTATGGTTTGGGTTTTGAGGCTGCAGGTTTTGGGGACTTCGGGACAGGGGGCTTTGGGCTGTAGATAAACGAGGTTAGAGCCGAGCTTTAAAGCAATTCCTGCAAGCCTGGACGGCCCAAACCGCTGCGCGACAAGCGGTGGGCTTTCGGAGCTTAGGGCTCAGAAGTTTAGGGCTTAGGGTTTAGGGCTTAGGGCTAAGATTCTGTATGTATGGGAGGTGTAAACATCCCTGAAGAACCTGAAGAACCTGTGCTCTCGGTTTTGGTGCTTTTCTTTTGCTTTTTCGAGTCACACAGTGTAACGGCCATGTCATGTCCAATGTGTCGGGGCCAAAACAAATGCCTTGCCAAACGCAAGCCTGCTTTCCGTAAGCCCTAAACCCCAGCTGTACCTGCTATCCGGAGCCCCTAAACAAAACCCCTGAACCCTCAACCCAAAGCCCCTAAACCCTAAACCCTAAAACCCTAAACTGTTATCCGAAGTCCCTAGACAAAACTACACAACCCTAAACCCTAAACCCCTAAACCCCAAACGAAATCTACACGTGGGTGGTTGTCAAAATTAGGGTCCCTTTTTGGATCCGTATTTTTTGGCGGCACCTAATATTTAGGGTACCACAAAAAGGGGACCATCACCTAATATTTAGGGTACCACAAAAAGGGGACCATAATTGGAGAGTCGCCTGCTACTTACCCCAAGGGTCCAAAGGACCCAAGGATTTGGTACTTGTGTTCAGGATAGTATAGGGTTCACGGATTTAAGGCTTAGGGGTTTAGGGTTACTATTTGGGAGAGTATATGATTATTAGGTACTTGGACCCTTAAGCTTATCACGGATCAGGCTCTATTGAAACTAAGAGTAGCAGCAGAGTTACGAGCACAGGCACAGCACACACCAAGCGGGCTATCCCATATCATCATACATGTGTATACGTATAGTTAGATAGATAGCTACATGATAAACATATGATTTAATTAGATAGCTTTAACCATAAAGTACACACTATAAGGAAGGCCGTGTCTGTAGTAAGCCTTATGGTAGCCCTTAGAAACCCCCTCCAAGGAATCCGGTTGTACTGTAATTAAACCCCTATGCTACGATTATAATACTCAAATCAATAGTATTGGACTTGTATCGCTATTACCATGTCCTGAAAGTTGTATTACACTATACTACACTCGATATACCGATAATTTCAAACTGCAAATTAGACTATTCTGTACCTTACTACCTTGACCTACCAAAAACTGCATAGTTGCAGGGTCCTTATAAAGTCCATATGAGGGTTTGTACTAAGAACCTACGAAAACCCTAGGGTTTGGTAGGTTCAGGTATACCGTAAACCCTACTGGGCCTTGTCTCGGGGTAAGCTCTGCCTTTACCGAACTTAGACCCCTAGCAAAATTGCAGTTTTTGGCTGTTTCTTAGGGATTATAATCGCCAAAGATTTAAGAGATTATAATCGCCAAAGATTTAAAAAAAAAAAAAAGTCAGCTCCCCGAAGATACGGAGCCTTGTCTCGGTTCAGCTCCTGCGTGAGCTGCCGTGCCCTGTCGAGCTCCACCATGGCTGTCTCGAGCTTTTGAGTCGCCTTCTTTGGGGTTTTGGGTTTAGGCCCCAGGGCTTAGGGTTTAGGGTTTGGGGCTCAGGGTTTAGGGTTCAGGGCTTAGGGTTCAGGGCTTAGGGTTCAGGGCTTAGGGTTTAGGGCTTAGGGTTGGTGAGTTGTTAGTGGCTCCACAAGTGAGCTGTTCGGGTTTGGGGTTTGAGAATGGTTCGCCTGTTTTGCGGGGCATGGTGTGGGTTTTCGGGGATCTAGGCGGTTTCGAGCTTTTGGGTCGCCTTTTTGCGGGGCGGGCGTGGGTCTTTACGGGGTCTATGCGGGTTTTAAGGGCTCTTGAGAAGCTTTACAGATTCT
Source organism: Symbiodinium sp. CCMP2592 (assembly GCA_905221615.1). Classification (NCBI taxonomy): domain Eukaryota; class Dinophyceae; order Suessiales; family Symbiodiniaceae; genus Symbiodinium; species Symbiodinium sp. CCMP2592. The sequence continues at coordinate 332,420 of CAJNDT010000535.1, forward strand.
ACAAGGTCTAGACCTAAGAGTAACCTAGGAATAAAAAAAGGTGCCCTTTTTGGTTTAAAGGGGGTTATAAGGGAACCTAAACCCTAAAAAAGGGAATAAGGGCCTACTCTGGATCCTAGAGGTCTTACGGATTCTAAGGGGTTGAAGGGGTTGAAGGGAGTCAAGGCTCCAGGGTTTTGAGGCTTTTATGCCTTCTCTTCAAGAAGCATACAAGGGTTCGAAAGGATTTTAGGGGTTCTAGAGGATTTGCGAGGATTGTGTAAGGTTTAAGGGCTTTCAAGGTTGGTTCTTCCGGGTTCTAAGTAAGGGTTACTATAAGGGTTCTGGGTTAAGGGTTTATCCTCTTTCTTCGAGAAATTGCTATGCCACTGCATCGCAAGCTGCCTCTTCCGTTCCTTTTGCTCCTCAGTGAGTTCTTCCTTCTTCTTCTTCTGGGCAGGACCCTCTTCGGGCTCCACGTCGCACACCGCATCCCAAGCATGACACACGAAGCTATGACATGGGTGGTTGTCGAAATTAGGGTCCCTTTTTGGGTCCTTAATATAATAATATAATACGCCACCTATTATTTAGGGTGCCCAAGAAGGACCCCTACTTTGATAACTACCCACAGGAACCCGGACACACGACAATCCCGGCGGAAGCCGGCTTCTTCCCTTGGATGATCGTCGTCGCATGCGGATAACGATCTTGGAAGCCGCTCATGAAGATCGCTTGGAGGTTCATGGGTAGTTATAAGTGGAGCTATAAGTCCCTTAATATGGGTTAGTTATAACTATAGTCACCCTAATCATAAGCCCACTTATAGCTACCCATGTACCTCCAAGCACTCTCTTGCAGGCAGATGGGGCTCAGCGGAGGCCGCGCCATCTTCTGCACGACCCCCGGGTCCATCGACGCTCGTCCTTTGGCGTACTCTTCTCGCCCGTCTTCGCTTTGCCATTCGCATGGTCTCTGCTGGAACAGCCTGTACTTGGAGGATCATGGGACTTAGTAATTGGGGCTATAAGTAGGGTAACTACGGTTATAGGTACATATAACCCTAATTAAGGTACTTATAACTCTTAACCCTACTTACTAAGTTCCATGATCCTCCAAGTAGGGTCTTGGTGCTGCCTGGCTGGGACCGCTGTGAGGCTCCGGCGCGAAACGCCTGCTCTGTTCTTCATGGTCTTGTCAGATATTTTGGGGTCCTTTTAATAGGGATCCTACGATTTAGGGCTAGGGTATTGTATTAAGGTCCCCTATTTGGAAACTCCCACATTAGGATTTAGTTGAATGTCCTTTTTTCGTGGGTTTCGGAGCCTTCAAGGACAAAGGCTTCATGAGGGAGCTGTTGACGCTAAGGACCTAAGGTTTCGGATATTTGGATTTAGCTCCGTTCAGGGGTTTAGGGTTTAGAAAAAAGAAGTTCAGTGTCGAGAGGTTTAGAGTTTAGGGACTGGGGTTCGGGTTGTATTATATGACTAGCGCAGAGACTTTTGGCTTCATAAAGGATCTGGTGATGCTTTATAGACCACTAGCTCTGAAGGCTGGATCCCTAAAGCCTAAACCCTAAACCCTACCTAGACGGAACCCTAAACAGGATTGCTTTCGCTTCTTTGCCTTTAAGGCTTGCCGGTGCAAGACTGAGATGTAGAGTTCAGGGCTTCAAGGATATGGGGCTTCAGAGCTTTACGGTTAGAGCGGTTTAGGGTTTAGGGTTTAGGCCTTAGGGGTTAGGGTTAAGGTTGGGAAGGGTATATATGATCTTTCGGCATTTTAGAGTTGAAAAGCTTTGCGATTAAGTTTGCCGTTTTGTCTTACGGGGTCTCAGGGTTTCGGCTTTAGGCTTCAAGGTCTGACACCTTAAGGTTCAGGGGGTCATGCTCTGGGGTTTGGGCTGTGAGGCTATGGACCCGTCTTCGTGGTCCTTCTCGCGTAACTCGGCACCTCATAGAATTCAACTTTGGACCCCCTGGCCCTGAACCTACAGGGAACTCCAGAAAGTTGGAATATGAATAAGGGTATTATAATTTTAGGGTTCTATAATGGTCCCTTTAAAGGGATCTATAAGGGATCTTACTATAAAGGGAACTCCAGAAAGTTGGAATATGGTTTCATGGTAGGATACCCTATAATTTACCATAGACGGGTTATATAGGATAATCATATTCCAACTTTCTGGCTTCTACCTTAAGAACTTGCACAGCAAACCATTTTGGCTTTGAAGCCGGGTGCCCCTTTATAGATCCCCTTTCACCTCAAAACCGACAATCCGAAGCCCCTTTGACAGCCAACAACCCCTAGCACCCTAAAGCGGACACTTATGAATGAGGTCGCATGTATGACCATACGGACCAAAGCAATTACCCATACTATTGTGGGGCTTATGGTATACTTGGCCCAGAAATCCCATTCTAATTATTAAGGCCCCTATATTACCCCTGAAAAGATGCATGCCTGAAGGTCGGCAGCAGCCACAGCCGCCTGTCGTCCCGTCAGGTCCTCGCTTAGGGTTTTCTATTGAAAAGTAAGGAGAACAAAAATCATGATGCTAGCAAAAGAGGACAGCGAAGTACGATAAAGCCGAAAATAGTTCAGCTAAGTATACTAGTACACATGGTACAAGACAGCTAATGTGTAGTGTAGTACACTACACTGTAGTTTCGCACCGTAGAGCAGAGTAGAGCAGAGCAGAACAGAGTATAGTATAGCACATTCTACGATGCCACAGTTTTATACTGACCCATCTTGTAGATGACACGGCCTAGACCTCGAACCCTAAACCAGACCTCATTGCGCGTCCTGGTCTTCTCGCGACAGCTTCGCGCGGAGGGCCAAGGCCTCTGCAAAGCTCAAAACGGACTGGGGTAGGGCCAGTTAAAACAGGATCCCTTTATTTAAGGGCTCCTTTTAGTTAAAAGGGGTCTATAATATGTGTTACTGTAAGGGCTACAAGATCGATTTAGTATACCTCAAGGCATAGAATTGGAGTTTGGGGCACAGTATAGAATTGGAGTTTGGGGCATATTATTGTGAATTCACAATAAGGAACCCTCATCATTAATATCGGTGCTTCTAGAGGTCTGAGGAAGGCTGGAGTTTAGAGCTCAGGATTTGGGAGGTCTGGTGCAGGGTTGAGGGCCTCTCGAGCCACGAGTTTGGCAAAGGTGCATACTTATCGAGACTCCCTTCGAACCTAAGCCCTAAACCCTAAACCCCTAAACCCCTAAACCCTAAAACCTAAACTCCTAAACCCTAGACCCCTAAACCCCTAAACCCTCAACCCCAACGAGACTCCCTTCGAACCATGTAAACAATGTAATCGTGACTTCGGACCCCAGGTTTCGGGTCTGAGGCTTACTATGGGGGGCCTTAATAATTAAACTAGGGTTTAGGGTTCCTTTAAAGGGTTCTTTAAGAAGGGGTCTATAAGGGTTACTGTAAGGGTAGTATAATACAGGGGCCTTAATAATTAGACTAGGGTTTGGGGGTATACTCTACCATAATCATAGTAAGGAACCCCAGGAAGAATAGTGGTAATTATTTAGACCCTTATATTAGGCTTGAGGGTTGTGTTGGAGGTTGGGGTACGACCGGGCAAGAACAACAGTGGCAGTTCAGTTCTTGACAAACCGCCAGAGTGGCACCGCATGACACTGCAAAACGTGAGCTATCGGTACTCGCGCTGGAACTACTTAAAGGATCATGGAACTTAGTAATTGGGTTTATAAGTACGGTAACTACACTTATAATTACTTATAACCCCAATGAGGGTACTTATAAGCCTACTTACTAAGTCTCATGATCCTCCAAGTACGGCCTCGTCGGCAGCTTGAGATGCCTCACTGCGGAGAAGCACTGCCTTCCAGCAAGACGGGCACGGAAGCTCCACCAAAAGGGGAAGATTGGGGCCTGTTTGGGATTTAGGGTATAAAGTTTCGGGGTTTAAGGCTTGGGGCTTTGAGTTTAGGGTTTATAGGGTTTAGAGCTGCATTTTGGATTTGTGTTATTGGGTTTAGGCTTTATGGCTCTACCAAATGGTGAAGATTTAGGATTTGTTTTACTAGGTTTAGGGTTTAGAGCTGCTTATCAACAACCAAGGAGGGCCCAAATGAGTCGAATAGTAACATGCGAGTGTTGTTCTAACTGCCCTTGTGAAGGACCAAGGTTTCGAGGGTGTCGAGGTGGGCTTGAAGCTTCGGGTTTAGAGAAGATTGACGACGAAGGGGCTAGGATTCTGCAAGATCGAAGCAACGGCAATGTAGCGCGATTCTTTAACTCGTTACGTTAAGGGTTCGGCGCACGTCTTTGAGGCAGGGGAACAGTATAGCGTTCTGCGATCACGAAGGGTGACCCCAAGCCGTCATAAAGCTCTAAACTCTAAACCGTGTTTCAAGCCAGTAGCCAAGTGAGGCGAAACGCTCACTAGGACGCTGCCTCGCGAAGCTCTTGCTTCGTCTGCTCCTCCTGCAAGTACTTCGCTTCAATATAGGGGCTTGAATCACTAAATCTAGCATCTTACAACACATGCACAGAGTTCAACTGTCCCCTAACCAAAGCCTATTTATGCAGGCAACTACAGCGAACTGCCCTAGGAGATGTGGCATCCCATGGTTGATGATATAAATCCTGCATGACCCATAGTAAGGAATATCCCATAATTCCCACAGTTTAGGGTCTTTAAGGTCATGCAGGATCTGTATCATCAACCGTAGTGTCATACAGGTTTTCAGGATTCCCACACACGGAACCAAAACCCGAAGTCTTACGTCCTGGCTAGTGCTAGTGGTACGGCTCGGCTTGGGCTTGAGGTTCAAGGTTCAGAATTTCAATGTTGGACTCGGCATCCATATCTACTAACCCAGAGGGTCCAAGTACTCCCTATCGTAGGACTTTAGGGCCTTTCTAGGTACCAAACACCATAAGTAAGGCCTACTTGGACCCTTAGGGCCTTAGGGTAATCAGACAAGTCGAAGCGCGATGTTCAACACCAGACGACTTGATCCTCCCACGACGGATCACAGGTCCAGGGCCAATGGCCCTGCCAGCATGCTTCTCTAAGAAAAAATCTACAGGTGATGCATGCCTCAGGGATTGCATGAGGCCTACTAAGATTGTCCCAGAACGGTGAACGGTTGCTCCACTGCTAAGCTGGGTTGCAAGGGTAAGGTCTTGAGGCTTTAGGGTTTTGTCCCACACGATTGCAACTCGCGAATGCAGTCCTTGCGCTGAAACTCCACCTGCACATTTTCGAAGAGCTTCCTGCGAGCGGAACGCAAAGACCCTAGACCCTGAGCTGTAACAAGCAAACCCCCAACCCTAAACCCTCAACCGACAGGCTCCCTCCGAGTGGAGTTGCTACACTTGGGTACCTGCTCAGTCCGCACGAGGCCTCTTGTATCAAGCACGGGCCCTCGTCTTTTGGTTTTAGTATAGGGAGTATAAAACATCCTCCCTGAGTCCTACACCCAAAACCTAAACTCTAAGCCTAAGCCCCAAACTACAAGACTCTGAGAAGTGCTCCTCGTCTCCTCGCGTCGCTCCATTGACTCCAACTTAGCCTGTCTGGGTTCTGAACCACTCCCGAGGATACATACTACAGGGTTTAGGGTGTGGGGTATCCGCCGAAGTGTGACAAAAGTCTGGGATTAGAGATAGGGTTCAGGGCTATAGCGAACCCGGAAAGTTGGAACATGAATTTAGGATGATTGGCTGGGATTCCCTATTCTTTACTTGAAGGGTGAGGATAATGAAGGATAATAATGTTCCAACTTTCTGGCTTCTTCTATGCAGGATCTATGGTTTGGAGCTTGGAGTGGTTCCTTTGAGGCTTATGTTGAGGTGGTCTGCAAAAGTCTGACAGACTGTTGCATAGACGGCTGAGGTTGTTTCAGAGCTGAGTGATGGAAACATCCCATCGACACCCGAAGAAAGGCGTGTATTAATACCTATACTACGGCTACGGCTGATGCCCAAGTCCTGCATTGAACTGCGGGGAAGCGGACAGTGCGACGCAAGATATGTGCGATGATCTACCCAAAGTAGGTCATGCAGGATTTTGGGAAATACCCCCCAAACCCTAACTATACTATTTCGAGGGGTTCCTTGTTACAGTATAGTACAATACCTACCTGTCGGGTATCATGGGGAACTAAAAGGGTAACCTTTTTGGCTATACATGGATCATATAGGGGCTATACGAATTACCCAAAAAAGGCTAAAGGTCACCTACTCTACTACACCCCAAACCCCAAACCCAGATAGTACAAAATACCCCCAAGCCCTAGCTATACTATTGTAGGGGGTCCCTTAGCAGAAGTACCTGTGGATCCAAAAACCTACCGTCTTGAGGGTTAGACCCTCTAATTTAAGGGTCAGAACCCACCAATTTTGTGGGGTTTGGGGATACAGGTATAATACAATAGACCCCCCAAGCCCTAGCTGTACTATTTTGGGGGGGGTCCCTTATCAGAAGTATACAGGGAACTCCAGAAAGTTGGAATATGGTTTCAGGGTAGGATATCCTATAGTTTACCGTAAAGGGTTTAGGATAATCATATTCCAACTTTCTGGCTTTTACTTTAGTACAATAGACCCCCGAGCAATAAACCCATGCCTCGCACCGAAGAAGCGCTGCAGACTCAGATCTGGCGTCCTCCTGAAACTTAGGGTGTGTATATATATATATACACATAAATATATATATATATATATATATATAGGCTTACAGGGTTTATAGGGTTTAGGGTTTAGGATTTAAGGCTTCAGGTTTATAGGGCTTTAGGGTTATGGGCCGGGTTTAGGGGTTTAGGGTTTATAGGGTTTAGGGTTTATAGGGTTTAGGGTTTAGGGTTTGGGGTTTAGGGTTTCAAGTTTAGGGTTAGGACCAGGGGAACCCTATAACAGGGATGCATAAAGGTTTTAGGGTTTGGGGCTTTAGGGTTTCGGGGTTTTAAGGCTTTAGGGTTTAGGGCTTTAAGGTTTTATGGTTTAGGGTTTGAGATTAGTGTTTGGGGTTTATTAGGGTTCCTTTAGAGGGATCTACAAGGGCTCCTATATGGGATCTAAAGGGTCGGAGTTAAGATGAGGGAACCCTTGGGGTTGTGGACCCGGTCCCTTTTTCAGAGAGCCAGAAGTGCACTTAAGAAGGGTCCCCTTTAAGGGGCCTTTGAGGGATCTACATTCCTTTAAGGGGCCTAAGGGGTCTCCCTAATGAAAGCTAGGACTCCTGAGCTTGGTCTGAAGAGTTAACGCTTCCTCCACCTCTAGGAGTCCGAGTGAAAACAAGAGGCCTTGAGAATCTGAGTCAGGTGTTACTATAGTAGAAGCCCAAAGGTTGGAAACCCAATAGCCTCAGTCCTTAAGAGCAATTAATGTATAGGGAATCCCAGCACTATTTGGACTTAATCCGGTTTCCAACTTCACGGGGCTTTCTGTAGATAAACGGGGCCGTAAGAACCAGAGTAGGGTGTTAGTAGGTTTTGAAAGGTTTCATCAAGAGTTCCAATCATAGGGGCCTTGATAATTATCAATAGGGTGTTGGGATGCTGTAAGCTCCTGGAGCTCTAGAACTTGTAGCCTTATCTCTGGGCTGTTATAGACGCAATTTTTAACGGAGCCAGTCCATGATCTTGTAAAGACTTTATAGAGGCACCCTAAGAACCCTAACGCCCCAGACCCTCCAGTGTCCTGCGCACTAGCCAGTTCGGCGGTGCTCTTCAAGGCCCGATGCTCCTGTTCCTCCTGACAAGGTCAATTGCGGGTTCTTTTGTGGTAGTGGCAGCAGTCGTCGTGGTAGTCGTTATCGTAATGGAAATAATGAAACACAATAGTAGCGATATCCAGGAGGTATAATAATGGTAATCGGAACCGAATATAGCAACAGCAGCGGTAAGTGTCGTATGTGCCTGTATACACATTCGCGTATATACTACGGGGCTATAGGAGAACTGTAGGGGCCCTAAACCCAACCCTAAACCCAAACCCATAGAAGCACATCAACAACGGCATCCCTTCGTTGGGGTAGGAGGCCCCCGTATCAGCGGATTGCATTGCAGAACCTCGTTTGCGAGATCCTCATATTCACCTGGCCATTTAATTTGGGCTACTGCAATACAGCCTCCCCACTCGAAACGCAAGGATATAGGGGGTTAGATTTAGGGGTGCATTATCTAGGGCTCAAGGTATCGGGTTTGGCCCTAGACCTCCGAGTTGAAAGCTCAAAGTCACGCAGACCACAGTCGAGTCAGCTCCACTGACTATTTTATGAACAACTAGATTAACTACACTCATTCGCGCTTTCCCTTGAGGATTTTGGTAGGCTTAGGATTCCTATAACAAGCCACAGAAATCTGCACCGCAAATACCAGTAGAAAGCATTGGCAGGGTACAGCATGACCCCATAGGTTCCTGACATATGACACCTTAGAACTTTAGGGTTTTTACGATCAGTTGTCTGAAGCCTTACTCCTGAAGCCTGAACCCATTCTCGCGTCCATGCCTCCAAGAACCGCAGCCGCTGCTGAGCTGCGGCCATGGCTGCTGTGGCGCGCGCCGCCACAGCCGTCTGGAGGAGGAGCCCTGAAACTAGCCTGAAACCTTCTAACCCGAGGAGATTTTAGAGAATTTGTACGGCTCAGGGGCCGGGGTCAACATGCTACATCTACTCAGAGGCTCCAAAGTATTTCCTCTTTGAGGTTACCTTATAGGATTCTAAACAGGAACCCTAAAAGGGAACTACTATGGAGCCTTAGGGTAGGTGTTTAGAAATCATGGGCATGAATATACATAACCCTATGCAAGCAACAGCCTAAACCCTACAACCCAAAGCCTGCTACTTCCAAATGCTCGCACCCTTGTTGGAGTGGGCCCTGTCTCTCCCCGGTTTTGGATTGAACCATTTTAAAACTTATGATATACCCTTAATTTGGATCAGTTTCAATGTTTCTTGCGCTTATAAGCCCTAAAAACTGAATTCTGCTCATCAAAAAGAACACTTAAACCTTGACTTCAACTGCTTACCAAGGGCCTTTATGACTTTATGAGGAACCCTATTAACGATGATGTGCACAGGGTACGCAATGGCTGAACCACTCTTCCTGTCAATTGCCCATCGCTCCATGCATATATCTTGCCTGAGCCTCTGCGCCCGCCAGCAATGCTGCGAGCCACCTCTTTTGCACATCATCCCGGAAGGACCAAATGACCCTTAAAAGTAGGGGCCCTAGACCCATATACTATGAATCCCTATATGGTATATGAACCTTAAACCCTTTTAGGGTTCATTTCGTCCTTAAGGTCGGGACCAATGTTTAGCACCGGGCGCTGCTCTCGGCTGAGATTGACAGCCGCGGGCAACCCATTCGCTGCATAGTAGATTGTTCCCTCACGGTTGGGCAGTCGCGGTGCAAAAGGCACCACTCGTCCCAACGCTCACTGTCGTGATGATTCCACTTGAAGACCGAGACCCTGTGCAGCGAATGACTTTCGTTTGAAAATGCAACAACAGTTGCTCCAATCTTGCCCGTTGCCCGAGGAACCCCAAAACCCGTAATTAAGGAAACTACCTTAAATTATAGGGGCAATAATATTATGATTTAAGGTATACTCCTGAATTAAGGGGTCTTGGGTTCCTGGGTGTGGTCGAACCGCAGTCTTCATGTCTGTAGGGTTAAGGCCACCTAAGCACAGACCTGCAACCGGTCGGGTGCCCTAAAACCCTAGACGCTACACCCCTTGTTCTAGGGCCCTATAACCGTTTATAGAAACCCTTCAGCGATTCCGGCCTCTCTTGTTATGCCCGTTTTGAACAATAAAGGAACTATAGAGTAGCATACCCCCCAAAGCCTAGTCTAATTTTAAGGCTCTAATGAATAAGGCCCCTGAATTCGGATTCCGGCCTCTTCTTCCATCCGCGCCGAACCGTAATCAAACCCTAAACCCTCCGACCCAAACCCGAAGTTCCCTGTAGAAACCATACTTTGGGAATTCTCGAACCCTAAACCCCTAAACCCGGGAAAAGCTCTTATTTTCGATACCTTGAGAATTTCGGCCTCTTCTTCCATCTGCTCCGTCATGGTCAGCACGCGGCGCTGTTGCCTCGACTCCAGCGGCGTGGGGTTGAAGGATCTGTTTTTTGAGCGCTCTTTTCCGGCAGCCTAGAAGGTTAGGTAAACAAACGGCTCGTTGAGTCAGGCGAAAATCCGACCCCATCGCACACCTTCGCTTGCAGGAACCCAAAGGGTCCAAGTACCCAATTATCATATACTCTCAAAAATAGCAACCTACATAACTACTATCCCAACCCCGAGTACCCAATTATTGGGTTTTTTGGACCCTTAGGGGAAGGAAAAATGCAATGCAACCGAACCCCAACCATCCTAAAGCCTGAACCCCAAGCCTCTAAGGGGAAAAGGAGGGACCCGTAATGGGGACCCCTACCCTATATTGGGCTATATAATGGGCTATATAATGGCTATATTGAAGGGGTATATACCTAGGGGTCCCCATCCTTAACCGTAAACCCTAATCCTAAACCCTAAACCCTAAGCCGCCCTTACTGGCCTGGCCTAGCATCTGCTTCCCGCATGATCGGTTTGGTAAGGAACCCGAGACTTCTCCCAATGGCCCTTTAATACAGCCCGTATGGTCCTTTAGTAGAGCCCTTATGGTCCTTAGGGTATTTGGGGTATGATAGAGGGTAGTTGCGGGGTCTAGTCTAGGCGAATCGCCTTTACTATCGGGGTTCAACGGGGTAGTTGTTAAAATTATGGTCCCTCTTTGGGTCCCCAATATAGTACGGCACCCATTATTTACGGTACGCAAAAAAGGGACCTTAATTTTGACAACTACCCACAGGCCTTGTTAGGTTACGTGCAGTTTTGGAGGGTTGATGGCCTGGACTCCTCGCATAGGCTGTGCAGCATGGAACCAAGACTTCTGGCTTGCAACCCATCCAAACTAAGTGTCCAAAGGAACCAATAATTAGGTGCTCGGTTTTAGGGTACTAGTTATGTAGGTTAAGACTTTGGAGAGTATATGATCATGAGGCACTTGGATCCTTGGGGAAATAGCCGGCCTCATGCGAAAGCCTTGCAGCTGGGCCATTGAAACCCTTCTTTAGACTCCGGAGCCCGGTGTCCAAAGACAGAGGGCCGGAACAAGCTGCTCATCATTTTTATGAGACCCCAAGAAAAAAAGGTTTCAGAATTAGGGGACCCTAGAGCGAATTTACAAGACACTACAAAATATCTAAGACTTTGCATTATAATGATTATAGGGTACACTACACTATCAGAATTATAATATGGATCAGCTAGCAGTTCGACAAGCCAGAAATGCCCATCATGTGAGTAGTGCTGCATGCATGTATACAAAAAGCTTGCTTACTTGATTGCTTGCGCACATACTTCCACGTGTGCTCATGTAAGTGCGTATGTTTGCGTACATATTTGAATGTGTCTATATATATATATATATGTATGTACAATGTACATTTATATTTCACAAAATTTTGGCATGTGAACATGTCTTGTGAAATTCGGCACAGGCATTTCGGGCTCAGGTTTTGGGGGGAGGTTAGTGAACAGGGTTTAGCACGGAGCCATCGATATTGCAACGTGAGGAGCAGATCCTGGCTGAACTGGCCCTGGCGTAGTACCTGCTCTCTCAGCCTAGTTGTCGAGTGTCCCGGGGGAACTACGTAATGGAAAGCCTTTGCTACCTAGTAGGTCGTTCCCTACTCCGTCTCTAGGATACCTATTTTATGGTGACGATCTGCTCTAAAATCGAAAATTAGGTACCTTAAAAAAGGAGTAGGGTATGAGCCTCTAAGGTACTATATGGGGACTAAAGTACACCAAAAAGGTTGAAGGTTACATACTCTACTACCCAGTACTGAGTCAAGCTTCGTAATGGTTTGAGAATGTGGGGAAGGGGGCGGGGATATTTATGCTTGTTACTTACAGGTCGGGTGAGCCCTTCGAGATTGAATTGTCCTAGGGCATTCAATCTAAACTAAACCCCAAACCGCGAAACCGACTCGAAAAGCTCTTGACCCGTCCAGCCCATATAGAGCCCTTATAAGCCTCCCATGAAACCCTCAACAGATCTAAAAGAACTGTTGACTGCGGGGGTACCTAAAAGCCTAAACTCAGAAGAAGACCTTGCACGAAAGAGGTGTGTCAGAGATCCTTCATGCCTTATATTTCTTAGTGAAGGGCTGCCGGGTTTTCTTCGTACTTCACGGTAGGGCCAAGTGCCTGAGAGTCGCTTTCGTTGAAATAGATAGAAAGCCGATTCTGATCCCTACTTCTAGCTCATGAAGGGACTTCACATGGCCGACGTATGGCTGGACTACAATAAAGAACACCAACAAAACCAGCGCATGCAACATATTGCAGCCTTAAGTCATCCGTGCTGTGCTCTCTTTTCGACTTCAGTCTGCAGTTCATGCTCCAAACTTCACCGACGGCCTGCAATGCGCCTTCGACAATTCCAAGACATCCACATGCTTCCCAGAGACTCCAATACCCCTTAATTAAGGAATATTCCTTAAATCATATTAAGGATCCTACTATAATTTAAGGTATATTCCTTAATTAAGGGGTTTTGGAGTCTCTAGGTTCAACCAACCCAAGCCCTCCAAGAGCAAACAAGCACTTACTTGGAGGGGCAGGGGACTTAGTAAGTAGGTTATAAGAAGATCGTTATAAGTAACCTTAATGGAGTTACCCCAATTATGACCCTACTTATAACCTACTTACTAAGTCCCCTGCCCCTCCAAGTAGGGTCAAGGGTCTCGTGTCTTGGACCAGACCACCGTAAAACATTCCTTGTTTCTGGACGAAGACTTCCGAAGCCACCTGAATTTGTACCTAATACAGGGGCTTTGTTTTCGGGCCCACTATACTATCATTATAATAATGAGGAGCCCCCAAAATTAACTAGCATTGGCAAACATAGCCCCCAAAAATAACTAGCATTGGCAAACATTTCGGCCCCTAAAGTAGGCCGTTCTAACCTGCCTCCACCTCCTCCTGTGCGCGGCGCGCTTCACCGCGGTGGAGGTTTTGGCCCTGCTGGGCGTCCTGCCCAGAAAGCCCAATGCCCGTTGAACTAAGCGATCAACCCTTAACAAATGCTTTAGGCTTTTGGGTTAAGCAGCGGTTTAGGGTTTTTTTAATCTAAGGCTTTAACATCACACTGTACGTCAGGATCCTGTTATCATCAAAGGAGTGTTCGGTTTGGTGGCTCTCCGGCTGAATGCTTTGAAAGGCTTCCTGGCTGTGTCCACCTCCACCCACGACAACACGACCTCAACCCAAGACTCCATGCAGACCTTAAACTCCAAAAGCTTTGGCGCATTCCTAACCCTAAACCCTAAACCCGAAACCCTAAACCCTAAACCGTTCTTGCTTTAAGCTTTTAGTGGGAAGGGTTTTGGGGTGGGAGATACACGGCTAGGAAATCCTTACCCGAAGCCTCTTAGGGTGTAGGGTTTAGGGCTCTTTAATGCTTGTGGGCCCAAAAACCATACTATATAGATAAGTTACAACGAGGATACCCAGTAACCTAAGAATAAAAAGGCCTCTCTTTTTGGTATTGGGTATCTTTATAAGGAAACTAACTAGGCTCTTGGTTGCAGGATAGTCGGAACTGCAGGCTCTAATTCGGGGAGTAGTGGTAGCGGTCGTGGTAGTGGCCGTGGTAGTGGTCGTGGTCGTGGTGGTGGTGGTGGTAGTGGTGGTGGTGGCGGCAGTGGTAGGAGCAGTAGCAGCAGTAGCCAGTAGCATGCACAAACCTTTACGACGTTCTCGCAGTGCTGTCTCGAGTAAGGAAATATTTGGAACACTGCTTTGGGGTATGTTCCATCAAGTAAGAATCAAACAGCATGACAATAAAACACATAAGAACGAAAGTAATGACAAGGAATACCTGTTTTATCTATGTTTATGTGTCAAGGGCACTCTTCAAAGGACCTGCCTCCAGTCGCAAACGCAGCACATCTACCTGGCGGCAGCGTCAACACGCCGAACCAGTTCACACTCCGAAACGGGATGCTGCCTATGTAAGGTCCCATATCTTCAAAGTTGTTTGTGCGGTGTGAATCTGTGCTGTACAGCCTACTGTAGATGCTGCTAAGACAAGCCCCTTCGAAAGACCTTGCTACTTACGTTCACATTCAATGATAGAACACCATTCAATACAGCCATACAGCCCTGCTGGAACTACAGTCCACCCTATTTTTTAAACGCCCACAAACCCTTTTACGAAAGCCTGATTTACAAAAAACCAAACCAGATTCAGATGCTTAACACAACTTCCGACCTCGCGTTGTGCAGACCGCATCTCTTCACGCAGCTGCGCAGTCGACGCAAGGCGATCCTCACAAAAAGCCGATTGAAAGAGCTCTGCTTTGGGGTTTGGGGTTTTGCACTTGCAGAATTAAGGCTTTATGGCTTTATAAGGGTTTAGGATTCTAGGGCTTTAAGGTGTTAGGGTTTTAGGGCCTTGTATGTAAGCTACAGGGAGCTCCTATGAGGCGGTTTGTAGGATTCCATAAAGGGGTTCTATGTAGGAGCCTTAATAATCAGAAGAGGTTTCCCGTCAAAGGGGTCTATAAGGGCTACTACTAAGGGATCAATAAGGGTACTTATTATAAGATAGGGGCCTGAACAATTAGAATAGGGTTTTGGGGTATATTACGTATACTCACAACAAGGAGCCCCGACAACAGTATTGGTATTTATTGCAGCCCCCGATAGTATGTCGGTTGATAGGGGCTTCGTATTCGCCCAAACGCATTTGTAATGGCTCAAGGCTGATGACACCTGACCAAGACCGTAATAAAACTCTCCTCGAAGTAAATCCTGAAATCCTAAATCCAGACCTAAACCCTAAACCCCTAAACCCTGAACCCCTCAACCTTAAACCCCTAACGCCTAAACCCAAACCCCGCTCTGAGGCCCGCAGTGTTTCAGGGCAAGAAACCCTAAAGGGAACTCCAGAAAGTTGGAATGTGGATTAATGGTAGGAACCCCTACAATTCACCTTAAACGGGTTAGGATAATCATATTCCAACTTTGTGGCTTCTACTTTAAACCCTACCGAGAGTCTCAGTTGTAGTTCCTTTCTCAGGCTTAGCCAGCTTTAGATTTAGGAGCCCAAACGGTAACCCCGAAAATCAACTGCCAAGGGAGACTACAGGTAGAGGAGACTCCAACGATGAGTGCTGTAGTACATTATAAGACACTATAGTGCATTATAGCATACTATTAGCTATCCCAAAAGCAGGAGGCACTAAAAATCCTAGACCCTAAACCCTTAACCCTGAAACCTAAAGTATATGGTACTCTGACGTCGAAACCCAACCCCCCCCCCAACCCGCCCCCCAAGAGACCTCTAGGTCGGCGAGCTTCCCCTTCATTGCCTCAGCCTCCGGCATGTCGGTTTAGGGTTTAGGGTGTAGGGTTTAGGCAGGGTTGAAGGTTTAGGAGTAGAGTTAAGGGTTTAGGGCTTAGGGCCCAGGGGTTGTTAGTGCCTTCCGCTTTTGGGAGTTGTTTCGGGCTTCTGCTGTCTCTAGCTTACTTGTCCAATATAGTAAGGCTAAACTTCAAAGCTAAATGCCCCCTACTCCACATCTCGATAGGTTAGGGTTGTTGGAGGTGTTCAGGTTTGGGCAGTCATGGGGTTGTGATTTAAAGCCTTCGGCTTAGCTTTCAGGCGATTAGGCCCTGGAGTGTTGAGCCTTTGGCGTTTGCACCAGAGACTCCAATATCCCTTAACCAAGGAGTATCCCTTAAATTAGAGTAGGATCCCTAATATGAATTAAGGAATATATTCCTTAACAGCGGGATATTGGAGTCCCCTAAACCCTATACATCCCTTATAGGAGCCCTTATAGATCCCTAGGGATATTGGCGTCTCTGGGACCGTTGAAGGGATCAGGTCGAGTGTGGCTATCGACTCCCTGGGCTTAGGCTTGGGGGATCATGGGACTTAGTAAGTAGGTTATAAGTCGAGCTATAAATACCCTAAGTGGAGTTACCCCAATTAAAACCCTACTTATAACCCAACTTACTAAGTCCCCTGCCCCTCCAAGTAGGCTTTGGGGCTTGAAGCCCTTGCACCCATCCATCCTACTATCGGCGCCTTCATGATTAGAATAGGGTTCCTTTAAAGGGTTCTTTAAGAAGGGGTCTAAAAGGGTTTCTATAAGGGTATATTACAGGGGCCTTTATAATTGGAATAGGGTTTTGGGGTGTACTCTACTATGACTATAATTGTAATAAGGAGCCAAAATAGTAGAGGTAATCTACAAGGCCCCTATAGTACCTTATTTTCGGGCTTAGGGTTTCAGGCCCCCCGGAATCCCTAGGAGACGGCCACCTTAGAACGGAGAGCATCTGCCTGCGTCGTGCGAATCGCCATGTTGCGGGCAAACTCTGTCTCGCCCTTCGAGGCTCCTCCGCCAAAAACCCTAAGGCTCCATGTACCCATATAGTATATACTTGGGCCTGAAAGTACCTACATAGGGACCCCTTTAAGGCTTAAGTATCTACTATAAAGGGTACATGGAGCCTTTGAGGAAGAACATCCTGGCAGTTTTAGCGGCCTCGACGACAAGCCTCCGCTGCCGCTCGAGGCCGGCCGCTGCGTGCAGCTGCGACCCTGGGAACCAAGAAATGCCAGAAAGTTTAGGGTTTAGGGTTTAGGGTTTAGGGTTTAGGGTCTCGCAGGCGCCCTATACATACCTTAAGCCCTAAACCCACTCTAAGCCCTAGACCTGCATGGAGCAGCTCTTGAACCGCTGCATCCTCAAGTCAGCCGCCGAGTCAATCTTGCCCCCGCAGGATGACGTCAAGTCCCAGGGCCAAGGATCTATCCTGAAGGCTACAGTAAACCGCCTTAAGGCCATCACGTAGAATCATCATATCTGGTCTGGGATGCCCAGTAGCCTAGGAATCAAAAAGGGCTCCCTTTCTTGCTTCCAAATAACTTCATGAGCAACCTAGGACTACGAAAAGGAAAAAGTGCTCACTGGGAGGCCTAGTGGTTACCGACTTTGCAAGCTGGAAGCTTACTCATGTGGCTTTATGTCTGATGTGCAAAATGCTATGTGGCAGGATACAGTATAAAGGTTCCAGGCTGTCCTACGAACATTTGGGGCCCCAATGCAGACCCGAAATAATCGCTGAACCACACGACCCCAAACCCCAAACTCTAGAACCTAAACCCCAAATAAACCCTAAGCCCGAAACCTTAAACCACGATGAGACCTCAAACACCCCCCATATGGGGGTTTCCGGGGGACCCTAATGTAGTACCCTAAAACAGTAGGATCCATTCTTAAAGGACCCCAGAATAAGGTACCCCTAATTTTCGGAAACTCTAAACCCTAAACCCTTTATAGAACCCTTATAGATCCCTCTAAGGTAACCATTATAGATCCTTTTAAGGTAACCCTCATAGAGCCCTTTAAAGGAACCCTAAAGGCACCCCGAAATTGTCGGAAACCGCCATATGACCCCGCAGGCTGCTCAGGTCGCAAGCCTCAGCAGCAGCCGAGTGGAGATTTGCGTGGAGCTCGTCCGTCTCCTTCCGCATCTCTTTGGGGTTGAGAAGGTATAGGGGTAGTTGTCAAACTTAGGGTCCTTTTTTGCGTACCCTAAATACTTGCTGCCGTATTGTAATAAGGATCCCCCAAAGGGACCATAATTTTGACAACCACCCATATAGGATTTGTACTAGGGTTTAGAAGGCGTGGGGCTTAGGGTGTAAGGTTTAGAAGGTGTAGGGCTTAGGGTGTAGGGTTCAGGGTTTAGGGTTGAAGGTTCATGGGCGCTGCTGGATTTTATACGGTCTTACAAGGTCTTGAAGTGTCTTTAGACAAGGCTTTATAGGTTTTTTGCACGATTAATCAGGGCTTTGCTGGCAGGTGGTTGGCTATTACATGGGCTTTTAAGCCTTATAAGGGCCATGCAATATCCCAAGAGTCCAAGTACCCAATAATCATATACTTTCCAAAATTCTAACCTACATAACTACTATCCTGAAACCGAGTGCCTGATTATTGGGTCCTTTGGACCCTTGGGGATACGCCAAAACTCTACGCCTTACGCCGTTCCAAATCTCTGTGCACAAACATGCAAGCACGGCGAAAACTCCAGAGCTAACGGCCATAACCCCTTACGCCCTGAAGTCTTAGCAGTCAGCCCGGTATTAGATTGGGGTTGGGGATTTAGGCTTTGAAGCCTTCAACTATTACATCGCTAAACCCTGAACACCAAACTTCAAACCCTGAAGCCCTTGAACCCGTTGTACCCCAAACCCTCAACCCAACCCTAAACCCCTTAAGCCCGTTCTGCCCCACACCCCCTTACCCTGAACACCTAAACCCCTAAACCCCTAAACCCTAAACCCTGAACCCTAAACCCCTAAACCCTAAACCCTAAACCCCTAAACCCCTAAACCCCGAAACCCCTAAACCCCAAACCCCTAACCCCGAAACCCTAAACCCTTAAACCCTAAACCCCTAAACCTTCGCCCGAGATTCCTGGTGGAGCTTCACAGACTCCCGGGCTTCCTCGCGAGTCTCCTCCTGGCACGGGGGGTTTGGGTTATGGTTTAAGATCCGGGTTGAGGGTTTCAGGTTTAAAGATTTTAGGGTTTAGGGAATTTAGGGTTTAGGATTTAAGGAATTTAGGATTTAGGGTTTAGATTTTAGGGTGTAGGGTTTTACGGTTCAGGGATGAGGGTTCAAGGTTGAAGGTTCAGGGCTTACGGTCTGAGTCTCCTCCTCGCAGGTTCATCCCCGTCCTCATCGCTACAGGGGTTTAGGGTTGAGGGCAGACGATTTTGGGACTTAGACTGCTTATGGCCTAGGGCTTCAAGTAGTTTAGGGCTCGGGATTTAGAGTCTTAGGGTTTCACATCGTTTAGGGCTTATGGCTCGAGGTTTAACATGGTTTAGGGTTAGAGTGGTTTCGGGCTTAAGGTTTAAAGTGGTTTAAGCCTCAGAATTTACATAGTGGTTTAAGGTTTAGGGCTTGACGTGATTTGGGTTTAGAGTTTGGGTTTTACCTGGTTTAGGGCTCCGGGTAGCAAGTTAGGATCTTGGTTTAAGGTAACCTTGGTTGTAGGTTTTCGGGTTTAGGGCCGCAGGCTTATAGGCGTAGAGGTGAAGGAAACCCTATAGATTGCATGAGGTCCAAAGCACATCGTCGACTCAGTTCTTTCAACGAAATCCTAAAGCACTCGAAAAGTTTGACAAGTCAGGCGGAAGGTAAGCGACGGAGACTATGGAATGCTAAGCCGTCAGTCGCGCCTTTGAATGGTCCCTCCTAATGTTACCATGCACAATCCGCATTTGTTCAAAGTACGGCTGTAACAGTCACAATAGCGTGTGAGCGTTTCTATATATACTATACGTATACTTCTAAGGATGGATCACAACCTGAGTGAGGCCCTAAGGAATATAATATTGCCAAACATTCACGCCGCGTCAAGAACAAGAGCTCGAAATAGATTGGGCGTTGGGGTTTACGTTATGTTGCATAAAATTCAAACGTTTTGGATCCATTAATCTAATCGACCCATGCGTTGCCGATGTTTTTCAGTGCCAGTACATTTGTTGTTCAGAATCTAAACAACCTCGCTGCACAAACGAGTGCATTCTATGAGTCCTTGTCATGACGGTCGCCATGTGTGACAGTGTCCGCATTGCTGTTGCAGTCGTTACCATGATCATTGTTACTACACTGATGATTACTATATCCGTTGCTCCTATACCTCATCATCTTGCTCATCCTCTTTGTGGGTACTATCATGGCAACTAGAAGTTCGCGCCCGAACCCCCGAACCCCGTATGATACGAGCCTCGCGAACGCGATACCCCTACTTGGCAGGGCAGGGGACTTAGTAAGTAGGTTATAAGTAGAGTTATAAGTACCCTAAATGGAGTTACCCCAATTATAACTCTACTTATAACCTACTTACTAAGTCCCCTGCCCTTCCAAGTAAGCCCTAAACAATAGACCCCCAGAGCAGAAGCCCCGAACCGCCTCTGCCAGCTGCAGCCGCGCAAGGCGTTCGCCGCTCGCTGCGTGGGCACAAAGCAGCTCTGAGGCCAAGTCTCCTCCGTGCCTCTAGGTTGTACAAGACTACTATTTGCTTAAGAACCCCCAAAAAATAAACACTATATTCCTTATGGGGGGTAATATAGGGATTTTATTTTTTTTTTATTTTTTGGGGGTTCTTAAGCAAATAGTAGAAGAACGGGTGTGGGGTTTAGGGCTTGGGGTTTAAGTGTTTAAGGACTAGGGTTTAGGGTTGAGGATGTTGAGCTTGCGGCTTAGAAACCAGGGATGATTGAATGGATGCCAGTTTAATCGAGTTTAAACCCGCAACTTGCCGGATTGAAAAGACGTAGACCCAAGTTGTGATCTTCCATCAAATCTGTTTCCAGGGCCATTGCCTTCGGCAGGCAAGCCGCACCCCACCACCCCCCACGCCCCTCCTCTCTATTGGCTGCAACACAACAGCACACATGACCAGACTCGAAAGACAAAGCAATGGGTCCAACATGAACTGCCGAAAACAGGAAGACGGATTAAGGATTCGGCAGGGGATTCCTCATGCTTCACCTAAATGAACCCTAAACCCTATGAAAATAGAACATTTCTTGAGCACAACCCCCGAAAGCAAAAGCTCCCCACAGGCCCAAACCCCAGGCAATACACCCCCTGTAGAACCTTGATAGGGTTTAGGGTTTAGGGGCCATGATAGCAAACTCGAAAAAAGTGTTGAAACGCAAAGCCTGAACACCCTAAGCCCGAAAAAAATCAACCCTAAACATTTAAACCATCTTAAACCCCAAAAAATCCTTAAACCCTGTAACCCCTGAACCTTCGAACCCCTAAACTTTAAACCCTTACCCTAAGGCTCCATAGTAGTTCCTTTTTAGGGCTCAGATTTAGTACTTTGGAGCCTCTGGGTAAGCTCCAAACCCTGAAGGTCGAAGCCAAGAAGCTGCTGAGCTGCGAGGTGCGCCCTCCGCAGTTCGCTCAATGCACGTTGGGCTGCCTCAGGAACCATCACTTAGGTAGGCTTTAGGGTTTGGGACTTATAGGCTGTTAGGATTTTAGTGTGGAGAGTCTAGAGTTTCGGGTGCCGCCATCATGAATGTAAGCTTTAAGCTTTAGGATTTGGGCATCATTAGGGGTGTGGAAAGTCCAAGATAAGCGTTTAGTTGGAGGATCAGGGGACTTGGTAAGTATGGTTCTAGTACCTTTCTTGGGGCTCCATGTATTTACAGTGCTGGTTACCTTATATGCCTTATTCATAGTCCCTCCTGCGAAGTCCGACAATCCTTTAAGGAAGATCTACCGAAGCATGAAAAGACACAGGTCTTTAGGGTGGGTCGAGGGTTCAGGGTTAGGGATAGTATTGCGGTAATAATTTCAGCCCCTATATTAAACTCCTGACTAACAAGCCCCGCCGGCAGGGCTCGGTTTCGGGAGTTTTGGCAGGTTTGGGAAGCTCTTTCGATTCAAAACCCTACATCCTAAACCCAAAGGCCCCTAAACTGTAACCCTAAACCCAAAGGCCCCTAAACTGTAACCCTGAACCCCAAACCCTAAACCGTAAAGCGCGCGGCCGCTTAGATGCACTTGTTTTTTTTGTGTGATTTGCAGCTCTTGTGCGCAATGTATGCATGGAGTTTTGCGGCTTCCGGTCTGCGGGTTTAAGGATTCGCTTGCTCACATGGGTGGTTGTCAACATCATGGTCCCTTTTGGGGGGTCCTTAATATAATACGGCACCTAATATTTAGGGTACCCAATTAGGGACCATGATCTTGACAGCTGCCCACATGAAGCTGATACCTTGCTTTTCTCCCTAAAACTCCAACTCTACAGGGTACTTCCTACTTTTGAGCCGGAAGACCACAACTAGTACCTGCACGAAACCCAGCCCTAAATCCTATTTTGGGCTTTTGAGTCTTGGGGTATAACGATTATGGTCATTGGGCCCAGGATGCCCAACACCTAGGGTTTAGGGTTTAGGGTTGTAGTCTATTTTCGGGGAACCAAATCCTGTAGAAGCTGCCAAAAGAGCTATCCATGGATACCAGCTCCCTAAAGTCCGAACACCCTAACCCCCCATGGTTGCGAGTGGCCTCGACATCACCGCCCTCAATGCCGGCCAGGGAAAGCCACGCTGTCCGTGGGTGCAGCAGCCTTGGAAACTAGCGCCTAGCGCTGGTGTACAACAGTCTACGGAGCCATAATAAGGAATGCACCATAATAATTCCAATAGTTTGGGTACTAATTGAGGCGATGCCGGGTTTGGTCCAAACACTGGCAGCCACGGATCAAGGTTCAGACGATTTGATGGGTTCAGGGGTTCAGGATTTCTCAGTTCAGGTTTTCCAGATGTCGAGCATCAAGGAGGGAACACTCGGTAGAAGGCAGGACGCAGCAAGCATGAACCGACCATCGCGTTTTCCCAACCATCCCGCTGACAGCCCAAGCAGCATGCATATGTTTCTATCGTGTAGGTGTAGATGTGACCCAGATAGCGGGGCATGAAACCTGAACACGAACGGTCAACATCACACACACACACACACACTTACAACTACTCTAAATCTAAAAAGCTAACGGTGACTTAAAGAAGCCGCGATATGGGTGCAGCTTTACACCCGAGGATCCTTCAACTGCATGAAGACCCTCAAGTCTTACACGCCTACAGGCGGGACTTGGAATGAGACGTGCATGACGAACAGATACTGCAGCTTTTCTACTCGTTGAAGACGTCTGAATGAGGGTACTTGTAAGTTTCCATACTGTTATGACCCTAAACCATGATCCTACAGCCTAATGAATGCCTTATCCCTGAACCTTATAAACTTAAACTAAATCCTACTTCAGGTCAAACGTAACATAAAGCAGTCCAGGCAGCTCCTGCCCGCTGTTGGAGATCACACTGACCCAGCCTGAAACACCCGCCGCATCGCGCACCTGGCAGGGAGGGGATAGGGCTGGGCTTTCATGGAGGTTTAGGGTTTTGTGTTTAAGGTTTATAACGAGGGTTCGGGGGCTTAAGGCTTTAAGCTTTCGTTCTTGCCCTGCTTAAGCGGCTGACCTCGACTCCCATGTCCATTATGAGGAGTATACCTAGAAGTTGCAGTTGGACTTCTTACTGAGGGGTCTTGCATCGACCCTGACCCATTTCCGACAACCCCAAAATACCTTTCAAAAACCCTAGATGGCAACCCTCCAAAACACCCAAAAGCGGCGGAGTCTGCCTGTACAATCCGGCCTAATCAAACAAAACCCTAAACCCTAAACCCTGAACTCTAAACCCTTAACCTTAAACCCTAAACCCTGAACCCTAAACCCTAAAGCCTAACCGTGAACCCTAAACCCTAAACCCTAAACCCTGAACCCTAAACCCTGAACCTTTAACCTTGGAGGCAGGGACCTTCAGACGCTTGGTGTCCGCGGCTCGGCCATGCTTGAGTACCCATAGCTGGCTGGGCTCTCCTTCTTTGAAGGAGGCTTTTGTGGTTCGGAGTGTAGGGGTTTTAGAGCTTTTGGGGGCTTGGGATCTAGGGCCTTCGGGATTAGAGCTCTTTCGGAGCTTCATCACCCCCAAACCCTACAAAATAGTAGGTTATGACCCCTGAATTAGAGGATTTAGGCCTTAAGACAGTAGGTTTTTGGATCCACAGGTAGTACTCGGTTTTGCGATTTATCTGGGGTGTGGGATTGAAGCCTTGAATTGGGGACCTGGAGCTCAGGGATTGGGATCGCATACTTGGCGGGGCAGGGGACTTAGTAAGTATAGGTTATAAGTAGGGTTATAATTGGGGTAACTCCATTTAGGGTACTTATAACTCTACTTATAACCTACTTTAATAAGTCCCCCGCCCCTGCAAGTAGGCTCTGGGCTTAGGGTTTGAACCAGGTTGGTGGTCCAGGGGTGTCAAAAGAGTTCTGGGGGGGCCTCAGGGTTTAGTTATAGGATCCTTAAGGGGGGGTGGTTCAAGGGGGGAGGGTACTAGGGAGCTTTGGGGAACCTTAGGGAAGCTTAGGGAGTATTGGGGAATGATGGGGATTACTAGGTTACCTACCCCCCTTGGACCACCCCCCCTTAAGGACATCCTAATTTAGGGTGTAGGGCTTAGGGTTGACATGTTTGAACTAATGCGTATAGTGATCTACTATTTAGATTTGGCCAGAAGGAAGTTAGGGCAGCGAGCTTACGTACTGTTTGTAGGTTTGGGCCAAGAGAGGGTGCCAAGCGTAAGCAAGCTGGTGGTAAACTTTATAGTATTTAGTACTAACTTTTAGTGTTTGTCTTATGGTTCTAAGGGTGCTCATAGGGTCTGGAGGTTCCTTGAATCTAAACCCCGGGGTTTATGGTTGAGGGTTCGCAGCGAAGCAGATTCTACTAGGCCGACCCTAGGCAGCATGTTCGCGCACATCTCAACGCAGGGTGTGCATGGGCTTTTGGGGTTGATAGGATGCAGGGTTTAAGCAAGCCGACGCCGTAGTCTGCGCGTAGCAACAAGATTCAAACAAAATCCAACCGAACCGGGCCACTCCGAAATGCCCAAGCCTCAGCCAAACACTTCAAAATCAACTACAGGCCGAACTTCGCAGAGCCTACCTGAATCTTCGAGAAAGAAACCACCGATTGTAGAATGAGGGCCCAATTAGGGCTCCTTCATGAGCTTCCCTGATAAAAGTCCCC
This sequence comes from Symbiodinium sp. CCMP2592, assembly GCA_905221615.1. Classification (NCBI taxonomy): domain Eukaryota; class Dinophyceae; order Suessiales; family Symbiodiniaceae; genus Symbiodinium; species Symbiodinium sp. CCMP2592. Next base: position 357,164 of record CAJNDT010000535.1, read on the forward strand.
ACAAAAAAGCTAGCTAATGCTAGCTAGGCTATTTAAGTAGCTGTTTGGGGGCCAAAGGGATCCCCCCAAACCGTCCCCCCAACCGTCTCCTCCAGCCGAAGAGGCTCGCAGCTTTTGCACCTCCTTGCTGTTCCTTGGCTTGGAGATTCGGGGTCTGTCAGGGGTTTGAAGGGTGTAGATTAGAAGCTCCCCTCACCGTGTAATCGTGGTATAATAGGAATATAATAGGGCCCTAATATAATCCTTATAGTCACTATTACAGGGTCGGGGCAGCTTCTAAAGGTGTAGACAGCAAAACAGCTTAGGGCTTGAGGCTTCTTTTTCTCAGAGTAGAGGGCCGGGGAGTTGTATGGATTGAGAAGAGCAGGGTTTTCCCTAACCCCCAAAGCCCCTAAATCCCCCCCAAACCCTAAATCCCCAAAGCCCTAGATCCCCAAAACCCTTAGATCCCCAAAACCCTAAATCCCCAACCCAGACCCCTACAAAACCCCAAATTCCTGGTCAAGGAACAGATCTTCCCCCTCGCGCATGATGATGGATCCAGCAGGCTTAAGCCTGGATCCACAGACTGTAGGGGTCTAGGGGTAGAGGGTTTATAATCATAAGGACCCTTATGGGGCCTTAATACCTATAATAATTAAGGACTTTTTAAGGAAGTATGGTCCCCTGGTTGAAGGTTTATCCATAGGCCTTAGATGGGCCCCCACCCTGTAACCCTACTTACTAAGCTCCATGATCCTTCAAGTAGACCCTAAACCGTGAACCCTTATAGTACCACTATAGAATCCTTAAAGGGACCCTTAACCCACTTCTTACAAAGCCCCATGATCCTTAAACCCCAAACCCTTATGGATCTGTTATAGATTGAAGGAACTTCTTACGGACCCTACTTACTAAGTCCCATGATCCTCTACGTAGACCCTAGACCCTAGACCCTCAACCCTTATAGTACCACTATAGAATCCTCAAAGGGACCCTTAACCCCCTACTTACTAAGTCCCAAGATCCTCCTAGTACTCTTGCAAGGCTGGCCGCAAGGCACAGCGGCCTCCGATGGGGAAGCGGCTTCGGATGTCCTCACAGGGAGCCCTTTGGGGATCTGGGAGCTTCTGGTTTTAGGGGTGAGGGTTTAAGGCGGTTTAGGGTTTAGGGTTTAGGGTTTGTTGGAAACAGGATAAAGGCCAAATAGTGCTGGGATTCCCTATACATTACTCTTAGGGTTCTAGGCTATTGGGTTTCCAACTTTTGGGCTTCTACTGTAAGGGGTTTGGGGTTTAGGGTTTGGAGTTTAAGGTTTAGGGTTTGGGGATTTAGGGTTTAGGGTTTAAGTTTTTTGGATTTAGAGTTTAGGTTTTTTGGGGGTCCCGTTTTCAGGAAGATAAGGATCCGAGTAGTCAGGGTACTGTACGTAGTATCAGGTCCGGAGACACCCCTTTCATCAGCCAGCTGGTGTGTGGTCCATCGGGCATTGGACACACAGAGGCTCCTAAATAAGGCTTTGAGGGTAACTACTGTAATGTAGGAGCCTTAATAGTTAGAATAGGGTATTGAAATTTTGGGGCCAATTATACTGTAGTTATACTGAGGAGGAACCACCACACTAGTATAGGTAATTACTTAGGCCCCTTCAGTAGGCGAAAGCAGGCATGAGAATCAACAACAAGTTTGCACTTGATTGACCACTCGCAGGGTGGCACTTTCTACTTGATCGACCCCTACCAACTTCCCCAAGGGGTATCGGGTTTGGAGTTATGATTTACACCCTCCGAACCGTCAATCCTGCGAGCCCAACTCCATAACCCTGAATGCCACCATGGCAATCCTCAGCAAAGGCTGCATCCGCCGCAAGTGAAGCCAACAGCCAGGGGCTGCTTGCCAGACCCTCGGGCAACCAATATTACTCTTTGGGGCTTGGGGCAGCAAGAATTCCTAGGGACCCAAAAGAAGCACATAAGCATAAGCATCTTACAGGGGTATCCCTACCTTGTTGGGCTTCATTATAGGGGGATTTATATGGCATATCCCTATCCTAATTTTTGCTTACGTGCTTTGTTGGGGCCCGAATTCAGAACAACAAGTGGGTCGTTGTCAAAATTATGGTTCCTTTTTGGGTCCTAAATATAATACGGCACCTAATACTTAGGGTACCCCCAAAAGGTGCCATATTTTTGCAAACTGCCCAAGTTTTGTTTCACGGAAGCTGGCCGAAACACATCCAAAGCGCCACTTAAGCGATTTTTAAATGATGCCATATAGGACTTGAGGGGGCAGCTTGACAGGCGCGAAGAATGTTGCAAATAGACCATGCCTCCAATTCTGCAGAAACGGCTTAAGCTAGAATCCAAACTCCCGCCTGTCGCAACAGGGCCTCTTATTTTACCCCCACTTCGCCCTGTTGTTGAAGGCGAAAAGACTTCCATGAAAGGGTACCTTGCAAGAGCTAGCTGTCTTTGCAACTCAAGGTGCAGGAAGATGTCCGGATTCTGCCATCTTGGCTGACTCCGGCGCTGCATCACCGTCAACCTGGCGAGTCGAGCAGGGGACTTGCAGCAGCAAGGAGATTACAAATACAAGGCCATGGGCAGGGTTCAGCATCCCAGCCAAAGATCCTTGAACCCCTCAAAATGACCCCAACCCCGCTAACCCCGAAACCCTAAAGCCTTCAACTTCAACCCAAACCTTAAAAGCAAACAGAACCCCTCACCTCGAACTGCCCCAGAACCCCCGTTACCCTACACCACCCTATAAGCCTTAAGCCTGCCACCCACACCTTAAAATCCTAAACCCTACCTGAACCTACCAAAACCTACTTTTTTGTAGGGTCCCTATAAATCCCATATTAGGGTTTAAAATAAGAACCTACAAAAACGTAGGGTTTGGTAGTTTAAGGTAGACACTAAACCCCCAAACCCTAAATCTGAACCCGGAGACCCCAAACCCCAAACACCGTAAACAAAAATAAAAATAAAAAGCCCTTAAACCCTTGTCTAGGATGCCCAGTAACCTAGGAATAAAAAGGGCTCCCTCTTTGGTATTGGGCAACTTTATAAGGAACCTAGGACTACAAAAAGGGAATAAGGGTACTACTGGGCATCCTAGTTAAAAGCAAACAGAACATCCCTGACGAGTTCCTTATATAAGTCCTTTAAAAGGTAGGTTATTCAGGGTTAAGGTAAACCCTAAACCGGCCTTGAAAGCAACGAGAACATCTCCAGAGAACCCAATACCCCTTAATTAAGGAATATACCTTAAATTATAGGGGTCTTAATATTATGATTTAATGTATATTCCTTAATTAGGGGGTATTGGGTTCTCTGGGTCCCGTCCGGAGGCCTCCGGAAGCCCTGGCTTTCCCGTCTTGGAAGAGCCGAGCTGCCCGGCGCTCACCTTCATAGGGATCCTTAGGGGTGTAGGGGGGAGGGGTGTAGGGGACTATATTTCCTTAAATAGGCCTTATTCGTCCTTATTATGGGCCTTAAGGCCCCCTACCCCCCCTCCCCCTACACCCCTAAGGATCCCTATGACCTGCGCTGCAAGCCCCCTGGAGAAGCTCTTTACTACTGCTGATGGGATGCAGTAGAAGCCCAAAAGTTGGAAACCTATTTGGCCTTAATTCGGTGTCCAACTTTATGGAGTTTACTGTAAATCCTGCATTACCCATATATTCCTTAGTCTCGGGTCATTAAGATAATGCAAGATTTATATCATGGACCGTAGGATCCATTTCAGAGTTGAGGCTTTAGGATTTAGGGCTTGAGGTTTAGGCTTTAGGGTATAGGCTTAAGGCTTTAGGGTTCGAAGTGGAAGGCGTAGCCTTCAGGGTTCAGGCTTCATAGGGTTCAAACTTTGAAAATTTAGTGCTGAGTTAATTGGGGGCGATGGACGATCAACCGGATCCCGAGTGACCTAACCTAGAAACAACAAAAAGGGGCCCTTTTTGGTATTGAGAAGTTTGGTATTGGGTGGCTTTATGAGGAACCTAGGGCAACAACACAACGAAAAGCGCCCGCTGGGAGAGCTAAGTAGTCTAACAAAACAAAACCAGGGTTTGGGGGGCTCTCAAGTCAGGGTTTCGCGATAGGGGCTTGCATGCGGGCTTCATACAGTTCATAATACGGCTTCTTTTACGTTTTGATGCATGTGAATCTAGATGGTATTTTGGGGGCTTGGGGGGCTTTGCAGGAGCTAATGGCCCTTCCTCACCTACGTTGTAATGAGCCGGGCTTATACGTGAATTATTGCGGAGGCCCTAGAGTAAGTAAGTATCTCCAAATACCTGCCTAGGACCCTCCTCGCTTCAGTAACGACTCCTCCCTGGACGAAAACAGGACATTGTAGTATATGCAACCAGTGGTTTTGGTGTTCCCTTGGCTCTTTAGCTCCTTATATAATAGGGATTATCATCATCCCTGGCTCCCTAGCTCCTCCAATATCAATGGTTAGATATGCAAATGCGTTACCGCTGTGGGCGCTGGAGGCGCTCGGCAACACCAAAGCCCTGAACTCCAGCCCTAAAGCCATTAACCTCTAAAACCCAAACCCCCAGACCCTAAAGTCAAAACCTATCAACCCTAAACCCCTAAATCCTAAAGCCTAAAGTCTAAACCATAAACCCGAAACCCCAAGCCCCTAAAGCCCAAGCCCCTAAACCCTGAACCCCAAGCCCCAAACCCCGAAACCCCTAAACCCCTAAACCCTAAGCCCCTGAACCCCAAGCCCGAAACCCCTAAAGCCCTAAACCCCTAAACCCTAAGCCCCTGAACCCCAAGCCCCTAAACCCTAAACCCCCTAATCCCCTAAATCCTCAACCCCTATAAACCCTAAACCCCCTAACCCCCAAGCCCTGAAGAACAGACCCTCTTGGCGACGCACCTGCGGGAGCTCCAGTAATTCATCCTGTGCTTCTCGGGGTGGGGGGGGGGGGGGATTTTCGGGTTCCTTTGAAGGGATCTATAAGGGTTCCTTTAAGGGATCTATAGGGGTATCTATAAGGGCTCCTTTAAGGGATCCATAAGGGCTCCAGTAAGGGATCTATAAGGGTATAGGTACAGGGTTTAGGGTTTAGGGTTTTTAGGGTGTAGGGTTGAGGGGTTTCTAGGATTCAGTGTTTAGTGTTTTAAAGGTTTTCAGGGTATAGGGTTTAGGGTTTTTAGGGTCTGCCGTTTAGAGTTTTGGGTAGTGGTTCTACTTGTAGCGTCTTCAAGAAGGATTGTTGAAAGGTCTTGAAAGGCCCAGAAAGGATCTAGAAGGATTCTGTAATACACGGGCCTTACTGCCAGTTCGGGTTTCGCGTTTAGAATCTCAAGCAGCCGCAACGATGGGGCTCATGGTACTTTCTGCAATATGCTATGGATCACGCTGAGTCTTCTGTCCATCAATAAAGTTTGTCGACCTGGGGTTTTACGCCATTTCAGCTTTCAGGTTTGGTATTTCAGAGACCCAGGTTCTAGAGGTGTCGGGTTTCTGCAGAGCTCAAACTGGAGAACTGAACTAAATCAGGATTCTTTGACGCGAGAGAGCGGGCGGGGGGGGGGGGGGGGGGGGGGGGGGGGGGGGGGGGGGGGCAGGGGTTAAAGTGCAGACTTTCGACTTCTTGGTATCCGGCATTGAAGTAACTTAGGGCTAGAGAAGGCTTCCGGCCGTTGGGTGTGGGGTTGTTTCCATGGTCCCTAAACCCTAAACCCTAAACCGTATGAAGCGTGGGGCTTCTGATGAGTGTTAGTGTCATAGCTTCGGCCTGCTGCCCAATATCTCAAGACCCCTAATGTATGAACTCCAGTGCAGGAACCATTAGGGTTCCTTAAAAGGGGTCTATAAGGGTTACTATAAGGGATCTATACGGGTACTTTTTCTTAATGTAGTAGGAACCAAATTTCGAAACCTTGAGGCCTTTTACTAGGGTTCCTTATAATACGAAGCCTAATGTTTTGGGCTTATAATAGCTTATAAGCCCCAGGATTTCTTAATCAGGTTCCTACATTACCCGGTAAGCATGCAAGACCTGACAGCTTTAAAGCAGCGGCCGCTAAATCACGGGCACTGCGTCCTAAATGGCCAAACAAGGAAGCACGACGTGCATGAGGAGCTGCGTTTAAAAGACTTAGGGCTTAGGGCGAGTGTCGCTTAGAATTTGGAGGGGGGGGCTGCAAGGTCCTTCTGCTTCCAGAAGGCTGCAAACTTGCGAGCAAACACCTGGCATGCTGTCGGTCATCCCAAAACCCTAACACGTACCCAAAACCCAACCCAAAATCCTAAACCCAAAACCCTAAACCCGAAACCCTTAGCCCTAAGCCCTAAACCCAAAACCCTAAACCCGAAACCCTTAGCCCTAAGCTAAACCCAAAACCCTAAACCCTAACAGGTACCTCCTACAACTTCCACAGGCGCTCTGTGCAGTTAGCCTTCGCTCCCAGGACCGCTTTCTACCCGAAATCAAACACACATAGCTCTGACTATGTCAGTATGTTGGCTTCTTCATATCGTGATGGCAGCAATTACCTATCTGAAGGATTGCTGCTATAACATGATAAGAAAAAGCGAGACAGGCCTTGGGCCTCAGGGCCGTAACTATGCTACATAGGCAACTGGCAGTGCTTCTCAAGGCCGAAAGCCTGCAGCACTTAAAGCCCCACTGAAAACAGGCAAAAGCAAGCGGTACCAGCAGGTCCTCACCTAAGCAACTCGAACCCTCTTGCCTCTTTCTTTACCATCGCGGTGTTAAACTAGCAAGTTATCATGTGGAACCCTAAACCCTCTACCTCCCTGTCCTCTAAAAAACCCTAAACCCTAAACCCTCTACCTCCCTCTACTCCAAGCCCAGAGGGTTTGGATCGCATCGGAAAGGGCTGGAAGAGCCGAGGCCTCTTGACGAAGCTCGCCGGTCTCATCCTCGCACCGAGTGTGCTCGTGCTTATTAGTGTAGAGGTGTTAGGTGAATGTGTCAGGTGTTCGGGATTTTGAGGCTTTGTCGTGGTTTCGACTCTCACCCGTCTTGTTGGTAGAGTTCTTCCGTTCTTTTGTGCCTAGGGTCTCCAGGTTGTCATCCCCAGGCTTTCCTGACAAAGCGGCCGAACAACCAGACAGCACCACATCTTCCCCGAAGGCTACAAAAGCGTGACTAGAAGGACTCTTGGAAGTTCGGGGTTTGAGGTTCTGACTTCTAGGTTTGGTGCGGCAAGAGCTTTGGGGGCTATAGGGGCTTTGGGGCCTATGGGTCCTGGGAGTTCGACTTCAGGCAATGTAGCGTTCAGGGCTGCAGGGTCTGCGTGCAACTGAAACGAGACTCATTGCCATTTGTACATGCCTGCCTTGCGGGCGGAAGCTTCGGATTCTTCTGGCTTTAGTACTTAGTCCAAAGTGCAGGACACAAGTCACGGATGAAGAGTCTCATCAAAACCCTGAGCCTGACTTGCTGGCTCAGCCGAGTGGCTGGATGCCATGCATCGCATAACCAGAGGAACTGCAGGAAAGCTCGTCGTCATACCATAATCGTATTCCAAAGCCCCTATAAACCTATGCACCCAAACCCATCTGGAGGAAGGTCCCCTCACAAGGAGACCCCGGATATACAGATATTCCCGGAGCGCCCAAAAAACTCTCTCCAAGGCGCAGATAACATGTGTATTCGAAGGATTCTAAATGGACTTGCTGATCTAAACCTTGAGATTGGAAATACAGGGACATGGTTGGACGTAAAGGCTCCTTACAAAGTCACCTGATCGTCCAAGTAGACCCACACACCGTGTAGACCTCTAAACGCTCTTGTCGCCCGATACTTGGGGGATCATGGGACTTAGTAACTTAGTAAGTAGGGTCATAAGTACCTTAACTGGGGATATAACTAATTAAAACTGTAGTTACCTTACTTATAACCCCAATTACTAAGTCCCACGATCCTTTAAGTCGGCCCTAAACCCTAAACCCTCATAGAACCCCTATAGATCCCTTAAAGGAACCCCTTAAAGGAACCCCAATTACTAAGTCCCACGATCCTTTAAGTAGAAGCCCTGTAAAAGCCCCTTCAGCCCTAGAACTGCAATCCTAAACCCTAGAATAAAGTAGAACCCTCAGCACTAAACCCCTGCAGGGTTTAGGGTTTAGGACCCTACAAACCCTAAAACTCTGAATGCCTAAAGCCCTAAACCTAAAGTCCTATAGCTCTCAAGCCTAAACTCTTTAACCCTTAAGCCTTGCCCCAAACTCCTAAAGCCCTGTAGACCCTGTGGGGCCTCCAGGCCCAGCGCTGCCGCAGAACGCTGCAGCGCCGCCTTGGACAGCGCCGGCGCGGAGCGACCGGCGAGCTCCTGTTGAAGTCTCCGAGGGCTCCTTAGAAGGGTTCCTTTAACGACTATCCTCTTGAAGTATCTAAGGGTTCCTTTAAGCGGGTGTAGGGTTCCTGTAAGAATTCTAGGTCGAAGATACCAGTCCCCGGATTATTTACAATTTAAGGGCCTTGATAATTGCCGATATTACGGCTGATGATATATATCCTGCATTACCAAGGGTTCCCTTAATGCTTGCATGCTTAAATGGATGCCTGAATGGTGCCTCAAGGGGTTCCTTGAAAGGCTTCTTGAAGGTGTTCCTGAAACGGGTTCCTGAAACTGGGGTTCCTTTAAAGGGTCCCTTGAAAGCCTAAACCCTATAAACCCTATACCCCTAAACCATGCGATGCAGCCTAGACCCTAAACCCCTAAACATTCAACCCTTAACCCTAAACCCCTACTTGGAGGATCATGGGACTTTGTAAGTAGGGTTAGAAGTACCGAAGTACCTTAGTTGGGGTTATAACTTATAACCAATTAGTTATAGCTATAGCTACCTTACTTATAACCCCAATTACGACGTCCCATGATCCTTTAAGAAAACCCTAAACCTAAGCGCCATCATGAACCCATTCTGACCCCTCAACCCCATTATAAAGCCCTAAACCCTAAAAGGCCCCTAAAAGGGCCCTAAAAGCCTAAACCCCTGAACTCCCTATAGATCCCTTTAGAGGAGTCCTTACAGAACCCCTAGAAACCCCAAAGCCCCCTCCTTCTCGCGGAGCTTCTGCAGGAGGCTCTCGAGCTCCCCGCGCACCAGGAAGCCGCGCTCCTCGACGTCGTGGGCGCGCCAGATCTCGCCGACCTCTGTGGGTTCCTTTACAGGATTCCTTAGAAGGAACCCTTAAAGGATTCCTTAAAAGGAACCCTTAAAGGATCCCTTAAGGGACTCTTTAAGGATCCCTTAAGGGACTCTTTAAGGATCCCTTAAGGGACTCTTTAAGGATTCCTTAAAAGGAACCCTTAAAGGATCCCTTAAGGGACTCTTTAAGGATCCCTTAAGGGACTCTTTAAGGATCCCTTAAGGGACTCTTTAAGGATTCCTTAAAAGGAACCCTTAAAGGATCCCTTAAGGGACTCTTTAAGGATCCCTTAAGGGACTCTTTAAGGATCCCTTAAGGGACTCTTTAAGGATTCCTTAAAAGGAACCCTTAAAGGATCCCTTAAGGGACTCTTTAAGGATCCCTTAAGGGACTCTTTAAGGATCCCTTAAGGGACTCTTTAAGGATTCCTTAAAAGGAACCCTTAAAGGATCCCTTAAGGGACTCTTTAAGGATCCCTTAAGGGACTCTTTAAGGATCCCTTAAGGGACTCTTTAAGGATCCCTTAAGGGACTCTGTAAGGATCCCTTAAGGGACTCTTTAAGGATCCCTTGAAGAACCCCCTTAAGGATCACTTAAAGGGAACCCTTAAAGGATCCCTAAAAGGACTCCGAAAGGATCTTCTGAAGGGGACTATCAGAGGCGGTTGGGACTAATACTATATAGCGGTTTATGGGTTTAGGAGTTTATGGTTCCGATATTGAGGTTTAGGGTTTAGGCTTTGGGTTGGAGAGTTGGATTGGGGACCTCATGTAAGAGTCCTACATCGCACCGAACCAAGAACGACTGAACGTGCTTATAAAGTTGCTATACGAGTTAACACTCCAGCGCTTCATTGCTATGTGGCGTTTAGGTCCCTGATGCTGCTGTGTTCTTGGGCCCGTAATCGAAAGCAACGCATGCACCTGACGAAGAACCCCGCTGGTTCTCAGAAGGGCTCTTAACATGGATCCAGGCAACGGAATGACGGAAAAGTGCACAGCTATCACCTAGGCTTACCACAAACTGTACGGCCTACTACCACCGTCGCCTTCAGAATCGAGAGGCTAACCTCGAGTTTGTGTTGTTGTTGGGCTTAGGCCATGGTTATATTACGCTTTTGAGACTTCAGCGCTTCGGGATCAAGGGGCGCTTCGGGTTCGAGGGTTTCGGGCCAAGTTTTGGGTCTTAGAGGTGGAGGGTCTAGATTCAGGGGATCAGCGATGCGTCGAGAAATATCAGATTGCATGAGGCCAGGTTGAGCGAGTTTCGATTAACAGCCTTTCTGGAACTCTCTTTCGCTTGTGTTTGAAGTGCTCCTCGACACTAGCTACACACAACCGAAGGGAAACCACATGAGTAAGACCTAGACTGTCAAAAACTTGCAAAGAGTGAACCCTAAACCCTTAAAACCCCAAATGCCAGAACCCCTTCGGTTTCGTCGACGTGTCGCCTTGCACGCGAGAAGAACGGAGGCCTGGCCTTGCAGGACCTCTGCAGAACTTCGCGTGCTGCGAATTCAAACCCTACGGGTCCAAGTCAGACTCCTCCTTTCAGCTTTCGGATCCCCGAAGGCCTAAACTTTCACTTCTTGGAGCCTCTGGCTTCTTTTGGAAACAGAACCCCCTCAAACCAGAAAACAAATAACAGTTCAACACTAAAAACAGTTCCAAGCCTTTGGACCCAGCGGGATACGTAAAAACACAATGAAGCGATGGCTTCCTACAATTGGGGGCCAGCCTCAAAGCGGGAAGAATCGGATAAGGGCGCCTTGAACGGTTCCTTTAAGGGCTCCTGTCTACTCTGGGCTTTCGGGTGCAGGCTTGATGACTATAGTCCGCATACAATTGCATCATCGTGTGGAAGAGTTTCGAAAAAATGGAACAGCCATGCTCAAGGTCTGCCGGCTCTAGCAACATGTAGAGACAAGTGCGCTTGTTGTTTGGGATGTAGATTCGTGACTAACCAACGGACGCGAAAAACGGTACCAGTCATTCAGATTTTCTCGGCTATGGTCAGGAATTGTGCACGTCGACCTCTTCAAGTTTGGCCGTAAGCAGCTGCAGCTTTCTTGCTTATTCTTCCCTCTCCAAGGACAGGCCCGCGCAATGAGCTACATAAGGCTTGCACAAGGCGTAAGCTAATTAAACTTGCCGGGAGATGTGTGCAAATACAGGCATGCACTGCTCTCAGCAAATATGTCCCGTCTGCTTGAACTGGAGTCCCCAATGTTCAGACGACTAGTTTTTTTCTCTATGACCCATGTTTCTTTCAAGATGACAGTTGCGTAGATGCTTTGGGTGCAGGGACTCGATTTGGGACTTCACGGATTGCATACCACAGCACGCATGATATTGAAACAAAGGCTTTGTTGAAGGAGTCTCCGCAACCCATGGCTGTGCACTCACTACATCTCGTCCAGGATAGGAACATCATCATCTCCGAACCTCCTTCGAGAAGAAGGATGAGGAAAGTCTTCATCTCCATGCAGCCAGCTCTCCGGGCCGACCTCTCTGCACTCCACCTGGACTGTGCGGAACAACAAGAGAAAAGACAAGTTCTTGAGAATCCGGGCCTGCAAAAGACTGTGTTCAGGCTTTGTTGAATCTGTAAGTTAACTTACTAATGAGACTAGCTACCAAGCTCCATGACCCGAAAGACTTTGCAAAGCTCTGCAGAAGCCCTCAACGACAACTTGCCAACATCGTTGCAAATCAGCCCGAACCTGTTCAAGAGATACGCTCCGCTTGGTGATTTCGTCCTGGAGAGCCGAACGGAAGGCCGCGTACCTGAGTTGAGCTTCAGGATTCAGGGCTCAGGATGCTTGGATCTTCGATGGACCACAGCGAGGAAGACTAAGTTCCTTCGAAGTCCCCGAAGCCTTTACCTTTCTGACCCTACAACAATACTACAACACTCTCACGAAAGAGGGACTTGTCAAAGGCTGAGGAGCCGATTCTCGCTGTCCAATTTCCTGGGCAATGATGGCAAAACTTGGAAGCACAGTTTTCTGGATAGCTGGGCTTGTTGATTCGTCCTCAGGTTTGTGCAAAGCCCGGGAGCAGGTTCGGTCAGTAACGAGGCTTCCAGCAATCCTTCCTAGTCCATGGACACAGGCTGAGATCCCTGCTCATATGACCAAGCAAGATCACCCAGCGCCAGGTCCGAAATGGTTGGAAGCACGGTGTCGAACTTGCCCACACAAGCATTCAGCAACGGCTCGTGGCCTGCGGTTCAACAAGCTCTCATTCCAACAAGCTCTCATTCGTGTCCAGAGATGGCTGCCTCATGTAATACAGGGTTATGAACTTATGGTCAGCCCACTCGGAATCCATGAAGAAACACCTGAAGGGCGGACGCCGGCAAGTGACCACACAATCATTCCGGGCTTGCTCTGAGGGAAGGCATGGCTCGTGAGGCTCGTGACAGAAATCCTTCATCGTACATCTAGGATCGCCAGTAACCTAGGAAGGGCTACCTTTTCGGTATTGGGTAACTTTATAAGGACCTACGACTACACAAAGGGAATAAGGGTACTACTGGGCATCCTAGACATGGAGCCTGGCATTTGCAGCTTCGCGAGCGAGTACATCATAGGCGGCAGACACGTCGTCACAACAGCTGCATCTGCATCTCGAACCTTCTTTACCATTGCATCTGCAAAGGCATCCATGAGGGCAGCGTCCTGCAAGTGCTGCTGGGACATTCATGCACTGCACTCGCACCCGTGCGGCTCGCCAGGCACATTCTGCAGCTGGAACATCTTACACTACCACGTTAACGCCTACGATTGGACGCAGATACACGTAGAAGCCGCAGTGCTGTGGCCTGTAGCTGCACGAAGCAGAACATAAAGCTTATTCGTCCGCAGAATATCTTAGGGCTTCAGTGTCGGCTTTGCAGAACTGTTTAAAGACGAAATGAACCCTAAAAGGGTTTAAGGCTCATATATACCATATAGGGATTCATAGTATGAATCCCTATATGGTATATGAACCTTAAACCCTTTTAGGGCTCATATTTTAACCCTCACTTCCAAAGGTGACTTGGTCCTTAAGGCTAGCTAGCTGCTCAATCATTGCCGGGAAAGGAACTCCGGCCTTCCAACCACTCAGCGCCAAACCCAGGCAGGAGTTCGAGATCTGTGGTGGGCTGAACGATGAAAGGGTCGAGCGGGCCTCCTTGCACATCCGTTGCAGGAGCGGTGCTGATGTTGCCCCTTCTAAACGCAGAATGCCAGCAGACCATAAAATCGTGGCGACACCTTGTGTTGCAAACGGTCTATCCAACTTGCACGCCTTCTTGCATAGCCTCTCGCTTGTTGCCACCACTTCGGGCAGCTGCTGCAGCATCGCAACTGCGCGCAACACCTCAGAAATTTCCATAGGATTCAACTTTGCACTGTCAGCCTTCATGAATGCGTCCAATAGCGATGGCAACAACTGAACCGAAACTGGGCACTGCTGATGCAACTCTGCGAGGGACCAGATGACCATGGCCACGCACGGAAGGCTTCTGCTGGATAAGTGTTCTTTCACACGTGGAACGAAGATCGGCACCAGCTTAGGAAGCTCCGGGACATCCTTCAGCTTGGCGCAGGACCATATCACATCAGCAATATGCTGTTCGTTGAAATCAGGCAACACTCGTTCTGCAGCATTCCGTAGCAAGGGTAAGCTTGGGAAAAGCTTTGCTGACCGGCTCCTCAGATCAGCAGCTCCTCGAAGGATGTTTACAACATCCTGTGGCTTCAGTTTGTCCACGACGTCGCCTAGTCTGCCAGCGACGGCAGCTAGCACCTCTTCTCTTTCGGCCTGGGACAACTGCAGCCGTGCAGCAGCCCAAACTATGTTGGCAGCTCCCTGTGCATCCATGTGTGACGCTGTGGCCTTGACAGCTGCCAGTGATGATGCCCGAAGCGAACTGAGCTGTGTCGACATTCGCTGGTCCAGCTTCGCCACAGCCCATAAGATGTTGCTGCATTGGCGCTGGTCAGATGTTTTGCCCCGCTTTGCGACGCTCCGAAGCATGGATCCTCCCAATGCAAAAACCACACTGAATTGTGGATCGGCGCGCACATCAGCTGTCAATGTGTCCTGTAAATGGGCTATTCGCACAATGGCTGCAGAGACAGCGGTGAGGTCCAAGTCCGGGTTTGCAATTTCGTTGCTGATGACTTGGAGCACTTCTTTTGCTGAATCTGCTCGCATGATGTTGTTGGTGATGATATCCGGCCGCGAAAAACGACGACCTGGCATCACCAGCGGCGCTGCAAAACCTCGCAGAAAGCCACCCGCCGGGATCTGAATCGGAAGCTTATGAAACCTCGGCCAAATTGAGCAAGGTGCAGAGTAAACAGCAGGTCCCCTGGCAAAGTTCCAGCATGAGAGGCCTGGTCTCCTCAGTGATCCTGGCATATGTCCCAGCCACCTTATGCTAGCCATCACCACGACCCTCGGAGTGGGCCAACAAAGCAATGCCGGCCTCGTTATTCTACAGTCCCGGTCGACCATAGCATGCCATCGTCCTTGAGCCCTTGAAATGAAGGGACATGGAAATCCTGAATATACTGACATCGAGGCAAAGGTCTCAGACAAATCGTTAGAAAGGAAGCTTCGATGCTAAAGACTTGCAGAACCCTGGCCAAATAGTCGAACATCGCAACATGTCTACTCTACTGCACCACACACAGACATAAAGTAGCTGACTGACTAACTACCAAAGAACCCTACAGAATCAATTCCCAAGCTGTAAACAAGTAATATATCCCCTAACCCAAAGCCATCACGACCCCTGGTGCCCTCTGTTTAGGTCTTGAACTGCGTACGCCCAAGACTTGCGTCAAAACTGCTGTGAAACATCGTCGAGTTCAAGCCAAGACCGGCTTGCACAGGGTTTTTCACAGAGAACTTACCCTGCCCCTGCCCAAAAGTGTGAACCCCAAACTACATGTCTTCCAGTTATGTGCATTAATTCGTGTTCGTGAGGTATTGGGATCTACCCTCAAAACGCCCAAAAGCTAACTCCGAAGCCCGCACCCTATGAGAAAAACCATCTCGAATCCTGAATTCCGACTCATTCTTGGAAACCAACCTCTAGGATGCCCACCAAGCTAGGAATAAAAGGGCTCCCTTTTTTCGTATTGGGTAACTTTATCAGGAGCCCAGTTCTACAAAAAGGGAATAAGGGGTACTACTGGGCATCCTAGACCTCGACAGCAGATTGCAGTATTGTAGACCCCTGATTGACAACCCAGCTTCTCTTAGCGGAGTGAACCAGTACTAGCCCCTCTCTTACCCCAATGGTCCAAGCACCCAATAATCATACACTCCCCAAAGTCCTAACCTACATAACTACTATCCTAAAACCGAGTACCTAGTTATTGGGTCCTTTGGACCCTTGGGGTTACCCTTGTTTCGGATTTCGAGCGGCCTGCAAGCCCACGGAACTCCGGCGTGAGCCGCGGCGAGAGCCACCGGCATCGGACATTCCATGGCCCAGGAAACGAAAAATCGGACAAAATGAGAAAAAACACGTACAATCCATGCTAAGGGGTAGCTAACTTCATTGTAACTTGAACTGAGAACAACCGTAACAACAACCGAGATAGAAGGAACCATCATTGCAATCACAGCAAAAAGTCCTATAATGTGCCGTGCAAACATGAACATATCAACTGTGCTCCGGTGTCTAGTTAGCATGGGGTGGGGTGGGTCATGTAGGTAGAGTTTGGAGTTTTGAGGTGTAGCTGTTAAAGATGTGTGTGTGTGTGTGTGTGCGCGTGTGCATTCTGTTTGTTTGTTGATCTCTTTCTGACGGCCAATCACCAGCAGTGTTAAGAACAGCGCCGCTGAGGCTAACAACGGTCTGCGGCTGAGGAAAGCAGTCGTCAGAGGCTCTGGCAAAATGAAGTTCTGAAACGAAGTGAGACTGGCTAAATCAGGCGTCTCACCACCACGACAAGTCAGCCCATAGTGGAGGGATGCAAGAGCCGCACGAGGCTTTTATTCAAACCATTTCTACGGCGTCTAAAACGATCTAAAACGGCATTGTGCTTTTGCTGAAGGTAAACCAGACCGTGATCCTTTCCTGATACACACATTCGGCACAGCTGAAAGCAGCAAAAGCAGCACAGCGAAACCCTGATAGCTGACCATGGACGAAGAAATTGAAGCCAATAACCCTTTCGTGCTATCCAAAACCTTAAACCTATTCGTTGAGGCTTCCGGCCGGCTTTGCAACTTGAATCTCAGGAGCTATTGAGCTGTTGATGGTCTTCAACTTTACAAAGTAAACCATGAAGCCCCGCCTCCTGCACAAACCTGGAGACCACGAAAGCCCCAATCACTTAGCTTCCTAGCTGAATCACCAAGATAGAAATGGCTTTCATCACAAGTTGCAAACACCACTTGCTGACGATGGGTGTGTGGCTAGACCTAAGAGTAACCCAGGAATAAAAAGGGTGCCCTTTTTGGTTTAAAGGGGGTTATAAGGGAACCTGAACCCTAAAAAAGGGAATAAGGGCCTACTCTGGGTCCTAGGTGGGACAAAACGTTTGAACAACTCACAAATTCACGATCAATGCAGAGTCCATGCCTTCTGACTTACGACACCGGACCAGCGATCTTCAGAAGCTCGTAACCTTTAACTTAAACCGTTTTGGGGGTACTATCATCCCTCTATACAAATCTATCCATTATATATATATATATATATATATACTTGGAAAGGTCATCCCTTAGTTCGAGGTCAGAAAAGCTTCAACAGCCTCGGCCCCACTGAGCTCGTCATTGCGGATCTGCGCGGGACTTGGGCACAGCTTACCCCCCCCGCACCCACCCACCTCCCAAACATAGAACCCTCATTGCACAGACATTCATAGACCAGATGTTCGCAACAGTCTTTGGAAATTGGAGATGAGTTGGAGTCCTATATCGGGTGGCAGAGAACTCATGTGAATGTGTGAATCCTGGAGCCACACAGTCATACATTCATACATTACATGACTTCTCGATATGTACACATATATTACACACAAAGGTTGATTTGTGCTTGTTTTGTGCGTGGGGTTTATGGACTCCAGGACCCCAACAAGTATAGTAGAGCGCATACAAAAGATTAGGATGTATGACAGGGTATGTGATGCAGAAAGCATGGCTGAAAATGGGGTGTATGTTAAGTCTCCGTGGAGTCTACGGATTCGTTCAAGAAGAGTGAAAAGAAAGGAACTCGTGCAGCTACAAATCTTTGTATACTACGCCAAGCCCTGATAGATAGTACTGCTTGCAACTACCTCCAACACCGTTCCTTGTTCGGGCTCTCTTTGATTATGACATTAACAAGTCACGGCAGCCAGTTCTCCCGAGAAGGGGTTCACCCCACTCGAAGTACATCTCCGTTTCCTGCTCACCTGCACCCTGCATAACCTGTAAAACCTAAAACCCATGAGCAAGGGGTCCTGAATATGGCTAAAGGTACTTGCACATTCCTTTATCGAGGGCTTGTCTTGGGGAACAAAAGTTTTGTTATCTCATGGTTCATGACTCAAGACATCTCAATTCAACGAAATCTTGTAAACAAACTTGTTGCCTTTTGTGCCGCATGCTATACCCCTAAACCCTACACCCTGACGGTGGCATCGCTTCAGTGGCCTCGGCGAGAACCCTCAGCCGCTCCCGTTCCTCCAACATCACGTGGGAAGCTGGGTTTGTCTACCGGAGGGTCTAGAGTTTAGGGTTCTACAAAACTTCCTCCAATGTTTCTCTCAGGATTCCTGCAACGGTTCTAGAAAAGGGTTCCAGAAGCGGTATGGGATTTAGGGTCTCAGGTTTCGGGAAGCTGGGTTTATCTACATTTAGGGCGCTAGGTTTGGGAGCCTGCAACGTGTATTTCACGTTTCGTCCTTGAGCGCCGGAAATGGGGATGGGCTTGCGAAAGCTTGCTTAGAAGTGTGGCTGTGTGTGACCAGGACCCTTTCAGGTTTAGGATTAAGTTTCCCAGTAGATCTTACACCCAATGAAGGCTCTTAGTTCGCTTTCGTAACTCGGACTCCATGATTCTTATGTGCTCAACAGAAGTAGCGTGTCTACTCTTAGTAATTCCAACAGATATTCCCACCAGGCACAATTCACACGTACCTAGATTGGATTCCTACTTAGAACAAGGCCTGCCCATCCGAATCCTAAAGGGCACCGTAGGTCGTACATGGCTCTGGACGATGTGGGTTTTATGTCACGGCAGGTGATGCAGCCCATTCGTCGACATTGACACCATGAAGAAATATCAAGCACACTTTTCGAGGTGCCGGCAACACATTAACGAACAACCTCGTCTGGGTCGTGAAACGGAGCCGCTGTGCGAGAGAGATTCGTGCGGTGTCTTCTACATTTTGCAAGCCCTCAACCTTGATCAATGAGAGTGAAAGGGAACCTGCTTGCATTCGGCCGCGAGATAGAAATCAAACACCTCACACAAATGGCAATACGCTCTCTCCCACTCCCCAATACAACAAGCCACTTCCCCTGCAAGGCAAAAGATGTGTCCCTGTCCTGCCCCACCCCTGAAATGGGGATGCGTTGCTTGAAATTGTTCGCACAATAAGATGTAGACCTATACGCCTATACGCATGCATCAAACGCCCACTTACATCTCTGTCTGTCGTCTCTCTGACTCTGTCTATCTGCCTGTATACATACAGCTCCCTCAGTCTATCCCTTCCAATATACCCGAGTATATCGTATATAGCACGTCAAAACCCAGACAAGAAAAAACCAAAACCTCCGAATGCCGTTTCTGGCTTCTCTCTCTCGGGATCTGGTTTCCACGCTTCATCGCGCGATTTCGCTTCCTTACATCCTATAGGCCCCCTAGATCTGGAGGTGGGCAGTTTAGGATGAACGCAATCAGAGACTGGTCCTACTGCCCTGAAACCCGGAACCCGTGAGCCTTATAATCCCAAGATGCTTCAAGGGCGATAGGCATGCTTAATTTGTTCACTTGGGCAGCTCCAAGTCAGTCTGTTTAGAGGGTTTGGGGTTTCGGGTTTAGGGTAAACCCTAAACCCTAAACCCCACATCCTAAATCCTAAACCCTAAATCCTAAACCCTAAACCCTACATCCTAAACCCTAAACCCTAAACCCTACATCCTAAATCCTAAACCCTAAACCCTAAAGGGTTTAGGAAGGTTAGAGGGTTTGGGATGTTGAGGCTCTGAGGCTGGAGGTGAGGCCTTGAGACTTGCGCCCTGGGGATTAGACTGCGGGACTTCAGGCTCTGGCCCTAAGGATCCATGTACCCATATAGTACCCTAAACCCAAAGTTTGGAAAGTTTTGCTTCCGAAAATGGGGTCTCTATAATACGGATCCTACTATTCAAGGTACTATATTAGAGTCCCCTATTTTCGGAAAGGGACCATAATCCCTAAGGCTCCATGTACCCTTACAGTGTATACTTAGGCCTCAAAGTACCTATATAGGGACCCCTTAAAGGCTTAAGTGTCTACTATAAGGGTACATGGAGCCTTCAGGCTCTGGGACCTTGGAGGTGAAGGCTTCGGATTTGATTTAGGGTTTAGGGTTTAGGGTTGAGGAGGTTTAGGGTTTAGGTTCCGGGTTCTGGATTTGCAGAATAATACATAATTGTAAGATTTTTCTTTGCCCTAACCCAAGCTGTAAACCATGCAGCACGAACCCCTGTTGAATTTCGTGGGGCATAACTGCACATGGCCCTCTTTGCGACAGCCATCTGAGAAGCTTCCACATGTAGGCTGAAGGCTCAAGAGCTGAAAACATACATTCAGGAAGGAAGGTGTGCCATACATGCCCAGACAAATGCACGAGGGTTTAGGGGTCGTTCTAGACTAATCGGACACCTACAGGAGATGTTCTAACGAATGATGCAGCCCCTCTATATGAATCCGGATCGCCTTGCCTAATTGATGTCATTCTGGAGTGAACATCTCCCGCATTTTAGCTCTCGGGGAGACGGGCAAATATTACTCAACACAGGCCAAAGTTACATGACTTAGGTTTATAATCTATCCAATAAACTCGGAATTATCCCCAGGGGAGGCCAGAAAACTGGGTTAGGCTCGTCTGGAGCAGATGTATAGGGACAAAAGCACCGAATGAAATTTCTGGTATTTGTTGATTCGCTGCATCGAAGCTCTCATGGTGGATGCCGATCGAGCCAGATGGTCACTTGGAAGGGCAGGGGACTTAGTAAGTAGGTTACAAGTAGGGTTATAATTGGGGTAACTCCATTTAGGGTACTTATAACTCTACTTATAACCTACTTACTAAGTCCCCTGCCCCTCCAAGTGGTCACAAGATCATCTTGCACAGCACGGAGGACCTGCGCAGCACTCTTTACATTCCCAGAGCCGCAGCCCCTAGATCCTGTGAGTTCATTGCCCTCTTCAGTGCTGAACCCGCAAAACCCAATACCTCCAAAGAAGCCGTACAAAGTGAATCAGTCTCCAATGTAGCTCCTTTCTTCTGTTAACCATCCTTATAGTATAGTATCCGAACCGTAAACCTGCTTAACCCCCCAAAATGGAACCTACAGGTAGAGTCACCTCTTTCACACTAAGGGTGCATGTACCCAAACAGTATATACTTTGGCCCCAATGTAAATACACAGGGACTACTTTAAGGCCAATGTATATATTCTTTGGGTACATGGACCCTTAGGGCAGTTGAATAGTAGTCTTGTTTCTATTCATACGGAGCCCTCCGGGTCGACCAGCTTTGGGGTTTCGGGATGCAGGAGCTCTGCTTCCACCCAACCCGAAGCCCAAAGCCCTTTTTTTAATATCCGAACGAAATCAGAACTCAAAGTGCGGTCCGACCGAGCCGAAAGCTGAAGTCACTTTTGGCAGCATTGAGAATGCCTATACGGCTCACGACCTAAGCGAGTGGGGGCCACACCTTCGCCACATTGCCCCTAGTCCCGCGTTCCGCGTCAGGACTTTGCGTTGGGGCGGCGAAACGAACAGTTGACACATATATCATCGACACCACTTACAAATCCGGACGCAAACGCTGTGCTGAGCGGCTGGAGCTGGGTGTTGGGTTGGCTCAGCAACATATGCACCGCACGTTTCCCGGACACATTCGTTGTATGGAGGTCACGAGATGTCCCGTCCCGGCAGTATGGACTTGCAGGAACACCTGATAGGGGACAAGACCTTTTACCCCAATTAAACCCCTAAACCTATACCCTAAACCCTAAACCCTAAACCCCAAACCCCACAAGCCCCTCAAAGACCTGCTCCGCGCGCCTCAGCGCGAAGCACCTCCTCGCAGGCGCCTGCGCTTGGATGCCGCCGCGGGCGCCGTCTCCTGGCCGCAGAAGGGGGGGGGGTCACCCAGAGCCTCCAATATCCCTTAATTAAGGAATATACCTTAAATTATAGTAGGATCCCTGATATGATTTAAGGAATTTTCTTTAATTAAGGGGTATTGGAGTCTCTGGGCATGGGACTTAGGAAGTAGGGGGTTAAGGGTTCCTTTAAGGGATCTATGGGGGTACTATAAGGATTTAGGGTCTACTTGGGGGGTCATGGGATTTCGTAAGTAGGGTCTTTAAGGGGTTCCTGAAAGGGTTCTATAAGAGATCTACAGGGTTTAGGGTTTAAGGATCATGGGACTTCGTAATTAAGTAGGGCTACATGGGGTCTTTAGGGTTCCGTAAACGGCTCCTGAAAAGGTCTCTAAAGAGGGTTTCTATAAGGCTACCTATGGGGATACTTAGAAGATCATGGGACTTAGTAAGTGGGTTATACGTACCTTAATCGGGCGGCTTATGAGCAATTATCGCTGTAGTTACCTTACTTATAACACCAATTACTAAGTCTCATGGTCCTTTAAGTAGGCGTCGTGAGCCCATGCGGGCTGTGTGTGCGTGTGTAGTTATGAGTAGGTAGGTAGACAGGCAGACAGACTATATAGAGATAGATAGATGGGATAGATGGACAGATAATTAAGTACACAGACAGGCCGAACGACTTTGGATGAGAGATATCAGCAGAGAATTACAGAAAGAAAGACGGATGCAGAGAGAGCGGGAAGAAACAACAGAGAGAGAGAAAGAGAGAGAGAGCGAGAGGCAGAGACGGAGCGTGCGTGTAATTCTGCTTGTACATAAGCGCCCATACAAACTAATTCCACAAGACCAGCCCAGTGGCTTAAACCATGGAGCCCCGAACCCCCGCCAAACAGCACGAAGTAACGCTGGAGGTTTAAGGCTTGTTTTCCACATACTACAAGGGTGCTGACGACATACCCCCAAACTTCAAACCCTATCCCTGCAAGGACCTCATAGTTAGGGCCCTGGACCCCTTAAGGACCCCACAATAAGGTCCCTGGACGCATAGGGTAAATCCTAAGTCCCACGCCAAGGTGTATTGATCTGAAGAGCTTGCATTGCTTCACGTTTCGGAGGATCTAGGGGCCCATACAAACTTGTTTCACCAGACCTTGCAGGTGGCTTACCCTGAGGCCCCAAAGTAGTCCCTTTTTGGGGTTCATATTTAGAATCCTATAAGGTAATCAACAAAAGGAACTACTTTGGGGCCTATGGGTAAATCATAGAGCCCGAGCCCTGCCAAACACCATGTAACCATGCCTCATACCATGCGGATTGTGCTTTAAGGATTTAGTGGTATTGCACAGCTGTGATGCAGGGTCTTTGAAGCCACACGTGGCTCCTCAGCAGCCGTCTTCTTTGTAGGCGGCACAATGACCTGCCAAGCACTGCACTCCCAGAATACTTGACAGCCTAGGCTGAAGAACCGGCTAACCCTTTCTACAAACCCTTACTTGGAGGATCATGGCACTTAGTAAGTAGGGCTATAAGTACCGTAATTGGGTGTCATAAGTACATTAGAACTATAGGCACCAGACTTATAACGCCAACTACCCAGGCCCATGATCCTTAAGGAACCCTCAAGCGTAGTTTTTTTCCAGTCTGTTCAGACCGTGAATCTCTAGGTTTGCAGATAGGGCTTCCCAGACTTTACAGTACCCGTCTTCTTCAGGGTCCCACAAGCGCCACCATGAAGATTCGATAGGGGTTTCGTAAGGCCCTGCCTATAGTCTTCATTGTAAATCCAGTTTCGGTTGCCTAAACGTTTGTTTGCAATCCTGGCTGAAAAAACTCAACATCCAGAGGGAAGTACAACGGAGACGATACGTCATACCTGATTCTCGTGACGAAACACCCACCAAAATCACCCCAAACTATCCGTCGGACAAATGCTGAACTCTGACTCAGTTGCCGACGTCATGCAATGTGTGTCGCCCGCCCTTCGAGATCAAGCTTTTGGAAATTGCGGGGAAACTATGAGCCTGAACCTTGGAGTTTTGAGGTTGCAGATGTAGCCTTGATTAGCCCCGACATCGGCGTGCGGCCTCCTAACCACTTCAAAATCCTGATTAATTCCACTCCAACAGACAGAAGTGAATATCACCATAAACCTATAGAAACCCGTCATAGAAACTGAGAATCATGCTTCACACCCAGAGACTCCAATACCCTAAGGGTCCTTGTACTCCTATATCACATACATTGGCCTTAATGTAGCCCCTGTTTAGGTATTTTAAGGCCCAAATATATCCTAACGGGTCCATGGACCCTTACTTGGAGGGGCAGGGGACTCAGTAAGTAGGTTATAAGTAGAGTTATAAGCACCCTAAATGGAGTTACCCCAAGTATAACCCTACTTATAAACGTCTTACCAAGTCCCCTGCTCCTCTAAGCAGACCCTAAACCCCATAGATGCTTTTCAGGAACCCTATAGATCCCTTTAAGCAGCCCTTTAAGAACCCTTACCAAGTCCCCTGCCCTTCCAAGTAAGGCCCAAAGTAGTTCCTTTAGGTACCTTATAATTGGGGTTATGAGTAGTTATAACTGTAGTTACCGTACCTATACCCCCGATTACTAAGTCCCATGATCCTTTAAGTATCCCTTCGCCTCGACCAGATCTTTCAGCAGCGCCGGGCGCCGCGAAACAAGGCGGCTGTAAGCCTGGACAGCAGAGGCACTTTTAAGGCCTAAGTGTATACAGTATACCATGCCGGTGCATGTACCCTTGCGGAGTATAGAGGTTTAGGGTTTGGGGGGTAGATACGGGTTTGTCAAGGGTTCTTCATAGAGAGTTGTAAATTTCAGGGTGTGATACGGAGTATAGATTTGAAGCCCGGGGGTTTGAGAGGGGTTTGGGGGCTTGTCGGCGTCTTCGGGGCTTGGGGTGTTGCCCTTAGAGCTTTGACAGTTTGGGGTTTGGGATTTAGTTTGTAGAGGTTAAGGATGCAGGGATAGTTCAGGGGTTTTGGAGGTATTCGATGCCTCAGTAGGGTTGGCATTCGGGCGTCCAACCTTTGCCGTTCTAGCTTTGGCGAGCCACAGCCCCTGCAAGCTGTACATGCCAAGCTCGAGCTGCCAAGAACCCGAACACAGAGGGCCCCAAACGGCCTTTAGGGTTTCGGTACATAGGGTTTAGGTATATAGGGTTTAGGGTTGAGGCATATAGGGTTTAGGTATATAGGGTTCCGGTACATAAGGTTTAGGGCTTGTATATAGGGTTTAAAAATGCCGGAACGTGCAATAGCCTTGTGCTCTCATGTTCCCAGGCCTCTGTAGCTTGGATATCACCCAGCCGCAGCGAAATGAACTCCAGGCACTGAGCCTACAGCACAAGGTTAGGGTTTCTGGAGCTGAAGTGTTTGTAGGCAAAGGGCGCATGGGTTTGGGGGTTTTGTTTCGGAGCTATCCTTCGGGGTTTGGGCTCCTGGTTTCCTTTGTATTTCCTGCTTTGGGTTGCCTTATAGGATCCTGAATATAAACTTGCCCAAAGGGTCCTAGGTACCAGTGTGGGGGATACTTGCCCAAACCATAAGATTAATTCCTATTATAGAAACCCTACATTCTACCATATAGGTACTTTGGACCCTTTGGGTTGGCTACCCAGGGGCCCCAACGTAGTTCCTTTTTAGGTAGTATATTAAAGTCCGAAACCAAAAAAGAGGACACACCCAAAAAGGAACTACTTTGGGGCCCCTGGGTAGACATGAGTAGGCGTTAGGATCTTGAGGCTTGGGGTTCTGGGCTTTGAAAGGCTCAGGGCGGATTGACGGTCAGGATCAGGGTCGCTACTATACGGTTTAGCCCTGAAGGGGCTCAGTGTTTAGGGTTTAAGGGTTTAGGGTTTAGGGGTTTAGGGGTTTAGGGGTTTGGGGGTTTAGGGTTCAGGGCTAGGGCTTACGACGTTGATCACTCATTTGGTTGGCTGAGCACTCGCCGAACACTTCCCGGTCTGAAGGCTTGAGTGATCGATACGCTCAGGCGTTGTATGCCTGGGATCTTGAGCCTATCCTTCCAAGGACCTCGTAGTTAGGGCCCTAGACCCCTTAAGGACCCAACAATAAGGTCCCTGG
Source organism: Symbiodinium sp. CCMP2592 (assembly GCA_905221615.1). Taxonomy (NCBI): domain Eukaryota; class Dinophyceae; order Suessiales; family Symbiodiniaceae; genus Symbiodinium; species Symbiodinium sp. CCMP2592. The sequence continues at coordinate 382,726 of CAJNDT010000535.1, forward strand.
AGGCAGAGGGTTCAGTTCTAAACATCTTTACAAACCCTCAATACTTCTGACACCTTGACACCTCTGATGCCTAGCCCCTCGACAAGTGTTGCGAGCCCTTCCTTCCTTCCCCAAAAACTTGAAACTGTGAAACCACATTCTTCGTGCTTTCGAAGATTCATATGATCACTACAAAGAAAACCAGGGAGGGGGCCTTGAAGTATCTAGGTTTGATTGAACGCAGGAGGACCCTAAACCCCAAACCCCTAAACGGGGCCTTGAAGTATCATATAACCCTAAACCCTAAAACTCTAAACCCCTAAATGCCTTGAAGTATCATATAACCTTATAACCCTACACCCTCAAACCCTAAACCATAAAGGCCTTGAAGTATCTGTTTCCCAGCAGTTCTGCCATCTCCAATCGTTCGGCGGCCGTCTCTACTCTGAGGCGGCCGACGAGGACCTGGCAAAGCTGGGCTTCAGGGGGGCTTCTGTAGGATTTTAGGGTTTAGGGTTTGGGGTGGGATTCAAGGCTTCTGTAGGGTTTGGGGTGTAGGGTGTAGGTTAGGGTTCGGGGTTTAGGGTTTAGGGTTCGGGGTTCCGGTCGATTGCCGGGCACAGGAGCGCAGTGAAAACGCTCCATAAAAGTGGCGAGGCCGAACACCCCTGCCTTAGCCCCCAGTTCGGTCTAACCTCCCTGGAGTCTCCTCGATGGTGGAAAACATACACCACCTGCCTAAGCCATTGCAAAATGATCTCGCAAGTGGAGGTCTCTACTCCGGCCATGCACAGAGCGTCGTGCACATGTCCCCAGCCCACCATGTCGAATGCAGCCGTGAGGTCAAGGCTGACTTGCAAGCCTCCGAAGAAGTGATTCGTGGGACACCTTTGTGCTTCTCATGGAGATTGAAGCGAACGCTGGCACAGCCTCTGTGAACTTGCTCGCAATGGGAGAAGACCGCGGCAAGGGCTGTCACTGTACTTCTGCCTGGGATGTACGCAGTTTGTGGCCATCGCGAAACCACCTCAGCAATCCTGGCCTTGGCTCCCGCAATGACTGTTTTCATCAGAGCCTTGCCCACTGGGTGTTGGAGGCCGATGGGTCTTCAAGGGGCTTTTGTAGGGTTTAGGGTTTAGTTCAAACAAGGCTTTGTAGGCAAGGTTCCTGAGTGACCCCTTTACAATAATAAGGGTACTCTTTTTCCTACTATTCAGTTTTCAGAAGGGGACCCTAAAATACAAAAGGGCAAAAGGGTATTAGGAACCTTGTAGTGGTTTCTACTGGGGCTCTCCCAGACTTTCCTAGCTTGGCCCCTTAAAGCCTATCAGAAATATTCGTAAATAGGGTCCTATTAAGCCCAATAAGGGAAAACATAAAATGTCCCAAAGGCCTACCTAGTTTCTAGAAGAGTTCTAGCGGATTTGACAAGGCCCAGTCCCAGGTTCTTTGGGTATCGGTGGGCTTTATGCGTGACCGGCCCCAACCGATGCATTCTACCCGAGATCTTGAGTTCGTGAACACAGATCCCCCGAACAACGAAGACCAAAGAACCCTAAACCCTACACCCCTAAGCCAACTCTTGACCCTTGGGGCTTTGAATTTTGGTCAACTTCGTCAGCTTCGGACATCTCGGGGGGTTTGGAAGGGAGTGGTAACGGAGCAGTCAAACCCTCTGAAGACCTTCTGGAATGCGAAACCCACAAACACAGAGCTGAATTGAAGAACATTCTTAACCAACATTCGCACTATGAATCTAATTTTCTGCAACTCCCAAACCCTATATACCCTCAACACCCGGACCCCACAAAAGACAGACGGCCGGGGCTCTAATCGAACCCCGCAAGCAACTCTTACAGTGTCACTTCAACCCCACACCTGCAAACCCAAAACCGTAAATCCCACACCCCCAGAGACTCCAATACCCCTTAATTAAGGAATATTCCTTAAATCATATTAGGGATCCTACTATAATTTAAGGCATATTCCTTAATTAAGGGGTTTTGGAGTCTCTGGGCCCAAAGCCCTAGATCCCCAACCCCAACTCCCTTCTTCAACAACCGGGCCCAAAAAAGTGCAAACTTTCTGAAAGAGAGCTAATAAATAAGGCCAAAACGTTTAAAGTTCCGCCGTTCGCTATCTAAGCCAAACCCAAACTCTACTGAACTTAGAGTCCCAGCATAAATTATCTTTTAGCTGTCGTTTGTTAGGGATTATAGGAACACGAACCAAAGGTTAAAAGCAAATCTAAGTACCCCTGCGCTTAATCCCAAACCCGAAACGACAATGCTCCACCCAAGCCCAGCAACCTGCACGCAGCGGTCGACGAGGCCGGGAACCTCGTAACGATGAGCTGCCTCGCGGAACCCCCCCAGAGACTCCAAAACCCCTTAATTAAGGAATATGCCTTAAATTATAATAGGATCCCTAATATGATTTAAGGAATATTCCTTAATTAAGGGGTATTGGAGTCTCTGGGCCCCCGGCTCCCTTTAAAAAAGGGAGTCCCCCGCCTTGGGAGTTCCATCAGTGTTTAGGGTGTAAGGGTGTGCTTTAAAGGGGCCCCTTTAAGGGCTCTCTTGGGGGCCCTTTGGGGTTCCTCAGAAGTTGAGGGCTTAGTTCAGGGCTTTGGGGGTTTCTTTAGGGTTTAGGGTTTAGGGGTTAAGGGGTTAAGGGGTTAAGGGTTTAGGGTTTTAGGGTGGGGTTTCTTCGAAGGTTGTTTGGCTGGTTTTAGGGTCCATACACGTCTCGTATATTCTTTGACCCGAAAGTACCTATACAGGCACCCCCCCCGGAAGGCAGAGTCTGTACTATACAGGCACAGTGACCCCAATCTTTGACAACTTGGGTGCTTTTGATCTTTCTACAGTTGCATGAACTTTTTTTTGGGGCATTGCAAAGCGGCTTATTTATATACACGGTTCTTTAGGATGGAGGCACTTCAGGCGAAAGTGGCGCTGTGCGTACGGTAAATATATTCAGATACCTGATACCCCTTCCCTTTAAAACATGGCCCTACCCAAAACTAAAAGTGCACATGAAAAATTCCGAATGGAAGGTTTTCCGAGGAGGGCTTGCAGTGTTTACTCGAAAATCCTGGGTAAGGTTGGGCATGAAGTCTGGGAGTCTAGGGGCTGCAGGTGCGAACTCTTAAGTTGGATTTGGCACGGCCACAAAGCGGCTTCTGGAACTGCGCAGTCTGATGCTTTAAGGGCTTCGAGATGAGCTCTCTGTAGGTTGAAAGTTGAAGTGAACTGAAGCATGCAACTTTCGAAGGCCCTATGGCACTGTTGGTTCCCAACTTGTGGCTCGTGCCCGAAGCGGCTTAGCTACAATCGTTCTACGCGTGCTCTTCGCATATGAGGTCCGCCTAATATCATGTCGCACTGCCTCATCAACAGCATCCCACATTACTTTTGACTTTCGACTTTCGAAGTGCGCCACCACAAACACCAAACAAAAAACACAAACCTCCTCACGCCAGGAAGTTCGAGCAAACCCCCAAACACACAGCCAGGGAAGCTTAGCCACAAACCTATGCATCTTTCAGCAAAGCCATCGAAGTCTCGTGTAACCGACAGGGGGGTGAACCCTAAACCCCAAGCCCGAGGAGGCCTGAAGCAAGTTCACCGCATAGTCGTCGCTTTCCAAACCCACATGGTCCACGACTCCCGTATAAAGGTATTTGACCTGGGACTTATAGGGCTTTTCGGTTCAGGGTTCAGGCTTTACGGGTCTTGGACCTGGGTTTTCTTTTGACCTGCGGTTTCTGCGTCTATAGGGTTGGGAATTCCTGGAGAGTGGCTCAATGCAAAGCCTCTTCTGCATGTTCGGAGCCAGGATTCATGCTTTGGGGTGCATAGTGGCCCCCTCTGTTCCCCTGTTTCGTGCGACCTGCGGAGAACGTATATAGTAGTTAAGGCCCTCCATAAGGAGCCCTTAGACAACCCTTAAAGCAGCCCTTGAAGGAGCCCTTCAAGGAACCCCTATGGAACCCTTCTAGGAATTGAGATTAATTGGGTTTAGCCGCGAAGGTTTGGCAATTTGGATTTGCAAGAGCACTCATAATTGGTGGTTTCCAGGTGTGGGGTTTGTAACTACGTTACATAGGGTTCGGGCCTCCACAAACCGAGGCTGTGGCACCCTGTGAAAACAGGTCATAACATCAGAACTGATTATGGGGCATAACCATGTACAACCCTGGAGCAGTTAGTGACTGGAGCCGCAAGTGCACCATACAACGCTTATTCAAAACCCGGACAAAAAACAACCGCATGTCAGAACGCTCGTGGTTGCTCGGAAACATTCTTGAACTAAGGCCTCAAGCCCTGTTATACTATACTATATGTCATTACATACGATGTCACACGATATCACGTTATGTTATTCAGCTATGTTCTACTATATTACGTTACCCTGAACCCCAAAACCCTAATCTGTGAAGCCGTTGAAGCACTGTCAACCCTACAGCAAACCGTTGTAGGCTCAGGCTTCTCCTGGCTTTGGGATGCCCTGCCCCCCCCCCAGCCAAACCTGTAGGATCTTGCGCTACCACTTTTTCTAGGGCACCTGCAGATTCTCGCCACAGGTAGAACTAGGTAGCCAGGTAGCCAGACAAGGCTAGGGAATGACCCTGGAGGAATCACCAAAACTGAACAACTCCGTCTCACTGTCCACTCATGCCACTTTCTTCGTGTGCCTGTGAACCCGTGCATGCCACTTCTTATTGACTTATTGAAACTTTGACGCTCCTAGTTGCAGCGAAACTTGCGCATCTCTTTCTGAAGAACCGTCTGGGTGCCCAAGCCAGTGCGCGCATCGATATGGCATCGAAGTCCTCCGCGTACCATTCAGCCGAGATGGGTGCTACATCGGATCACAGTTTGCATGCTACCCAGAGACTCCAATATCCCTTAATTAAGGAATATTCCTTATAAATCATATTAGGGATCCTACTATAATTTAAGATATATTCCTTAATTAAGGGGTTTTGGAGTCTCTGGGTATGCTGCTCGACTTGACGGTGTAACAGTGTCTCCCTGGTAACACAGCCTCTTGTAGGCTACTGCCGTCAGCCCTACATCATCGTCATAGCTTGATACACTCCAAGAAAGAGCCAATTGGGCATCTATAGGGTGGGCATTGAAAAACTAATTACTTGTCGGGACCGTGGGTGATTCCGACTCAAGGTTCAGCTTGGGCGTAAAGACTGGATTCATGAAACTGAAAGGGTCGGGATACAATGTTGCAGATTCGATCCCGAGGATTTGGAAGAAGAAGTCAGGTTCAGGGATATTCAGATCAAGTTCAACTTCAGCCAACCCAGCCAACCTTCTTAAAATCTAGGCCCTGTGTGAAGTCGTTGTTCTTCCTGCTTGTCCAGTTTCCTAAGGGCAGCAGAGGTCAACCCGTTGCGGGGCCTTTATGGCTGTAACAGAGTGTCGGGATGTATTACCCGTAGTCATAACGAGGAGTCCCAAAAAAGTACTGGTAACTATCTAGGCCCCTATGGTATACAGGGAATAAGCCCACAAGAAGTTTTATGGTCACCTACTCGTCTATAGTACCACCTTCGCAGCTTCAATGGCCGAAACCCATCCGTTGATCTCCGGGGTGGACGTCACAGCGAAAACCGTGACATAGAAGATCCTCAAAAGATCGCGAATCCCCTCACCGCAGGCATGATATCGGAAATCCGTCCAAGGACGATATCCGATGTAGTCGGAACCTCTATTACGACAACGTCGTGAGAGGGTTGCTGAGACAAGCGAGAATGCTGACGCAGTGCACAGTGGCTTCATGCCACGCATGCCGCAGGCAGCCGAGAAATGGGTGGTTGTCAAAATTATGGTTCCTTTTCGGGTCCCTATTATAGTACGGCACCTAATATTTAGGGTACCCCAAAAGGGGCCATAATTTTGACAACCACCCAAATAGAAAGAATCCAGACGCCGGCAGACAGGCTGCCAGGGTTTGCACGCGCTGTAGCTGTCGCGAAGGCCTCACTCCCCAGAGACTCCAAATTAAGGATGTACCTTAAATTATAGTAGGGTTTCTAATATGGTTTTAAGGAATAACCCTTAATTAAGGAATATACCCTTAATTATAGTAGGGTTTCCAATATGGTTTTGGAGGAATAATCCTTAATTAAGGGATATTGGAGTCTCTGGGTCCAAACAGCTTAACCCTAAGCCTCAACCCGTTGCACCCAGCCTGCCCATGCAGTAGAGCTAGCCAGTGTAACTCCTTCTAGGGCTTAGCCTGCTAATGAGAAAGTTCTTAGGCTCTCGAGCGAAACCCGAGCCAGTCGCTGCGAACCCTGCTGGTATGGGGCAGTATAGTCAGTTTGCGGTGAACATGAATCTGAAGCCATGCATCCCTAAATCCAAAACCATAAACCCTAAATCCTGAAGGCCTGCAGTAGAAGCCGGAAAGCTGGAACATCATTAGCCTCATGCCCTTAACCGTATGGAATAGGGAATCCCCGCATGAATCATCCTAAATCAATGTTCCAACTTTCTGGGGTTCACTATAGAACCCAAACAGCAATCCGTCGACATGGGATACACTCCTGGACCAGCACTTCGTTGTCAGTTGTCTCCTTCATGGGGCCTCGGTTGGGTAAACCCTAACCCCAACCCTAAACCCTGAACCGTTCCTGAACCCTAAAGCCAGTAAAGCCCAACCAAACCCTACAACTTGAGAACCAAACCCTAAAACCTGCACCCTAAACCCGAAAGCAAAGAACCTGAACCCTAAACCCTAAGAGGGCTTACCCTGAGCTGCCAAAACCTAAAATCTACTTTTCAAACATTTTGTAGGGTCCCAGCAATGCACCATCAGGGTTTATAAGAGTAACCTACAACAAAGATTTAAGGTTATGGCAGTTGAAAGTGTAGTAAGGTAGGATTAAGGGTCATGGGGCTTAGGACTTGAGTTTTGGAATGATGGTTATCAGTATGCGCACTACATGGTTGGGTACTTGAAGTAACCAGAGGAAAACGTATAAACTCTATTTGCATAATGGTTCCATTACAGAAGACAACGCAAACAACAGCATTAAAATATAGTACTTCAGAACCCAGTCATTGGGTAATTGATGGTTCGCGAAGGCTGGCCATTCTTTTTGTTTTACACAGTCTTGGAAACCCACTTGAGCGTGCCATGCATCATTGGTTCCGCCGCGGCTTTTTCGAACAGAAACCCCGGATGTTTAACCCTGGCCCCAGAAACCTAAACCCACAAACCAGACCTGAATGTCAAAAACTAAGCCCTTAACCCAAAACCTAAACCTTGTACAGTCCTAAATCTGAACTCTTTACCAACCTAAACCCATCTGAATCCTAAGCCCTAATTAAACCCTAAACCCTGAACCCCTAAACCCCTAAACCCCCAACAACCCAAACCCTAAAACTTAAACCGTAAACCCTAAACCCTAAAATGCCCTAAACCCTGAACCCTAAGCCCTCAACATCTCGGGTGTCGTAGCCCAGCTGCAAGAGAACATCCTCTCGAAGACGGGCGAGCGCGCGGCAAGGATCAGCCGGTGGGCGTCGATGGTCTCGCTGCCCACCTGCCCAAAAACTCCAATGTCCCTTTAAAGGGTTCCTGTAAGGGTTCCTATATGGTTTGGGACCTAGGCCTAGGAGTGTCCAGTATTCCTACATCAAGGAATATTCTTTAAATCATATCGTATTAGAGAAATATCCCTGCATTAAGGGATCTTGGAGTCTGTGGGTGGAGCCATGCGAACAATTAGGTGCCATGATATGCGGTTGTCTGTAAGGGATTTAAAGGGGATTTCTGAGGTTTTATATGGATCTCAAGAGTCGGAAGGAACTACTTGGGTTTATGATGCTTTGTGACACCAGTCATGTAGGTAGTGTTTCGTGGAGTGTTTGACGATTAGGTACTGTGCGACACAATATGGGTGAGTATATGAGTTGTAGGTACCTCGATGCGGCCTCCCCAGCAAAAGACCTGTCCAAACCCAAGCAGGTGTGCTCTGGAATCTGCTGAAACTCAAGCCCCACTGTCCACAGCAAAGCCGGGTGCATCGAAGCCATGTGGGTGGTTGTCAAAATTATGGTCCCTTTTTAGGTACCCTAAATAGTAGGTGCCGTACTATAATAAGGACCCAAAAAGGGACCATAATTTTGACAGCCACCCATGTGATGACGTGTACAAGGAGGCGCAATGAACACCCTCACCCAGACCTCGAATTCTAACAAGGATCCTTCTGGAACATCCACAACTCCTTCCCTAAATCCGATTCTCTAGGCCTTATAAACCCTATAACCCCAACGACTTACAGACCATAAGCCATCCTAGGCCCTAAACTCCAAACACTGTCACTAAACTCCTTCGGCCTTGAGGACAACGTCAGAGAGGTTGCCCGTCTGCAGCAAGGCCTAGCAGCATGCCACAAGCTCGACTCGACAACGCTGAGACTGCAACAAAAGGGCCTTGATAACATGTACCAGAAATAGACATGATAGCAATGATAATGAACATCATAAGGTCAATAACAATGTTAATGTTTGAATACTGATACCATGACAATAATAACACTGATAATAATCATGACAATTTCTAAAACAACGAAAACAACAACAGGGTTTGGAGCCATGTTACAGTATAGCCGCACCAGGAGACACTGTTGCTAACTATTACCACCTCTTACGTTACATGGTCCCACGCAGAAAACAATCGGATCACTGGTTCCCCAGAAGGTGGGAGTTAGGATTAGGGGGACCCTTGGGGATGTAGACCGTCTCAATAAGGCCCCTGTTAAGAGAGCCAGAAGTAGGGTTCAGAAGGGGTACCCTTTAAGGGGTCCCCCTAATAATACTACCCAAGAAGGCCCAACACCACCGAGAAACCTGGTCTTAAGTTGGGCTTGGACCCTACTGGAGCTTTAGGGTTTGAGCCCTAAACCCTAAACCCTAAATCGAGGAGAGGGCGCTATTCCAGGACCCGCCTTCAAAGCGGCCTTAGGGTTCAGGTGAGAGTGGGTGGTAGTAGGTATCGAGGGTATAATAAGAGGGTAGAAGGAGGGTCTAACCCTCAAACCTAGGCTGAGGGGTCGGCATCTCGGGCTAGCAGTTGTTCATTACAGCGTTTGGGGTTGGCCGCCATCCTTCGAAAACGCAAGCCGTAAACTCCAACACCCTAAACCCTAAACCCATGCTCTCCCTTGTAGTTCCGTTTTGTGGATAAGAGAGCTTTATTTATCTTAAGGATCCAACAACACAAGGAGGAGCGGCCGAGGCACGACGAGAGAAAGCCACGAGGAGGATGCGGGATGGGGCTAACCTCTATAAGAAACGCATGAATGCGGGTTGAGATCCCAACCACCTCAAAGCAACCCTTCCAAAGACCCCTATGACTGTAAAACCCCAAACCCTAAACCCTAAAACAAGACCGGGGACCCCTATCACCAGCTTCGCCAAGAGGTGCCGGCCGAAGACGACGCCTTCGTGACCACCGCTTGGAGGGGCAGGGACTTAGTAAGTAGGTTATAAGTAGCGTTAGAAGTACCTTAAACGGAGTTACCCTAATTTTCACCCTACTTATAACCTACTTACTAAGTCCCCTGCCCCTCCAAGCGACCAGCAGAGGATGCCTCGGTAGCCTTGTCCATCCCAGAGCTTCCACGCATTCGGTGGGCGAGCCCAAACACCTCTTTCAGGGTTTTGGGGTTTAAGGTTTAGGGGTTTCAGGGTTTAGGGTTTCAGGATTTAGGGTTAGGGCTAACCATGTTCTCGAGGTCGCACTTGGCCAGCAGAGTCTTGACCTGGCTCACTACAATCGGGCGACTCAAAGGACACCCCGTCCGTATCCACGAGAGCTGCCGGGATTGTGCGGGGGTAGACGGGCGAAGCGCGCACCATAAGCGGCGGTTCCCAAAGCAGCATAGACGGAGGGGAAGACCGTGCTCCAGGAAGTGCTCCAGCCCTTTTCGGCTATACTAAGCCAGTGTTCTGCGGATTCACTATCTTTGGCGAAGCCTCCATAGATACTGGTCGCTGGCATGAGTTTTGAGTGGAGACAACCCTGAAGAGTCAACATAAGCCCAACTTAAATTGGAGGGGCAGGGGACTTAGTAAGTAGGTTGTAAGTAGCCTTATAAGTACCCTAAATGGAGTTACCCTAAACATGACCCTACGACCTACTTACTAAGTCCCTGCCCCTCCTAGTACGGTTTGGGCTTGGGTCTCCACCCCGAATCCCAAACCATGAAAATCCAGGCCCTAAGCCCTGAATCCGAATCACCCTAAAAATTCCTAAACCTCTAAACCCGAAACTCCAAACCTTAAACTGCCAAACCGTGAACACCAAAGACCGCCCTTTTATAGACCCCATACATGAATTCGTTTAAGGAGCCCTTCACACTTTGAGGAACCCTTTCCAGAAACCCTACTTACTTACTAAGTCCCATGACCCTCCAAGTATGCCACTCGTGCCTGGAGGGACTCACAGACCTCCTGCTGGCCGTTAGCCTGCTTGAAAAACGCCCAATGTGCTTCGGGCTTCGGCGGTTTAGAGTTCAGTGTTTACCTGTAGCCGAAAAGACCTACCTTCTTGAGGAACTATATATAGAAACCATAATAAGGAACCCTAAAAAGGTAGGCCCCTTTCGGCTACAGGTAGGGCTTATGGCTTGTTACAAGCCATAATAGCTGGCATGGGAAAGACTTCTGGCTACCTGTCCCTACCATATCGTCCCAATACCGAAAGTTTGTGTTTTTTTGCTCTTGACTGTAGGGTTTAGCTTAGAAGCTGCCCCCACCCTGTAATAGTGGCATAATAGGAATATAATAGGGCCCTAATATAATCCTTATAGTCACTATTACAGGGTGGGGGCAGCTTCCAAGGTTTAGCTTAGTCTTGCGGGCTCAGAAAGCCGCTTGCCGGTTTAGTGTTCAAGCTCTCGAGGATCGATGGAGGCCTCCAAGGCACTGTGAGGTTCTTGGGTCTGGGTTTGGATTAGGAGGGACATGGAAACTGCTTCAACTTCAACTTCATCTTGCAGAGCATTCAACCGCTATTGTAGAGCAGGTGCAAGAAGGTCTTTTATACAGCCTACTGTAGAGGCCGCAATACTTAGAATAGGGTTTTGGGGCCACTATACTCTAATTACAATAAGGAACCCAAAAATAGCATAGGTAATCATTTAGGCCCCTATATTACCCAGAGGGTCCACAGACACTACTATTATGGAATTAGGTACCAAAAGACCATCCCCATTATGGTTTTCGGGACCTAATTCCATAATGGTAGCGCATATGGACCCTCTGGGTTAAAGCACTCTCTAAACCTAGACCTAAGAGTAACCTAGGAATAAAAAGGGTGCCCTTTTTGGTTTAAAGGGGGTTATAAGGGAACCTAAACCCTAAAAAAGGGAATAAGGGCCCACTCTGGATCCTAGAAACCCTAAACCCTAAGCTCAACTTAAAGGCTGGACCTCGGCGACGGGCGCTGTGCCTGCATCGAAGCCAATCACAACCTGAGGAGGAATTCGGCTAGGATACCCAGTAACCTAAGAACAAGAAGGCCTCTCTTTTTGGTATTGGGTAACTTTATAAGGAACCTAGGACTGCAAAAAAGGAATAAGGGTACTTCTGGGCATCCTAGTCGGAGTTTAGGATGCTGGGTTCAGGGCTGCTGGGCACTGCAAAGGATGGAGTTTGGGAACCCTAGTTGCTGAGTTCTTAAGCCCCAAAAGTGTACGCTTTCAGTGATTCCGTTTTATAGTGGGTAGTATAGTACTATCACAAAAAGTGTAAAGTGTATCCACTCAGCTACTAAGGCATACATCTTGAATCTCAGGTGAAGGCTCCACGGGCGGATAGCCATTGGGCGTCCGTTCCAATCCAGTCGCACTACAGGGAACTCCAGAAAGTTGGAATATGGTTTCATGGCAGGATACCCTATAATTTACCATAGAAGGGTTAGGATAATCATATTCCAACTTTCTGGCTTTTACCTTATTGACTTGGTATCTCAGTTCGAAACCTCTCACCGCGAATCCCGAAGCGCGCTGTGACACACCCTTCTACTCCTTGCCTCTGCAACTCTGTTGTCTTCCTGTCCTTGGGCTCCAAGTATACAAATAGTACCTACTTTGGGGTCTAAAGTCTATACATATATATATATATATTTATTTATTTCTTTATTTATTTATATTTATATTATATGGTACCTACTTTGGGCTATTTGGAGCCCTAGGGTTGTCCATCAAGGAATGCAAATCCCCTGTGCTTCGTTCGGCTACACCCCCAAAGGCCCAAGCCGGTTATCATCTTCTCTTCAAGCTTAGCTCAAAGCGGGAAATGTGCCTAAAGCATCGAACAGCTGCGATCCTACTCAAAGGATGATGGGGCTGAGTAATTGGGGTGATAATTAATGTAACTACAGTTATAATTGCTTAGAACCCCAATTCAGCTACTTATAACCCTACTTACTAAGTGCCATGATCCGTTAAGTAGACCGCAACAGACCCAGGTCCGAAGTTGTGGGTAGACTGTGTAAGAAAGGCTGAACCCCGACTCCTGCTCAAATCTTTGCCGGTGGGATCCGATTTACTTTGCCAGCACCAACCTCACTCCTAAACCTCAATCGTAGTTCCATTTCGATTTGTTTCGAAAGCTGTACTATACAACATAGTAAAGCGAACAAACAAAATAACCCACGGAAAGCAAAGACCATCGAACAATAGAAACAACATGTAGATCTATTTATGTAGTTATCTATTTCTTTGCCTATATATATATATGTAGGTTGTATACATATATATATATATATATACACACACAAATCGTGCTAAAACAAACTCTCGACTCATCGGTGCTCGGGTCCCCGCCGAGACCTTTCCCATGACCCGCAGGGAGCCGTTGTGAAGCCATCCAGCCTGCGGGTCTTCCCAGAGGCAGTTTAGGGCTTCAGGGTTTAAGGGTTTAGGGTTTAAGGGTCTCAGGGTTTAGGGCGAATACCCTTAATTAATTAAGGAATACTCCAGTTTGGTCTTCCTTGCACCCAGACCCCCGGAGGATCCAAAAAGTAGATCCCTTAATGAGGGGTTCCTATAAGGGTTCCTTTAAGGGCCCCTTTAAGGGATCTATAGGGTTTTAGGGTTTAGGGTTTAGGGTAGATCCTTTAATGGGGGTTCCTAAAGTTCCCTTAGTAGTATAGGGCCCAAATTAGGGGATCTACTTTCGAGATCCTCCCGGGCCTCTGGGCAGAGACCCCAGTATCCCTTAACTAAGGAATATTCCATATGAGGGATCCTACGATAGTTTAGGGTACATATCCTCAATTCCCTTACAGAAGCCATATAGATCCCTCTAAGGATCCCTTTAAGGAATATTCCTTCATTAAAGGATATTGGATTCTCTGGGTTCCCCAAATTTCAGGAACTCGTGGAGTCCCAATAGAATTGAGTCCTCATATCTTGACTTATTGCCGAGTATCCTTCAAAATCGACAGGTTAAACTCAGGGATTCTATGGGGCCTTTCGTACCGCAAAAAGGCTCAAGGCTACGTACTTCTACTCTACTACTAAGTTTATGCGGCCTCTAAACCCAGCTCCGGTCATCGGCATCAGGGCGACTTTGCTCAAAACTTCACTCTAACTGGTGGTCATTTGGGCTAGTAACAGTAGTTGTCGTCGTCATAGTACAGAGGCAAACTATTGTGCATGGTTGTGCTGATGGTGGTGGCGGTAGAAGCAGCAGCAGTGGCAGGCGCAGTAGTACTATATATTTACTGGTACAGTCGTGCTCCTACTTGTGGCGCAGGTTGCTCGTAGTCGATGCCGCTGCCGTTTTAGGAATTAGCAGATTGTTGGCACATCAAACATGTTGGCGGGAGAATTAAGCACAAACCAACAAAACATTTAGGATGGGTGCTCGTCGCGATGGTGGCTCAAAAAAGCAGAGCTGCTCCCCATCTGCTGATTGCAAACCACCTCCGAGAAATTGCCCGAATCGCTACGAAGGCCCTACCAAACTCCCGCTTGCTCATATCACCTTCATGTAGGGGTCTTAATGATTAAAATAGGGTCTGGGGTTCCTTATTATACTTACAGTATAATATACCCCCAAACCCTATTCTAACTAACAAGGCCCCTAGACCAAATCCTTATCATAGTAGCCCTTATAGACCCCGTTTACAGATACACTTTAAAGGATCCCTATTCTAAATATTAAGGCCCCTACATTTAGTGAACTTCCTTCAGGGGCAGCGCCTGCGGTTCCAGCACATCGGAGAGGGGCAGGCCCTCGCGATTAGCAAGGTTTGAGGCTTGGCTTGGGGGCTTTGAAAACCCACTTGTCGGGTATCCTGGGCAACTAAAGGTTAACCTTTTTGGTTATATAGGGATGATATAGGGACTATACTACCCCAAAAAGGTTAAAGGTTACCTACTCGACTATAATCATACTAGGAAACGGGTTTAGGGCGTAGGGTTTTTTGGGGTTTTTTGGTTTGGGGTTTAGGGCTTTTAGGGTTTAGGGGTTTGGGGTCTAGGGCCGGTTTAGGAGATCAGGGTTTGAGGGTTTAAGGCTTGGGGGGGCGCTTTAGGAGTTTTTAGGGTTTAGGGTTCAGGGTTCAGGGTTTAGGGTTTAGGGTTTAGGGTTTAGGGTTTAGGGTTTAGGGTTCAGGGTTCAGGGTTTAGGGTTTAGGGTTTAGGGTTTAGGGTTTAGGGTTTAGGGTTACAAGCTAGCACCAACAGGTCTAAACCGCAGCTGTCTTCAGTCATGAACCCAACTGCTGCAGATCGCAAACCTGTTCCTGGCAGAACCCATAACCCTAAACCCTAAACACTTGGGTTCAAGCGGACCTTCTGCACCCGAGATACTCCAGGAGCTGAAGCCTAACCGACAAAATCTCACTTGACGGCTTCATGATGACTTACGACTAAGCCTAAAGTAACCACATGGGGTTACACTGGTACATCAGACCCTAAACCCTAATAACCAGTAGGTATAGAACAATGACAACGAGAATCTCTACCCTGAGCCTCTGAGATCCCTGTACAACACACAATAACCCAAACAGCAACACCGAAACTGATAATAGCAGCAATCATACGAGGAGCGATCATAGCAAAAACGGCAATGGCAACAATGACAGTGATGAAGTTAAAACACTATGGCAGCCACGGCGTAGCAGTCCCAAACACAAGCATATAGAATGACAGCACGACATTCTACTACTCCTCACCATCATCATCTTCAACACCATCTAAGGACACCTGTGATCTGTCTGGAACCCGAAAGGCAATCCACGGAATCTTGGACCAAACATCTCAAGACTCGGAAGATGTGAAATCGTTTCTTTTACAAAGCCTCAGCTGGTTGAGAAGGGCGGGCACGGGAGCTTTTATAACCTGCTAGAACAATGTAGAAGACACTAGAATCTAGAATCTTAGAAGGACAAAACAGAACTGCCATCATGTGAATGTTTGGGAGAACCTAAAGCGATCCTCAACGCTGTCTTATGTCAGCCTCAGTTTTAAACATGACTTACGCATAAGGTCGCTGTGTTGACCGGAAATTACCCTAAACTCAAACTCTCAGCCGTAGAGCGCCCACAACCAAGCCCTTAAATCCGCAATCCTGATCCCCCGGAACACTCACATGGGTAGTTGTCAAAATTATGGCCGCTTTTTGGGTACCCTAACTGTTAGGTGCCGTATTATAATAAGGACCCAGAAAGGGACCATAATTTTGACAACCACTCACATGCGGAAACCCTAAACCCTCCCAACATGAAGCGCTGCATCCCGGAACCCTGTTTGGGGTTTGCAGGGTTTAGGGGTTTAGGGTTTAGGGGTTTAGGGTTTAGGGTTTAGGGGTTTAGGGGTGTAGGGGTTTCAGGGTTTAGTGTTTAGGGGTTTAGGGGTTAGGGTCTAGGGCCTTGACTCCATCGTGGCGCCGGCTGTCACCAAGGTCGAAGGACCTGGACCACCCTCGAGCCTCGGTTATGAGGGGTTTTACGGGTTTAGAGTGCTACTTAGAGGATCATGGGACTTAGTAATTGGGGATATAAGTAAGGTAACTACACTTATAAGTACTTGTAACCCCAGTTAAAGTACTTATAACCCTACTTACTTAGTCCCATGATCCTGTAGGTGGGGTTTAGGAGTTTATGGTCTTCGTGGTTTTAGTTTATATTTTGGTGGGCGTGGGGAGGGAGGTTTAGGGTTGCGGGTTCAGGATTGTAGGGTAATCGGGTTCAGGGCTTAAAATTTTGAGGTTTGGTAATTTGGTGGGTATAGTGCTTCCGAGTTTCAGGGTCGAACCATGGTCAGGGTTTGGAAGACCCATGATGCCCACGCTTACGGAAATATGTTGAGATGAAAAAACCCGGACCGCTGCTTGGAGGGTCCGGGGACGTAGTAAGTAGATTCTAAAGAGTTATAAATATCATGATCCCTTCTAAAAGTACGTATGACTCTACTTGTACCTACTAACTAAGTCTCCCGACCTTCCAAGTGATTCGTCATATATCAGTCGAGAGCCGGACGAAGAACCAATGCTACTATAGACTACCAAAGCATCTGTCAATCCCTACGGCTGATGGTGTAAATCCTGCATGACCTTAAGGACCCTAGACTATGGGAATTATGGTATATTCCTTATTGTTGGTAATGCAGGATTTATATCATCAACAGTATCCCTGTCTAGCTATCTATCTACATACCGATGCACCGATGAATCTTTCTGTCGTTCAATCTGTGGATCGATGTGTCGACCGATCTATCCACGTATCAATCTATCGGCCTATACATCTACCCATCTATTTACTTACCTATCTACGGACCTTTCTATCAATCTACCTATATGCCCAGCTGTCTATCTGTCTATATCTATCTATCCATCCATCTACGTATCTGCCGCCACTAAAGGGCTCTGTACCTGTCCCAAGCATAGACCCTGGTACTGATAAATCGCTCTTGTTTTCCTAATTAGGACCCAATCAGTAGGAAATTACTCGGCTTTGGGATAGTAATCACATAGGCTACTGTTTTTGAAGAGTCTATAACACTTAGGCACTCGGAGCGTTAGGGGTTCGGGGTTACTATACTGAACTTAGAAACCCTAGCAAAAATTATAGTTGTAGCTGTTTCATAGGGATTATAATAACCAAAAATAAAAAAAATATTTCCAAGTACCCCTGGGGTTTAGGGTTAAAAAAGCCAAGGCACTCCCATCCTTGAGATGCCGTGGTAGGTTGGGTCGCACCTTGGCAGTGCGAGGTGTCGCGTGAAGGGGCTTCCGAGCTTCTTGGGTTTAGGGTTTCTTTCCCTAAGGCTCTCAAGACTCATATATTATGTAAGGCTTTGAGGCCCAAAGACCATACGATATAAGGCTTTTGGGCTTTTTTGAGCCTTAGAGTTTGGGTTCAGGTAGGGCATCTTGAAAACGGCTGAAGGTTGCCTACCCGGCTCAGCTACTAGCTCCGATGCCCCAAACCTGAAGTTCTACTTGGGGGATCATGGGACTTAGTAGGTAGGGCGGTAAGGGTTCCTTTAAGGGATCTATAGGTGCACTATAAGGGTTTAGGGCTTAGGGTCTACTTGAAGGATCACGGGACTTAGTAAGTAGTGTTATAAGTACCTTGATTGGGGATATAACTATTTATAATTGTAGTTACCTTACTTGTAACCCCAGTTACTGGGTCCCATGATCCTGTAAGTACACCCACCTGCTTATGTTGGCAGCTTTCGGGTCGAATGGTTTGATGCAGTCACAATAAGCTTAAACCTTGAAGCTTAAACCGTTTATTGCAAACCACTTCAAAGATGCAGCCGGAAGACAGCGTCAACTCCTGCCCTTTCTTCTTGTTGAGGATGGTGATCTCCAGGGAGATGCTACAAGCCTGCAGGTTGAGGGTTTAGGTTTGACTGGTGTAGGTTCAGGGGTTTAGAGGATAAAGTTTGAAGGTTTAGGCTTTATGGGGTAAGGGTTTAGGGGTTGAGGGATTAGGCTTTAGGGGTTTGAGGTCTAGAGTTTGAAGCTACTTTTGCCTCAGTGGGGTTTCGGTGAGGAGTGTTGGACTCGGGGCTTTATGTCAGGGTGTGGGGTCTAGTCTAGTCTAGACTAGCATTTCAGATGCAGGGCTGAAGGTGTGCTCGGGCTCGTCGTGGGGCTCAGGATTGCATAAGCTTCCGTTTAGACCTGCGAAGCAAACATCGGGACCGTAACCTAAGGATTCAAGATTAAGGGTATAGGGATGGTGGGGATCACAAACGAAGGGTAAAAGTTCAGAAGTGACTTTAAATCCAGGGTACCACCAGATTTCAGCGCTCTTGTTTGTAAATGTTTAAGGAGTAGGAGTAATATATTAGGGCCTGAATCATTAGGATAGGGTTCTGGGGACCATCATACTATAACTTTGATATGGAGCCCCAAAATAGTTTCGGTAACTATTAAGGCCCCTGAAGTATCAGGGTTTACGATGTGTGAACGCATTCAAGGGTTCAGGGTGTGTGGATTCCACCCATCATATGCAGTGTATCCATTGACACGCACGATCGATCCCGCTGACCCTGGCCACAAGAAGCCTCTAATTGGCGTTTCAGGGGGTCCTCTGCTGCAATTAGACTAGGAAGTCGTTTAAAGTCCTTTAAAAATGGAGTAGCAGCAGGAAGCGCTCAACTAGATTCGCCAGTAGAGCCCTAAAACCCCAAACTCCTGTACCGAAAACCTAAACCTTCAACCCTTAACTCATAAACCTTAAACTTCTTTAGCTGTGTTCTCTACTATACCATACTACACTATATAATATACCATACGGGACAAGGCTATAGTTCCCTAAACCCTACCTTTTAATCCCTAAACCCTAAGCCCTAAACCCTAACCCCCCTGAACCGGACTATATTATACACCCCTGAACCCCGATGCCCTGAAGATCGCGTCTCCTCTGGGTCGTCGTCCAAGCGCTTCACGTGGACTCCCAGGTTCTTGCTCTCCTCCGCACTCGCTTCTGATAGGGGTTTTAGGGTTTAGGGGTTTGGGGTTTAGGGTTTTAGGGTTTAATTTAGGGTTTATCATATCCCCAAGGATCCAAGTACCCAATAATCATAAACTCTCCAAAATCCTAACCTACGTAGCTACTATCCTAAAACCGAGTACCTAATTGTTGGGTCCTTTGGACTTTGGACCCTTGGGGTATGGGTTACTGTCAAAAGGGTCCCTTCAAGAGGAACTCTGTGATTCTACTCTGACTACGGCACCCTATAGTTTGGGAGCCGGGGCCCTAGTTTTGATAACCGCCCATATAGAGGTTCAGGGGTCATATTTTGATGTTGGGAGCCTTTTTCTCATAAGCTAGTGGCATCTTGTCGGAAAACACTTTTTCAAAGTGTTCAGTGTTGAGGCATTCACGGGGCGATGCTGTGTTTCATAGCTTGTATGGGGGCTAGAACTGGATACTATTGCGAACCGGTGCGACGCTAGGCTCCTTCGGTCGGGTGTTAGGCAATTTAAGGTGCAGGAATTAGGTTGCGGGGCATGCAGGGATATAGCCCGTAGACCTTCTTGAGTTTACTCACTATCTCACTTCGCTTCATTCCTGCCTCATGTGCCCACGTGTTCATCGCAGGTGATGGTGGTTGTGCCCAGAGACTCCAATACCCCTTAATTAAGGAATATTCCTTAAATCATATTAGGGATCCTACTATAAATTAGGGTATATTCATTAGTTAAGGGCTATTGGAGGCTCTGGGTGATGGGCGTTGACCTGTCAACGTCCTGAAGCCTTACCGTTCTCGGACTGCGTGATGTTCTGGTAGTGTTCTTCTTCGCTTTTAACAAAGCGAGGAATTTCTCAACGATCTTGATGTCGCCGGTGATGCTCGTCTTTTTGTCGTCGGTCTTCACATCGTTGGAGTTTTGCAATGGGCGCGTTCCTTTTTATGTTTTTTTGCAAGTGTCCATTATAAGGCTTTAAAACCTATCTTCATGATTTCGCAGTTGTTGACAGTTTCGCTGTGTGGGGCTTGCGGGGCGAAGGGCCTAAGACACAGCCAGTTGCAGCAGCCAGCCACTACTGCTACCCTAAGCTCAGGTACAAAATTCTCAGGCTTGCCCAAACCCTAAACCCTGAGCCCGAAGTTGACAGAAAATCCTAAGCTAAGCCCTAAGGCCAACGACTCATAGCTTCCTCGATGGTCTCCACGCCTTACAATCCACAAGCTCGCTGATATGGGGGGGGGGGCCTGAATAATTAGAATAGGGTTTTGGGACCCATTATAAAATATTGAACTGATAGTAAGGATCCCCCGAAATAGTATTGGTATGTATTTGGGCCCCTATATTAGACCCTGAAACCCAAACCTTATCAACCCCAAACATGCCCCGACAGCCATCAAAAGCTCAAAGCCCTAAACTGATCGGACCCTTGCACCCTACCTTAAAGACGAAATGAGCCCTAAAAGGGTTTAGGGTTTAGGTGCCATGTAGGGATTCATAGTATATATGGGTATGAGGCCTCTACTTTTAAGGGTCATTTGGTCCTTCAGGTATACAGAGCCGTCAACGCTACTTATGGTTTCGATTGTACTTCCGTTTCTGGTAGACCGACTTGCTGGTCGGGATTCTAGAATAGAAAACTGATCAACACAAAAAAAGGAACTGCAATGGAGACTTCTGGTCAGCCAGTGAGGACATGGACAGATTCTACCCTCGCGCCTCGAAGAGCCATCTTAAGCCCCCAAAGTCCTGAAATCCTAAGTTGATCGGACCCTTGTGCCCCTACTCTCTAAACCCCCCAAAAAATGTGCCTGAACCCTACAAACCCGAACCTACTATACCCCAAAGGTGCCTCGACGGAGCCATCTTGCTTCACGGACCAAGCCACGGCCAGGCCGAAGCGGAAGCGGTTGGCCTGTGCGCAAGAGAGCGGTTTTCGGGTTTAGGGTTCAAGTGGCACTATGGTTTAGGGTCTGGGGTTTAAGGTTTAAGAGAGCCCACAAGACGAATGAACCCCTTTGAACGGCATGAAACCAAAAAAGCTCGAGCCACTTTCGTTTAATAAGACGGAACCCACGAACTCTGGATTATGGAAGGGTTCCTCATTTCATTTAACGGCATATTCCATGCTTAGATGGTTTCGTGTGCCTGGGTCTAACATAGGTGGGTTTGCATACTTGGAGGATCACGAGGCTTAGTAAGTAGGGTTATACATACCTTAATTGGTGGGACAAGACATTACAGTACTCATTACCTTACATAAATCCCCCATTACCAAGTCCCATGATCCTTCTACTCTAAACCCTACCCCTGGAGGAGCCTTTTAAGGATACTAAGTCCCATCATCCTTAAGGTAGGAGATCAAGCCTGACAATCGGCACACTGACTTCAGCAGCCATATTCTATGCAGGGTTTAGGGTTTAGTGTATTTGTGCCTCGGGGCTGCTACACTTGCTACATTGGCTCTATAGTTGCACTCAAACTTCCTCAGAATCTGCTGTAGAGGAACTCCTTCCAGGCCTCCTTAAGGGTTACTCACATTGGAAGCTGCTTGCAACAGATCATGCACATACATAGGGCATGTAACCGAGAACACGTTTGATACCAACGTCTCGAACGCCAAAAACCTTGAACTCTCTAGACATTAAACCGGCTTTGGGTTCAGAGTTTAAGGGCTTTGTTCGTTTTGCGCTTTGTTTTTGGACCGCACGTCTTAGGTTTCAGGTTGCAGTTGTGCATGGGGTTAGCATAACCTTAAACTGATGTCGGAGGAGTCCGGATGAGGCTCTGTTGGGACGTGAAGCATCCAGGCACCTCCCACCTGACGATCCTGTATCCGAGGGTCTAATTTAGGGTTTAGATGATGTATAACTATGCATAGATATAAATAAACATGTGTATATATACATATATATATATATGTATGTATACATATGTATATATATATATATGTATATATATATATGTACATATGTAGATGTATGTATGTATGCATGCATGTATGTATGTATATATATATATATATATATATATATAGATAGATAGATAGATAGATGTCACGAAGGGCTTAGGACTTAAGGTTCAGGGATTGATGGGGGTTCAGGGTTTCGAGTTTCGGGCTCAGCATCTTTGTCAAGTCTCCACTTCAACACTGCCACATTGACCTGAGGTTTACACTTGGGGATCTAAGGATCTACTGTCATTTTAAAAAGTTATAAGTATCATAACCCAATTAGGATTCTGTGTAGCGCACTTACAACGTGTAGCTCTACTTGTGACTTACGATGTCTCCCGGCCGTCGAAGAATCAGCTTGTGGATCTACTTCGATTCAGCGCACTCTGGTCAACAGGCTTGGAGTTGCTCAACAGCAAGGCCTCTTGTGGATCCTTTCTCCTCTTTTGTATGACGAAAGCCGAATACAGCTTGTAACAACAACGGTCATTGCCACACCCTGAAAGAAAACACGCCTGACGAGGTCTCACGAACTCTCCGACCCCTTCACCGCGCAATCCTTACTTAAAGGATCATGGGACTTAGTAGTTGGGGTTATACGTAATGTAACTATAGTTATGGTTACTTGTAACCCCAGTTAAGGTACTTATAACCCTGCTTACTATGTGCCATGATCCTCCAAGTAGGTCAACCCTAAACCTTAAACCCCAAATCCTACGACCCTGAACCAACCACGGCTGAGCTCCCCACTGCTAGGATAGGACCAGAGACGATTTCTCTGCAGTCCTTTGGCTGCGAAGGTCGTTTTGCAGCTTGCAGGCCCGGGGTTGCAAAGCTGTGCGTCCTTTGTCAGTAGGGGTCATACATTGAGTTTTGTAAGATGCTTATAAGGGTACTTAAAGGGGTCTTGATGCTGAGAGTTAGGCACCAAAGGGCTATTATTAAGGTCTTAATATATCTATAGCATGAATATTATGCAACTATTACTGAGTGGGGGCCGTACCCAAAAGATCCCTAAACCCTTGAGCCATCGGGGCTTTAAGCTCGGCAAAAAAGAACCCAAGGACGCGGTGCCTGCTTGCCTTCCGACACGGTCTTCGTGGTTGCCTGGGGTGTGGGGCTTTGATATAGTAGGGGCCTTAACAATAGGACTCAAGTGTTGGGTATACTATACTCTAACCAAAATAATACGCAGCCCTGATCAGGATTTGTGAATATTCAGGCTTCGATATTACAGAGTCTCATGGGGCTTTAGGGGCTTCATACTCCTAAACCCCAAACCCTAAACCCCTATACCCTAAACCCCTAAACCCTCACCCCTAAAACCCTAAACCCGAGTGTTACAAACCTTAGGGGCCTTAGGGAGAACCCGAGCCCTAAATCCCAAACGACACACACCCTACGCTTTAGAAGCTGCCCCCACCCTGTAAGGATTATATTAATATTATATTAGGGCCCTATTATATTCCTATTATACCACTGTTACAGGGTGGGGGCAGCTTCTAACCTACGCTTCTTTGGCTTTGATCGAGCCAGTAGCCCCGTTTTTTGGTGGTTTTGTAGAATATCTTACTCCCTGATGGCAACTTCTTGTAATAAAGACCTTGTATCTTTTTAGAAGGGGTCCCCACCCTGTAATAGTGGTATAATGGAAATGTAATACAGGGCCCTAATCTAATCCTCATAGTGACTATTACAGGGTGGGGCAGCTTCTAATATATCGTATATAAAACCTGACGCCCTTCCTTCTCCGAACCTACCAGCCATGGCTCGCGGCCGCCGACGTGTCAACTCTAAGACGCGCTGTTAGAGGGGCCTGAGTTTGGATATCTTTGTATATGGGCAGTTGTCAAAATGATGGCCCCATTTAAAATCATTTTGGGTACCCTAAATATTAGGTGCCGCATTATAATAAGGACCCAAAAAGGGACCACAATTTTGACAACCACCCATATAAGCTTTGATTTGCTGACGATAACAGGAGAAATTCGAGTCATAATGACCACTGCCAGCACCAAGGCATGCCTGGAAGTCTCGTTCTTGATGTGGCTGTCTTGGAGGTGGGACCCTTACCCAATCACTACCCACAAGCTCACATTTTCAGCCGCCACTTTTACTGCATTGGTCGCACTGGTTGGCACGCTGCTAAGGTGTGTTCATAGTATCGTAGCAGACTGTAATATAGGGGTCTGAAAAAATGGCTAATAGCAGTCCCTCGAAAACTCTACCATAAACCCAGAAGCCTAATAAGCCCTAAACCCAACTTTCTTCTCAACTATCAAGCCCGAAGTGCACCGAAGCTGGGGCTGCAGCACATGTGATGGCGAAGTTCGTAATCTCGAACTCGCCAATGCAGTCCTGTTCTATGGGGCGGGGGGGCTTTTATATTCGAGTAGGGCGTTGTGATAATCATTCTATATGCTATGCAACACTGATAATACTACGCTTAATAACAATGATAAGAAGAAGCACAACAATACTAGTAATAACAATATTAATTTAGTAGTAAGGCCAATCATAGTTATAGCATTGGTTAACAGTAACAAACAATAATAAAAAAGATGTCATTAATTCTGATCGTGTTGTACAGATCATGATAGACTGCAATACCGAGGAACCCCAACGAGGTAGTGGAGGGGTAGGCCAATAAAGTCCATATGTGTCAGCCTGAGTCTGAGCCGTAAGCAGCGGGGCACTGGATATTAGATATATTCATGCACGTATTATAGGGTTTCATAGGTTACTTTAAGGATTCAGGGCTTAAACTATTAGGTAATGTAAGAGTGGCTTTAATAACCCCCCCCCCCCCTGAGGTTGTTTTGCGCGGGGGTCTCTTGGGGCAGGGTCTGGGGTCAGGGTGGCAATAGTAAACCTCTGGCCTGCTCTGGGCCTAGTATACTAGTAGTAATAGTAATTAGTAATAATAGTAGTAATAGTAGTAATAGTAGTAATAGTAGTAATAGTAGTAATAGTAGTAATAGTAGTAATATAGTAATTAGTACGTGAAGTCTCAACCTCTGGCATTTGCAGCGCTCTGGCTTGTGTGCCTTCTGACTTTCTGCTGTCCCTTCTGAACTCCTTCTGGCGCCACTGGACTGAAGCAGGGAGTGTGGCCTTGCTGGCGAGGGTTTGTTTCTGTTTGACTAGCCAATGAATATCTGAGGCCATGGCAGCCTCTGATGCGGACATGACTCTGGCTGGGGAGTCTTGTCTGTGTCTTTTTGTTTTTGGGTTTGGGTTTCTGCGAGAAAGGGTCTGGGTTTTGGTGTCTGGGTGTGACTTCTGCTCTTTTATTTATCTGAGGCACCATCTGCACCCCTGGACAACACTGGCGAGCCTTGGCGATAATCTGCGAGAAGGGGTCTGGGGTTTGGGGTTCTGGGTGCGACTTCTGCTCTTATCTGAGGCACCCTCTGGACCGGCCAACCCTGGCGAGACTTGGCGATAATCTGCTAGAAAGGGTCTGGGGTTTGGGGTTCTGGGTGCGACTCCTGCTCTTATCTGAGGCACCCTCTGGACCAGCCAACCCTGGCGAGACTTGGCGATAATCTGCGACAAAGGGTCTGTGTTTGGGGTTCTGGGTGTGACTTCTGCTCTTATCTGAGGCACCCTCTGGACCCCTGGGCAACCCTGGCGAGCCTTGGCGATAATCTGCGAGAAAGGGTCTGGGGTTTGGGGTTCTGGGTGTGCCTCTGCTCTTATCTGAGGCACCATCTGGACCCCTGGGCAACCCTGGCGAGCCTTGGCGATAATCTGCGAGAAAGGGTCTGGGGTTTGGGGTTCTGGGTGTGCCTCTGCTCTTATCTGAGGCACCATCTGGACCCCTGGGCAACCCTGGCGAGCCTTGGCGATAATCTGCGAGAAAGGGTCTGGGTTTGGGGTTCTGGGTGTGCTTCTGCTCTTATCTGAGGCACCGTCTGGAGGGCTCACTGCCGATGATCTGATGGAGACTCTGAAGGCCCTAAAATGACCGTGCACGCTCGTTTGTGTGTGTGTCTGCATGTGTCTAATGATGAATCTGCCCTGCAGACGCTGGACCGGCAGAGGGGCCCTCTGTCCTTGCTCTGCACAGACCGCGTCCTGGCTCTGCAGACGGAGCTGCTTCGCTACGACGTCTGGCAAGATGGGCGTGGATGGCTGCACTCTGCCAATGCGAGCCGCAGGTCTGTGTTGAGCTCTCGCGTCAGAGGCGAACTGGAGAGATATCTGGCTGCCTCTGGCTCGCTGAAGCTCTGGGGCCACATCTGCTACCTGTCCGTTCTGGTGACACTGAACGAGGTGCATCTGTCATCAATTAACCATAGCTGTTCTGGAACAACCCATTCTGGACAGGTTCTGTACAGGATTGTCTGTGATGAGATCACGGACGATGATGTGGCCCGTGTGAACGGGAATGTGGCCTTTGTCTGGGACTCGCAGCTCGGCTAATTAGTTCTGCAGTCTTCATCTGCCGGCATTCCGCTTTGATCTGAGTCTGGACACCTTCATGGCCAAGAAGGTGGATCTGGCGAAGGTTTCTGAGGACTGTGGGGATTGGGCTGTCTGGTTCCAGAGCTGCTACTTAGTTGCACCCAGGCCTTTGTTTTTTGTGTCTGGGGGGGGCGGGTGGCTTGCATCTGCATACCGAGATCTGTCGGACTGCAAGAACCACCAGCTGTATGTCCGTGATCTGGCATTCTTCTATGCCAGCCAGGGCTCTGGTGGAGCCGCATCTGGGCCCAACTCTGGACAGATCTGGGAGAAGATCTGCAAGAAGGCCTTCCCATCCTGTGCTTAATTAATTAAACCCTGAGCCCCTAACCCTGAAACCCCAAACCCTGAAACCCTGGAGCCCTAAACCCTTGCAGGTCTACTTCCCGTCTGACTACATGCGCCCGTTGCTTGGCCTAGAAGGGTTTAGGTTTTGGGTCTGGGGTTTAGGGGTTAATGAGGGGTTTGGGCCTCTGCTTTGGGATTCCTACCTAGGCTCTGGCCGAATCTGGTGCCCAGCTCTGGACTTCGCATGCCAGGTGCCTGAAGGTGGGGTTTGGGGTTGGGGTTGGGGGTTGGTGGTTCGGGCTTGTGCTCCTGCTGGCAGGAGCTTCTGATGCAGCAGATTCTGTGGCTTTGGCTGGTGTATCCGGTCATCTGGCCGAGGCCAGATCTGAATCGCTCTCTGGTGCACACCAACCCCAGTCTAATTAGGGTTCTGGAAGCCCAGGATCTGCTGCAGATCTGGAAGGATCTGTACAAGGAGGGGTGGATCTATCTGTACAAGGAGGGGTTAGGGTTTGGGGTTCAGGGTTTCAGGGTTTGGGATTTAGGGTTCAGGGTTTGGGGTTAATTAAGGGTTTCAGAGTCTGGGGTTAAGGGTTTCAGAGTCTGGGGTTAAAGGTTTCAGGGTTTGGGGTTAAGGGTTTCAGAGTTTGGGGTTTAGGGTTCAGGGTTTGGGGTTAATTAAGGGTTTCAGAGTTTGGGGTTAAGGGTTTCAGGGTTTGGGGTTAAGGGTTTCAGAGTCTGGGGTTAAGGGTTTCAGAGTCTGAGGTTAAGGGTTTCAGGGTTTGGGGTTAAGGGTTTCAGAGTTTGGGGTTTAGGGTTCAGGGTTTGGGGTTTAGGGTTTCAGAGTTTGGGGTTAAGGGTTTCAGGGTTTGGGGTTAAGGGTTTCAGAGTCTGGGGTTAAGGGTTTCAGAGTCTGAGGTTAAAGGTTTCAGGGTTTGGGGTTAAGGGTTTCAGAGTTTGGGGTTTAGGGTTCAGGGTTTGGGGTTAAGGGTTTCAGAGTTTGGGGTTTAGGGTTTCAGGGTTTGGGGTTAAGGGTTTCAGTGTTTGGGGTTACGGGTTTCAGAGTTTGGGGTTTTGTGTAATTAGGGTTTCAGGGTTTGGGGTTAAGGGTTTCAGGGTTTGGGTTTAAGGGCTTGGAGTTATATAATTATTTAAGGGCTTGGGGTGAAGGGTTTAACTAAATAATATAGCAATATTTATTAATAATTAGTATTAATAACTCTAAGAATAACAACGAGAATAAGGATAATAAGAACAATAAATCAATAATTATGTAATAAGTAATTAATTAATAAAGCTAGCAACAACAATAAGGATAGCAACAACAATAAGAAATAAAAGCCTAATTATACATAATTAGTACTTAGAAGCCACCACCACCACCACCACCGCCACCACCACCGCCACCACCACCACCACCACTAATTAATTAATTAGACCCATCAGCAACAGCAGCAACAGCAGCAGCAGCAGCAGCAGCAGCAGCAGCACCATTTCCACCAGCACCAGCAGCACCGCCGCCGCCACCACCAGCACCACCGCCGCAACCACCACCAGCACCACCAGCGCAACCAACACCACCACTAGCACTAATTACAAACACGATAACAATTAATTAATTAGTTAGATAATTGGCTCTGGGCAGGAGCCGATCTGAGCAGACGTGCGGAGACCTCTGGTGCCAGAGCTCTGGAGCTTTCTGGTTACCCACCACCCCGAACAACCCACTAAACCCTAAACCCTAAACCCTTAATTAAGCCCCTTAATTAAGCCCTCAACCTTAAAACTTAAACCTCCAACTTAGGTTTTGGGTTTTTATGACTTAGGGATGAACAACTGTTTTAATTCATAAGGGTTTCTATATCTAATTAGGTAATTAAGGGTTCTGGTTTTTCGTACAAAGCTCTGGAAGCTCTGGTCGCAGGCTCTGTGTTTTTTTCTTGCAGACGAGAGGAACCTCTGTCGCAGAGGAAGGAAAAAATCTGGACGCACTGTGTCTGTCTTGGTTTCTCTCTTTCTAGAAGCAGCCCCTGTCTGATTGCAACATGTAAGTACTTGAGTAACTTCTGCTCAAGCTCTCTGGTCGCTTCTCTTCGGCAAGATGGGCAAGTCTGGGGTGCTCAAGAAGCCGTCTGCCTCCGCTGTGGTCAAGAAGCCGTCTCTGAAGCAAGACCCCAACGACGATCTGGCACCTGCCGTGCCTGAGCCGCTGCAGCGACTGAAAGCTCTGTCTGAAGCCTCTGAGGAGACTGTGCCTCCGTCCGAGGAGGCATCTCTGTATGCACCGGATTGTTTCCTGCATCTCTGGGATACTCTGAGTTCTGAACAGAAGGAGTATCTTCGCAAAGCCTCTGAGGTTTTGAAGGCTCTGAAGTGAGCCGCAGAACAGATCTCGCAGGAGTTTTTGAAAAAGAGTCTGACCTCGCATTGCACACGTTCTGGAAGTGTTGTTGCTCTGCAAGCACCGGTTGCAGCCGAGCTTCTTGTTCTCTCTGATTCCCGATTGGATCGAGCTCTGTGTCAGTTCTGTAGCTCCTCTGAACACTGACATGGTGTCCTCTGCGGTGGTCTCTGCCTACGTGGCGGTCTGTGCTCTGGGCAAAGCCTTTCTGCGAAAGCAGCCGGAGATTCTGACCTTGCTTGGTCTGTTCCTCGGCTTGGATCGAGCGGATCTGTTCTTCTGCTTGGCATCTGGTGAGCAGATCAGCCTCATCTGGAACGGTGCCGTCAGTCTGCGCTGGACTCTGAATGGCTGGCTGGTGAGGCGACGGGATCTGTCTGTTGGAGATCATCTCTGGCTTTGCTGGAAGAACCCTCCACAAGGACACGCTCTGACTGAGCGAGATCTGGGGGATCTAGGGTTCTCTGAGGAGGAAACCTCTGATCCCAACGGCGAATCTGCTGCCGAAGCCTCTGGCGAAGGTGCCGAGGTCTGGGAGATTCTGAATCTGTCGCCTGCTCCCAGGTCTTCCCGAGATCTGGAGTGATGATCTGCTTCGCAGTGAAGAGTGAAAACATTCCGAGCATCTGTTCTGCAAGGTTCTGCTTTGCCTGCATTGTCTGAGAAGAGCCTAGGAAGAAGCTTTCTGATTGTCCATGCATCTGCAGGCATGCCATTTTGGCTTCGCTAGTAGATCTGCCCAGCAATGTCTGTGGCGATCTCCTCTGATGAGGAAGATGGCGGCGGTGGTGTGGCCGCTTCTTCTGCTGCTCTGGTGTCCAGCGAGGACGTGTCTGAGCAGCTTGTGGCAGCTTCTGAAGGAAGCTTGTCGGAGCAAGCTCTGGCGACTGCAGAGAGTTCTACCTCACAGCCTTCTTCAGGCGAGCTGCTTGTGTCATTCCATGTTGCTTCTGGCAAAGACTGATTATTTAATTCGTTCTGAAGTTTAGCTGCTGCAGTTCCTGGAATCCGGAGTCCCTGGCTTCTTGCCAAAGCCTGCAGCTTTCGAATACCAAAGCCTCTGGCTTCTTGTCCAAAGCCACTGGCTTCATAGCTTTCCCAAAAGCAAGGCTTCCCATCGGGAGCCCCTCCCCCGGATGAGTTTATTATTGCCACCCCGTTTATAATTGCCAGAAGAAGGGCTGCAAAGGGTTACCCTTGCCGGCTTTGTGAAATGGCTCCGTTTATATAGAATTGGAATAAGGAACCGACCTCAAGTTTAGCTGCTGCAGTTCCTGGAATCCGGAGTCCCTGGCTTCTTGCCAAAGCCAGCAGCTCTCGAATACCAAAGCTTCTGGCTTCTTGTCCAAAGCCACAGGCTTCATAGCTTTCCCAACAGCAAGGCTTCCCATCGGGAGCCCCTCCCCCGGATGAGTTTATTATTGCCACCCCGTTTATAATTGCCAGAAGAAGGGCTGCAAAGGGTTACCCTTGCCGGCTTTGTGAAATGGCTCCGTTTATATAGAATTGGAATAAGGAACCGACCTCAAGTTTAGCTGCTGCAGTTCCTGGAATCCGGAGTCCCTGGCTTCTTGCCAAAGCCTGCAGCTTTCGAATACCAAAGCCTCTGGCTTCTTGTCCAAAGCCACTGGCTTCATAGCTTTCCCAACAGCAAGGCTTCCCATCGGGAGCCCCTCCCCCGGATGAGTTTATTATTGCCACCCCGTTTATAATTGCCAGAAGAAGGGCTGCAAAGGGTTACCCTTGCCGGCTTTGTGAAATGGCTCCGTTTATATAGAATTGGAATAAGGAACCGACCTCAAGTTTAGCTGCTGCAGTTCCTGGAATCCGGAGTCCCTGGCTTCTTGCCAAAGCCAGCAGCTCTCGAATACCAAAGCCTCTGTTTTCCTACTAACATCACGTCTTTGCCAGTTGACATAATTACTGACTATTTACTGATATGTTTTCATGCAAGTGACAAGGCTTCTTTCTTGTTTCTTGATTCAACCGCAGCAGGTTCTGGAAAGCAGAAGAGACTGCTGCACTTCTGGAAGCCTGAGCACCCTCTAGCAGAGAAGCCTCCTCTGGAGAAGGAAGCTCAGCCCAAGGGCAGGCCACTGTCCGCTGCCATGAAGCAGATTCTGGCAGAAGTGGCAAGAGAGTCTGTTGTAGAACAGACTGACGAAGAAGCTCGTCTGGAAGCTCAGCGACGCTACGCGAAGAAGAAGAACACTGGCAGACCAAAGAATCTGCCTGGAGCTCCTTCTAAGAAGCGCTCTGCAGAGATGCCTCTGGCAGTGCAAGCCCGTGTTCTGAAGCAGATGAGGACAGAGATGCCTGGCTTTAGTTCTGAGCAGGACTTTGCTAAAAGCATGAGCCAGAAACTTGGTCTGGACAAGAAGTACGTCAAGAAGCTCTGGGCTAGAAGAGACCACGTTCTCTTGCAACAGTCTGCGCGGAACTTTTCTGTGCTCCCTGGCAAGCACCTCTCTGCCAGGTCTGGTAAGGGCCGTGCGAAGGTTACTGCCAGAAAAAGAGGGCAAGGCTTCCGTCTGACAGGAGCTGGCCGCAAGACAGAGTTTTCTGCCGTGAAGGCCGCTCTGCGGACCTGGTTCGAGGAGTCTCGTGCCTACGGGCACTCTGTGAAGAAGCGGCATCTGCTGTCGCAGTGGCAGCTTCTGCTGAGCCAGGAGCTTCTGAAGCTCAAGTCTGCGAAGAGTGCCTGTGCAGACTCCTTCGAGCGGGGTCGTCTGGATCAAAAGATCTCTGAAGGCGAGAAGCAGCTGCAGTCTGCTGCGAAAGATTCTGGCAAGAACCGTCTGAGGCAGCTGTTGCTGGATGTCGGTGCCAAGAATCTGGAGCCGGATCTGAAGACGAAGCTGTCTGAGTCTGAGGAGATGGTCTCTGCGAAGCTCACTTACCAGAGTCTGGACCGCACTCTGTGGACAGCCTGCTTCGCACCTCTGGAGGATCTGGCGACCAGGGTTGCCAAGCCCTCTGAGTTCAGAGACCATGTCTCTGATTTGGTCGTGATCTGCTCCGACCAAATCCCTCTGTGGATAAAGTCTGGCAGCGAGCGAGAGCTGTTTGCTGAGTGGGAGCACAACCCTCTGCCCCAGCAGCATCTGCGAGAGGCTCTGAAGAATCACCATCTGACCTCCTCTGACCAGGTGAAGTCTGGCGATCTGGTGGCACCTCTGCTGCAGGCTGTGAAGCCGTCTGCTGAAGCTGCCCGTGCCTCTGGTCAGAGGCAGAAGAGGGCCTTTCTGGACGCGGACTCTGTGCGCTACCGTGTCACCTACGAGGCCAGGCAAGCTCTGTACGGCCTCTGCAAAGACCCTGCTCTGGAGGGCGAGTCTGGTTTGAGCGGGCAAGTTCTGCCTGGTCTTCTGGTGGTGCACGGCTCTCACGCTCGTCTGAACAACATCGACAGCTCTGGTCGATTTCTGCGAGACGAGACGTTTGAGTTCTCTGGCAAGATGATCTGCCGCAAAGCAGGCTCTTCTGCTGGCAATCTGCTCCGTGGCTGGAGGCAGGCCCGGGACAAGGATCCTTCTCTGTTTCGCCAGATCAGTCTGATGAGCCAGCCCTCTGCGAATGTGGATGGCATCATCTTCGCCTGGGCTCAGGAGGAGCTGGCTGCTCTGGCACCTGCCTCTGTCCATGTCCGCGACTGCTTCGCGGCGGCCTGGTCTGTCTCTGGGGCAGAGTCTCTGTTCTACTCGCAGAGTCTGCAGACGGTCATTGGACCGAAACTGACTGCGAGTCTGCAACTGACTGACACAGACTATGCCAGATCTTTCAAAAGTCTGGCAAGGTCTGCCATGGACGACCTGAGGCTGCTCTAATCATTTTGTTTTTGCTTCCCTTCTCTGATGTCCGGTTTAATTACACTGTCCTAAACCATACGTGCCTGCAGGCATGCCGGTCAGACTGCTCTGCTGGCAGCTGGCGAGAAGGAGTTCTGGCGAGCGAGCCATCTGGACATGGCGACGGCTGTGGTGCAAGCTCAGACGAAGATGTCTGAGCGACAGGCCTCCAAAGACTGGATCGTGTCTGGTCTTCGCCGCAACGGTCTGCTGGCTTACAGACCGGACTTCACCAAGCAGACTCTGGTGCCTCTGAAAGACGAAGACTGCTGCGGCGCCTCCATGGGCCGCTCTGCTCTCCTCTATTTTTCCAGCTTCAAGTAATCTGTAGCTTTTTTTTCCTCGACATGTTGGCAGCCGAGGTTCTGCAAGGACGAAGCCAGCCTGGCTGAAGGACCGCTACTCCTGGCTGGATGCATCTGGCATTCCAGCCCAGCCGGACTGGTCTGCTCTGCACGGAGCCAAAGTCGTGGCGGATCTGGTGGAATGGAGCTACTACCACTCGGACTCGCAGGACGAGGCTCTGGAAAACCAGGTCTCCGAGGCCCTTCTGAACGTGCACGAGATGCCACTGGATCTGCAGCTCCCCTGCATCGAATCTGGCGTCCTGACACTTTCTCTGGACCTGCAACGTGCAGCCTGGCAGAAGCAGCTCTCTGCGGACAAAGACACTCTGCACAAGAAAACTGTCAAGCGAGACGTGAAGCAGATGATCACTCTGGCCAAGCGGAAGCTTCGAGGAAAGCTTCTGGAAGCCATGAGGCATCGTCTGACACAGATGTCCCGACAGCAAGCTTTGCAACGTCTGGTGCCGAGAGCCTCTGAGAAGAAGCCCTCTGTCGTGAAGAAGGCCGTTTTGAAGCAGAAGAAAAAGACGGCCCTGGCCCACGCTGCGAAGGCTCTGGCGAAGGCCAAGGCTCTGGACGACAAGCCCTCCGGCGACTCTGCTTTGGTTCCTGGCCCTGCTCCTGCTGACCCCGTCGCTGAGAAGGCCTCTGAGCTCAAGGAGGCAACGAAGGGCCCTCTCTACGGCCGAGTCTGCAGGATTCTGCGAGAGGACCACACCTGTGGCAAGTCTGGCAAGTGCTCTATGCACAACCTTCTGACGAACCAGGTGTCTCTGATTGGCCACTGAGTCGCATTTAATTTATTTTCTTCAATAATTAAGACAGTTTCTGTTTCATTGTCTGCTCAGGTGTAGGGGATGCCTGTGCCACCGTGATCCTCTCTGACAAGGACGTCTGCGAGGTTGATCCACTCTGGCAGACTCCGAAGAAGTGGAAGAATCTGCGCCTGAAGAGGGAGCTGAAGCAGACTGTTCTGCGAGCTTGCGGTGGCTCAGCCCTCTTTTTGGAGGCTTCTGGTGGGTTCTTCGCTGCGGAGCCTGTGGAGTTGCTGAAGTTCAAGAAGTCTTTCCCGCAGATGCTTCTGGACCAGCATCTTCGGTACGGCTGGGAACTTCTGCGGTACAATCTGAGCGACTCCGACGAGAACTGGTTCCTGGACAACAAGATCTGCATGGTGGACCCGAAGCTCTCTGGGCAGCTCCTCGCCGAACACGACCGCCCCGAGCTTCTGCAGACTGCTCTGGACAGACTTCGCTCTGAGAACAAGCTGCTGTTCGTGCCCGTCTGGGGGCACTCTCCGAACCACTGGACCCTTCTGGTCCTGCAGCGAGAAGACCTCTCGGAAAGCTTCTCTGTGAAGTACCTGGACAGCCTGTCTGAGAAGCACGAGGAGTGCTCTGTGAACGCTGCCAGGCTTCTGTCTCTGCTTCTGCCGGCAGAGACTCTGCCAGAGAGAAGCTCCTCTGGCACCCAGAAGTCTGACGAGTGCGGCTTCTGGGTTCTGGCCAACATGCTCTGGATCCTGTACCCTCTCTGTCTGGAAGGACCCTGTTCTCATGGCTCTCGCCACAAGCTGGTTCTGGAGATCATGTCTGAGCTGAAGGCCTGGCTCATCCAGCTGTCTGGAGAGCAGGCCAAGCTCTCAAAAGAGCTTCTGGACAAGGAGAAGTCTCTGGACAAGCTTCTGAAGAGCAACCGCCTGCGCTCTGAAAAACTGGCAGCGAAGTCTGCAGAGGCCTCTGCCACAGGCCTGAAGCTCTGGAATCTGGCCAAGCAGCTCCTCACTCTGAACAAGGAGCCTGAGGCCAGTGATTTGTCTGAAGAGGACAAATCTCGCATCGAGCACGTCCGTCTGACAGGCCTGGGCGTCTGTTCCAGATGCCACTGGCAAAGTGGATGTTTGGACTGTGATCCTGCGAAGCTGGAGCGGTATCTGCTGAACAAACTGCGTCTGGAGCTGGGTCTGCCGCCTAAGGCAGCCTGAGTTCTTCTGTTTCACAGATCTCTGGATGCCATTGGATCTGCCGAGGGGTGGAGTTGAAACAGTCTGGAACTGCACTCTGCGAGCTAGTAGTTCAGTGTCGTCTGTGCCGAACTGCACTCTGCTGGCTGGGTTAGGGTCCTCTTTGTTTGAGTCTCTGCTAAATACGCAGCCTCGTCTGTAGAATTTTGGGGATTTCCGAGCCCGAATATTTTAATTGTCACCCCGTTTATTATTGCGACTGGAAAATTATGATCAGTTGTTTGGCCAAATCTGCCCTTGCCTTTAAACTCCTCTTGCGCCCGGAAATTCTGGCCCGGGGAATATTTTAATTGTCACCCGGTTTAATAAAGCCACTCTTACATTACTTTCAACACTCGGAGAATGAATAGGGCAACGGCTTTTGCCATTCGACACCACGCTTAAGATACTCGCAGCGTTAACTTTCACTAAACTTCTGAGCCGTCTTACCCTAAACCCTAAACCCTAAACCCTAAAACCCTAAACCCTAAACCCTATACCCTAAACCCTATACCCTATAAGTGTTGTCACAGCGCCCGGCACTCGACCCGACGTCACCACCAAACCCACAAAACCAACGCAAAAGGTCGCATGCACGAACCTCCGGTTCAACCGTAATATCGGGGCCTTCAAAATCAGAATAGGGTTTTGGGGCCCATTATACTAGATAGTATAGGTAGTTCGTGAGGCCCCTATAGTAAATCCCGACAACCTGGACTCTGGAGTCATGGACATGAACATTCCGCGTCCTTCACACGCACCCCGGCACGAGCTCGAACCGCCATGAAGGGCGTCAAGGCAGGTGGCCACGTAAGATTCTTGGGTTACTTAAAGGATCATGGGACTTAGTAAGTGGGGTTATAAGTAAGGTAACTACTGTATTATAATTGCTTATAACCCCAACTGAAGGACTTATAACCCTTCTTCTTAAGTCCCATGTTCCTCCAAGAAGGGTTGAGGGCTTGCGGTACCCTGCTGTTGGGGGCCAGTAGCGGCCGAGCATCTTACAGCTGTATCAAAGTAATGCTGCTGGTATGGGACTTTACAGGCGACATGTCATACACCCCTTGAGGAAATCAATTACAACTACAGTTATAGTTATCATTATTCTTAAGTATGACTACTGTTGTTGTCTATGCTGTGGAAATCTCTTTGACACAGACTGATTTAAGGCCCTCTGATTCGAGGCTCAGGGTTCGGGATAGGTACCGTGTCGTTCAGCGGCGAAGGGGGGAAGGGCGTTGGGATCAAGCTGGGATTCTCGCACTTAGCGGAAATAAACGGCTATAAACCCCTGATTATCACCCTCCGTAACTGAAGATGATCACAGCAAAACCTGTTTGAAGTGCCTTCCACGACGGGGTGCTTTTTGAGCAGGGCTGGGCAGCCGATCTGTGGCTTGAGGGGTGTAGGTCCATGAAACCGTCAGCACTTGGGGTTTTCGGGTTCGCCCACAACCCGCTGCCAAGCCGAAAAGCGCAAAGATACGGTTGGGGGGGGGTGAGGCTTAAACCCTAACAGACCCCTAAACCCGTGACCTTTGAAGGGTTTGGGGCATATAGGCTTTGATTAAGGGCTGGGGTCGCCCAGGTTGCAGGGAACATGCTGTATTGCTTGAGTTTTAAGGGTGGAGAGTTTACCTAAAGTCTCCGTTGTGGTTCCCTCTTTGCGCTGACCATCTAAATATTCAGGATCCTACAAAGGTAATCACCTGAAAGGATCTAGCATGAAGACGATAGGTGGGACTAAAGACCACTATCCTAAATCCCCCTAAACCCTAGACCGTTCAACGCCAAAACGGGTGTAATGACCAGGATGTCCTTCTGTAGGGGCTTCGGGTTTAAGTTGCAGTGAGGGTTGGGGCTTTAGAGTTTCAGGGTTTCGGGTTGTAGGGTTTGGGGTTGTAAGGTTTTCGGGTGTTTCTTCATTTTAGTGCCCGGTTGCCTGCCTGCCTCAAACCATCCATCCATTACGTGTATCCATACATCCCTTCGTCCAGTGCTGCATCCATCCGTTTGTTCATCCATTCATGCATTCATGTTTTTGTTGCGTGTTTCGTGGATATAGTTCTTGGATCCAAAATATAGTTTATGACTACCACGAAACAAACACCAAATAAATCAACCTGCCCCATCCTAAACCCAATGCAGACCCTAAACCCTGGACCCTAAACTCTAAAACCCAAATGGGGGTTTCCGAAAATACGGGCCACCTTAATTAGTACCCAAATAGTCTGATCCTTATTATGAGGACCCCAAAATAGGGTACCCCTAATTTCGGAAACTCCCAAATCCCAAACCCCTCAAACCCCATAAGATAAAGCCTAAACCCTCAACCCCGGACTAACCTCTAAAACCTAGAACCCTATACCTCATTAAACGAACACCCTAGATCCCTTACAGATCCCTTTAAAGGAACCCTTAAGGCCTCAAGGATCCCTCTAAAGGTAGTATAGGTATTTATTAAAGCCCCATAAACCCCATAACATAAAGCCCTCTACTGGATCCCTTATAGATCCCTTAAAGGAACCCTTAAGGATCGCTTTAAAGGGTAAAAAATATTAAGGCCCCCTACATTTCATGCATCGGCCTTCATCTCCTGTGGGCTTTCGGCCACGGGCGCAGGCACTTCGGGCACTTCCGCCGGCTTCTGGCGGGGGAGTCGTTTCCTTTTTTTTTGTGTGTGTTTGTTCTGCTTGCTTTGGGATATAAGATATAGGGTTTAGGGCTTGAATCTAGTTTATCCTGCTTACACCTGAGATTCTAGTGCTTCTTGCTTTAATGTAGGATCCTAGCTTTTCTTGCTTAAACATGGGATATCATGGGATTCTAGTTTTTTTGCTGAAAGTAGTTCCTCTGGCTAGAACATGGGATTCTAGTTGTTCCTGCTTAGAGATAGGATTGTGGGGTTTAAGAGGGTTCGTGGTTCTTAGGAGGAGTCCATGGTGGCAGGCTGAACAACTACACAAGCGTGTGGGCGTAGCTTCTGCCAAAGATGAACTACTTGGAGGTACATGGGTAGTTGTAAGTGGGCTTACAAGTAAGGTAACTATAGCTATAACTCATAGTAAGGGACTTATAACTCCACTTAGAACTACCCATGAACCTCCAAGTGGGGGCGATAAGGGAATATGCTAACACTGATTCAGACCTCTGTGTTTGTGGCAGGTGCTGCCAGCGTTCAGGGTCTGGGATATTTGATGTAAGGTTTTGTCTTACCGTTCAGGACTCATGACACCATTCGCTTGCATATACAGAGATCTGACTTGTTTCAGCATTCATTCGGACGCGGGCAGAGGTCCAAACCACCATACCGTAAGCCGTAGGCTTGGCGACACCCATGGAACATGTTATCTTTCACAACTGCCGCACAACTTGATAAGTCGAACCTTTAGCAAACGA
The DNA here is from genome assembly GCA_905221615.1 of Symbiodinium sp. CCMP2592. Classification (NCBI taxonomy): domain Eukaryota; class Dinophyceae; order Suessiales; family Symbiodiniaceae; genus Symbiodinium; species Symbiodinium sp. CCMP2592. The sequence goes on from CAJNDT010000535.1 coordinate 421,395, forward strand.
CCTCCCAACCCCCAAACCTTAAAGCAGTAGCCCGGAAACCCACACCCTAAACCTGAAAACAATGACCAGAACCTCAAGCTAAAATCCACAACTGTTTAAGCAATGTTCATAAACCCCAAAACCTTGCATCCCTCAAAACCCATTGAGACCACAAGTCCTCAACCCTAACCCTGAAGACAATAACCTCAAAACCACAAAGCCTAAACACAAAGCCTTATAGCAGAAAACCGAACCCTTACCCTAAGGCTCAAAATGGCCCAAAAGCCTTATATAATATGGTCTTTAGGGCCAAAAGCCTTTATATATGAGTCCTTCGAGCCTTAGGGTTAGTCTCAAGCCGGAATCCGACCCGCCTGGGGCGGCGCCTCGCTGCCATAGGTCTCTAAGAACTCCTGCGCTCAGGCCCCAGAGACTCCAATATCCCTATGTCGGTTTAGGCTTTAGGGTAGGCTACCCGAAAGGTCGAGCCCAGAGACTCCAATATCCCTTAATTATGGAATATTCCTTAAATCATATTAGGGATCCTACTATAATTTAAGGTATAGTCCTTAATTAAGGGGTTTTGGAGTCTCTGGGGCGTGTAGCGTTCAGGGGTTTCGGGTTTGAGGCTTAGGGTTTTAGGGCTCAGGGTTTCAGGATTTTTTCGTGTTTGTGGGTTTAGAGTCTAGGATTTAGGGATTGGGGATTGGGGGTTCAGGGTTTAGAGGGCTCCGAAGGTGCGATGAAGATAAGTGGTATGATCCCAAACTAAGAGCCCGCACACATGAGGGATCCTTCGACCCACCTACTTAAAGGATCATGGGACTTAGTAATTGGGGGTAGAAGTGAGGTAACTACAGTTATAATTACATATAGCCTTATTTAAGGTACTTATAACTACCCTACTTACTAAGTCCCATGATCCTCCAAGTAGCTTCATCCCACACCTTCTGAGGCCCCTGATGGCTTGGGGTTAGTGGCTTAGAGTTTACGGTTTCGTTAAGGGTTTTGGGTCTGGGGTTTTCGTTTTTACATAATCTGCGAACTGTTAGCGGGCTTATTTTTGTAGGTTCAGGATGTACAGCTAGCGCTTTGGGCTCAGGGGTTAAGGTTGGGGTTTGCGACTTGTGCTTTTGAGCTGGGTCCCTGATATATACACCATGACTGGGGGGCGACTATGCATCAGCGGTCTACATGTCTGCATTCAACACCGAGCTCTAGAACAACCCACAATAAAACATAAGAAATTTGACCGTCACCGGAGAGGGGGATTGTGGATCAAGAGTCTACATTAAAGGTCGTCGAGTGGGAAGTGAAGCTGTTGTTCGTGTAGTCAACCAAACATGCAGCATGTCAGTTAAGGATTAACCATGGGTTCAAAATGATTAGCTAAGTGTGTCGAAGTTTGTATAAATACTGGAAATACCAAGAAACTAGCATATCAGGTTTTCTATCTACTCAGAACGGAAGCCAGGCAATTCCTTTTTAATTAACGTCCTAAAACACCTTAAACCTCAAGCCATACACCCTAAACCCCTAAACTTAAACCCCTGAGCCCTAAACCCTATAAATCTGGAAAACTCTAAAGCCATAAACCGAAGAACCCTGAAAGCTACACCCTAGAACCCAAAAGCCCGAAAGCCCCAAAACCTGTACCCTAGAACCCTAAACCCCTAAACCGTTAAGAAATGTGCGCAAGCTTTCCGGCCTATTAGCCTCAAGCCCATGCCAGTCTCAGCCGTCACGTGGGTTAGCGTTTAGTTTGGATCCGTGGGGCTACCATAATAAGGAAACCCTACTATTCGCAAGAGATCCCTACTATGGTAATTCAAACTAAACTCCTGAACAAGAACCCAGTCCTTGTTATAAAAGATGGGCGCTGGGGCCGGCATTGAGGTGGGTGACCTTGCGCACGGCCACCGGATGCTTGCAAAGGGAGGGGAGAGATGGCAACATGTGCGCTGGGGGCTGAGTGCATCAAAAACCCAGAGCATGATTTAAGGAATATTCCTGCGTCAAGGAACATTGGAGTCTCTGGGATATGTATCCAACAGCAGAAGCTTGAACCCGAAGAGTCAGCATCGTCACTCGACCGACTGTGAGCAAGCCAGAGGGGGTCAACTCCGAAATCCGCGGTCCCCCAACCCGAAAGGCCCGAAACTGTAGATCCTGAACTTGGCCCCTAGACACGTAAGAACCCTAAACACTGGATCCTGGACTTGGGGCACAGGGCTCATGCAAGGCTTCGGTAGAGCCTGCGGTTTAAGTTTAAAGCTCGGGTTGAGATCCTCAGGCTACCCAAAGGCTCCATGTACCTTTATAGTAGATACTTAAGCCTTAAAGGGGTCGCTATATAGGTACTTTAAGGCCTAAGTATATACCATATGGGCACATGGAGCCTTAGGCCAAATGTGGTTTTCGAGCTGGCTTTTGCAAGAAGCCAGGCGCGACACTTAGGGCGCTCTGCGGAACCAACCGCGTTCTGCAGGTGGGTCTAGCACCGGAAAGTACAACAAGCACAGGGTGGATGATGGGCTCTATGTGCAAATAGCATGCAAGACGAACGCGGATTTGCGTAGTAACATTTCGAAACGGCCGCTAAACTTTATTACCTCGTACGCACGCTCCTAAACTCAAGCACCCAATTATTAACTCTTGCGGCGTCTTAAAACCGCACAAGCCCTATCAAGTCCTTGACACACCTTTACACCCTGTGCAAACGCCAGGGATTGGAGAATGAGCCGGGCCAAAACTTTCAAAGCACTCACATCGGGGGTGCGGTTTAAGGTTGGTGTAGGGTTTGGCCTGCATGTTCAACGTTATGGGCGCAGTGCATCTTGAAATTGACAAGATCATACCTTATTCCACCAGAACCTACTTGTTGCATGGTTCGTGTGGGTTTGATTTCGGACACTACCAGCAAGTGGTTTCTGATTTGGTGAACGTACCGCAATGGATGACTTACTGTGGTTGCTTCTACAAGATCAAGTATGCATCTGTGTCTGTCTGTCTGTCTGTCTGTCTGTCTTTCCACCTACCTATCTACCTATCTACCTACATAACATACATGCATGCATGCATACATACCGACATACCGATATAAGGCCCAAGACGGCACTCTACAACCTAGGACTCTCAGAACCTCAAACCCCAAACCCTGATCCTACCAAAAACACTAAGCCAAAATTCAAAATGCTGAAGCCATAATGTGACTCCAAAGCGTAACCGCTGTGCAGTCGCTCGGTGTAGGCCTCAACCCTGAAATTAGGAGCCCGAACCCAAAACCCTAAAACTCTAATCCCTAATCCCAAAAGCCCTGTATAAATACACAAAACCCTCATCACTGATCCCTAAATCTCTAACCCACAATCCCAATGAGTGACTAACCCCTAATCACTGATCCCTCATCCCTAATCTCTAAGTCCCGAAATCCCCAATCCCCTTAAGTCATAAAAAACCCTTAGGGTGATAGGGGGAGGGGGGGGTACGAGGAGCTTTATGCCCACAATAAAGACCCAATAAGGCCAATTTAAGGACGTATAGTCCCCTACCCCCCTCCCCCTTACCCCCTTAAGGGTCCCCTTGAAATTGCGGTTAAAGTAAAGTACAGTAACTACAAATATAAATACTTGTGACCCCACTTAAGGTACCTATAACCCTACTTAATAAGTCCCATGATCCTTCAAGTAGACCCTGAACCCCTAAACCCTTCTCGTACCTCTATAGATCCCTTAAAGGGGCCCTTAACCCCCTGCTCACTATGTCCCATGACCCTCCGGAGGCCTCAGGGACAGGTTTCCCATGGCCCGTGCCCCGTGCGCCGGAAGGCGCGGCTGAGCCAAGGGTCTCCCGTGAATTTGGGAGTTTCCGAAAATTAGGGGTACCTTATTTTGGGGTCCGTATAATAAGGATCCTACTATTTAGGGTACTATATTAGGGTCCCCCATTTTCGGAAACTCCCATTTAAGCTGGGTACACAGGTGTAGGGGTTTATGGTGGAGGGCTTAGGGGTGTAGGGGTTTAGGATTCAGGGCTTAGGGGTGCAGGCTTTAGGGTGGAGGGCTTAGGGGTTTAGGGGTTTTAGGGTTTAGGCTTTCAGGGCTTAGGGGTATTTAGAGGTTTCGGGTTTTGGGGTTTTGGGGTTTTAGGGTTTACTGTCTGTATACCAGGACCCCGAAGTGCCCTTTAACAGTGCCCGTATGGTTCTCAATAGTGGGTATTTAGGTTATACTAGATGGTAGTTGGGGGGTCTAGGCAGGTGTAGGGTTTAGGGTTGAGGGTTTACATGGGTTGAGGTTTGCGGTTTAGGGTTTAGGGATTATAGGGATTAGGGCTCAGGGTTTCTCATGATGACGAATCGAGTATGATGACGATGGTGGTTGACATCATTCCTATTACTGTCACTATTACATTTACGATCACTGCTACCGATCTTACTAACTTTTGTTAATGTTACTTTAATGTTGACTAGCGCTACATCGGTTGGTCAAGCTATGCGGCTTAAGGTTTAGGGTTCAGGTTTGCGGATTTGCTCTTCAGGGTGGAAACATTGCACAGTTCGGAGTCTTGCCTGCTGGTTCGGCGAAAGAACGGCTAGCTCTAAATTGGTGATTGTGTAGGAGAAACCCTGAACCCTAAACCTACACCCTAAATCCCAAGGCCCAAACCCTGAACCCTATTCAGTCTGGAGCCAAGTTGTATCATCTTTGACGAGGGGCATTGTCGCACAGAGCTTGAACCCTTGAACCCTTTGCACTAAACCAACAAGATGCAAGCCGATTGTCCACGCCCAGCTGTAAAGAACCGCCGTCAGCTCTTCCTTGGCCTTGGCGTTGCCGGCCATCCTTTTGGAAAGCTTGTAGGAAGCAGCTGCCTGTCTGGAATGCTGCTGCTCCACTGACAAGTCCACTGCAACTGCCGTCGGAGAGGTCCCAGAGACTCCAATACCCCTTAATTAAGGAATATTCCTTAAATCATATTAGGGATCCTACTATAATTTAAGGTATATTCCTTAATTAAGGGATATTGGAGTCTCTGAAATCCATAAATCTTGGGTGGAAAGCGCCGTGATCGCTTGTAGCGATGCAACCACCGCCTGCGGGAGCCCGAACTCGATCTTGGAGGTCTGGGCCACAGGGTCTCTCTGTTTTCCACGTCCCTTGGAACCCAAAGGGTCCAAGTATCGTTATGGTATATACTTAGACCCCCCAAATACCCTATAAGTATATACCATAATGATACTTGGACCCTTTGGGGAAGGTTTCTCCGGCTTCCCTTGCTTGGGCGGCATGTGTCCGTGATGTAGTCTCACAAAATTCCCAGGGACTGGCGACTCCCAGTCGCACACGGTGCTTGATCTTGCTCCTGGCTCGGCGAAGCCGACGGTGCCAGGAAGGGCTGGATTGAAGAGACTCTCTGTCTGTGTGTGTGTGTGTTTGTGTGCGTGCGCGGATTGCTGTTGCTGCCCGGAGGAACGAACCTGGTGCACTGGGCAAAGGCAAGTATTCTCAGAACTATGTCGGAGCTGGCGGGATTGCTGTTCAGCCAAGCTGCGCTGTCCGGCTTTAGGTTTCAGCGTCCCAAACAAAATATACCCCCCAAACACCTGAGGCACGCAAGCGCCCCCAGTACTCTCGAAAAAGCTGCGAGCATACTATACGCAGATGGGTAGTTTTCCAAATGCTGGTCGTGTTGAATTCCTCATTCCACGAGTTGCGCCTTCGTTGATATTCAGAAGAAGGACCCTAAGTTAGAGCAGCCTGCACGAATATCTTAGTAGGGGCCCCCACCCTGTATTCGTGGTATAATAGGAATATAATGAGGCCCTAATATATTCCTTATAGTCACTAATTACAGGGTGGGGGCAGCTTCTATCGCATATCACTCAAAGGCTAAACTTCCACGCCAGATCCGAGCAGAAACGAGGTTGCTTTCTTCCGTCACCGCGCAGCATCTCCAGCTTGGTCAAAACTCTCATCGGTACTTGCCGCCGTACTCGCTCTTTCCTGCAGGTCAATCACGAGTAGTTCTCTGAATCAGGGTTTCTATACTTGCCGGAGTCCCTCTTGCAGACAGTATACGTGTCAACGTGTCTCTAGAAGGAATTTACAAGAGATTTACCCAGAGAACCCAATACCCCTTAAGGAATATACCGTAAATCATAATATTAAGGCCCCTATAATTTAAGGTATATTCCTTAATTAAGGGGTATTGGGTTCTCTGGGTAGGCGGCCTCATGGGGCTTATAAGGGTTTCGGCTTTAGGCTATTTCCTGAAACATGGACTGGATAGGCACTACTACCCAAACACTAACATTCCTTAACCCTAGACCCCAAGAGATAGCGTGGACCTGAAACACCTGCAGTTTAACCCCCACAAATGCCGTCTGAATCCCTTCTGGAGACCCTTGCAAAAGCGTCAATTACGAAGTGTTTTGGGTTTGCGGTGCCGGGGTTAGGGCTTTGCAAGTTGAAAACGACTGATATAAGTGAGCCGCAACCCAACTAACTAAACTTGCTGCAGTAAACCTTGAAAATTAAAGCCTCTAGATTGCCCCAATCCTGAACGCTACCTTCGAGGTCACAACCTTGAAGTTGGAGCATAACCTAATGTTGTGCTTCGGGGTCATGGGACTTAGTAAGTAGGGTTAAAAGTACCTTAATTGGGGATATAACTAATTATAACTGTAATTACCTTACTTATTACCCCAATTACTAAGTCCCATGAACCTTTATGTGGAGGTGTAGAGTTCCGGGTCCAGGGTTTCGGGGCACCCTTCGACTTGAGTCCTCATCATTTTCCTTCTTCTTGGTGCCCTCCACCTGGAGCTTGAGGCCTTTTGCCCATTGTGTTTCCTCCGATACAATGAGCTTCAAGGTATCCTTCGCGGCGGACTTCGCAATGCATCCTGCTGCCGCGTCCAGCCTTAATGTCTTGCTTCCCGCAACGCGACATCTCTCCTTTGCTGGGGTATGCCAAACGCTTAGTTACGGCCCTCTCCGCATGTCGAGGACGTTTGAACATTTGCGGCCTCCCTTCTTTGGCTAGGACATGCCAATTGCGTACTGTCTTCTCCGATCTTTAAAGGATATATCAAACAGCTGCTTCAATGACATGCCAAATGCGTTGAAGCCTTCCTTCTTTTGCTGGGACATGCCCAATGCTTTTCGGCCTCCTCAGACTTTGCAAAGACGAAGGTTTGCCAGCTAAGTCGTAGCTCGTCTCAACGTTTCAGTTGGGCATTGGGTGTGCAGCGCAGGACTCCTGCATGTATCCTAGTACCCAGAGACTCCAATATCCCTTCATTACGGAATGTTGCTTAAATCACAGTAGGGACCTCACTACAATTTACATAAGGTATTTTCCTTGATTCAGGCATCACGGAGTCTCTAGGTACATCAAGTTAAAGCCTTCAGCTTTCAAGAGACATATATGATCCGAAGGCGTTTCAAGCTCACAAAACCAGCTACATCGCCAGAAATCGTCCCCCTAAACCCTAAACCCTGCAAGCCCTATGAACTCGTTGAACCCGTTAAAAAGCCCTGTAAACACTATAAGCTCGATTACAAGCCCTACACACACTCTATAAGCCCTATGAAGCCTATAAATTCTATAAGCCCTATAAGATCTATAAACCCTATGAACCCAAAACCCCTAAACCCGAGCCTTTCTTCGAATCCGTACCCAGCTCGAAGTGCTTCGTGCGCTTGATGGGCTTCATCCTCTTCGCCTTTCAGCACACCCCCCAACCCCCAAGTGCCCTTTTCTGTGTGGTTTAGGGGGTAGGGGTTTATACGGGTTAGGGTTCAGGACTGAGGGGAACGTTGAGCCCGTGGAATCTTAAAGAAAAGACGCTGGGCGACGTCTTCAGCAACACTTTGCGTATTTATCTCACACCAGATTTCTTTAAGAGCTCCTCTACTACACCATAAGTTCTATTTCAACTAAATACCCACCATGAGAGACCACAAGGACACCATTAAAGGGGACTTTAGGGTCCAAGGCTTAAGGATGGAGCTTTCGTAGGGTGGCGCTGAGACCGGGCTGCAATGTCGTTCGCGCCGGCCGTCGCTGGTGTTTTATTTGGGCACCGCTCAGCACTTTGCCAACAAGGATGATAATGAAGATTGTAATAACAACAATAATGCCGAAAGCAGTGATAACAGTGATAATACTCGTATTCGTAATCATGCGAATATCAGTAGAAAAGTTCATGTTAGTAGTGGTTATAGCAATAATGCGCACAGGGTATGGAGAGCCCTGACCGCTAGCTGCGAAATAGCTCAAGATCGGCAAACACTTCGGGGTCTAGTGAACATCCTAAATCAACCCTCTTTGTCCCGGCAGCTTAACTAGTATATAATGTACTTTGGCCCAAAGGGGACCACGTTAAGGCCGGTAAGTAGATACTGTAGGGCAATGAACCCTTGGAGCCTTACTTAACCCCCCCAAAGGTGGGTAGAATAATGGCCTAATACCTATAAAAGGCTGCTATTCTTTATACTTTTGGGGTCCAGGTATATTTGGAAAACGTAAGTCGTAAACCTTACGAGCAAAGGCCTCAATTCGTACACTCAACGGGCCGTCAAGACCCTGATCCACAAACCCCAAACTCCGCAGAGACTCCAATACCCCTTAAGGTGTATCTTCCTTAAAACATGTTAGGGATCCTATCATAACTTAAGGGATACCTAGAGGCTCCAAAGTAGTGCCTTTTTGGGGTTCATATATAGAAACGTATAAAGTAGTCCCAAAAAGGAACTACTATAGAGCCTATGGATAATTATCCCTGAAAGCCTCTGAAAAATATTCGTAAATAGGGTCCTATTAAGCCCAATAAGGGAGATATATAAAATGTCCCAAAGGCCTACCTATTTGAGGGATAATTATCCCTGAAAAGGGTTTTGTGGGTCTCCGAGTTCGAGGCTCGTGATCGAAAGCTTCAGGGACAGAAAATCCTACTGTTGAGTTCTAAGAACTCCTTCGCTCAGGTGTGTAGCTCAGGGGTTTCGGGTTTGAGGCTTAGGGTTTAGGGTCTACTTAAGGGGTTCCTTAGAGGGAATCTATACGGGTACTATAAGGGTTTAGGGTTTAGGGTCTACTTAAAGGATCATGGGACTTAGTAAGTAGGGTCCTTAAGGGGGTTCCTTAAAAGGGGGATCTATAAGGGGTTTCTATAAGGATTTCTATACGGATACTTGGAGGATCATGGGACTTAGTAAGTAGGGTTATAAGTACCTTAATTAAGGTTATATGTGATTTTAACTGTAGTTACCTTACTTATAACCCCAATTACTAAGTCCCATGATCCTTTAAGTACGGGACTGAGGGGCCCCATCCGCGCGAAACTGGGATAGACATGGGGCAGTGATGAACAAGCCCCGACGAGCACAATAGGTCGCGGAAAGGTCAGTAAGACTCTGAGCGATGCTACGACGAGATGCAGTGCATAGGAGTTTAGTGTTGAAACCTACGTGGAGCGTCGAGAGAAGTTCAATGGGGGCAAGGGCACCTTGCATTTGGTGCACTCGAACTTCAGCACAATCTTCTTGGTGGTCTTGGCCTCTGCAGCTTTACCCGGGTATGATGTAGCTTGGGGGCTATAATAGTTTATCTTCGAGCTCTGTCTCTCGATCAGCCACTGTACAACCAGAGCATATTGTATGGTAACATATGGGAGTTTCCGAAAATGGGGGACCCTAATATAGTACCCTAAATAGAAGGATCCTTATTATAAGGACCCCAAATTAAGGTACCCCTAATTTTCGGAAACTCCCATAGGGTAACCCATTGTAGAGTTAATCCTGCAACCCGAGTTCCGACAGCCTTCAAAGCACGGGTAAGCCGAGACTCGAAACCTTAAACCCCTAAACCCTAATGTTTAAAGCGATCCTTAGAGGTTCCTTTAAGGGATCTATAAGGGACCTATAGGGTTTAGGGTTTAGGGTTTAGGGGCCTTTGGGTAGTGTAGGAACCTCATTAAGAAACCCTGGCCCTATAACACCCAAATAGTTCGATTACAGAACCCTAATGAAGACCCAGGGTTTCTTAATCAGGTTCCTACATTATTATAGTACGATTAAATTATAGATCCCTTATAGTAACCCTTATATACTCCCTTAAAGGAACCCTAATCCCAAGGTTAGAACCCTTCAGTCCACCGTCGGCCGACCGGATCTGGCTGTCAACCGGGGGTTGACCTAACCCTAGGGTTTAGGGGTTTAGGGTTTAGGGTTTAGGGTTTAGGGTTTAGGGTTTAGGGTTTAGGGGTTTAGGGTTTAGGGTTTAGGGTTTAGGGTTTAGGGTTTAGGGGTTTAGGGTTTACGACATGGCCGTACTAGGAGGAGTTTGAAACACCCACCATTATGAGGACCCCGACCGGGGGAAGGGGAGCGGGTGCTTTTAGGATTCTGCTTCTTTAAGCAGGCCTGACTAAGCCCTTATCCGGTCATTAGCGGAATTAAAGCCCCATCCCCCACCGTCCCTCACCGACCGGCGCAGCCCCTTGAGCCACAGAACCTAACATCGGATGTCGGACGAGGCTCGGAGATTTCGGGCCCATGGGTGATGAGCCGAAGGCTTGCTCTGGGAGAGCTTATACGGTTTAGGGTTTAGGGTGCAGGGTTTAGGGTTCAGGGTGTAGGGTTTAGGGTAGGCCCAGCTGACAATGCTTACCATCTCTGACACCAGTCCTTCGAAGAGAATCATGAACTTCTGAGCAGATCTAGCCAGTCTGGCCGCGCAGTCGGTTATCCAGCATATGTGTGTTGAAACATTTGGCTGACAGTTCGGATGAACGCCGCCTTTTGTTCTGACCCGACCTAGGCGATGAGCTGAGCATCCCGTGGCTCGCTCGCCGCTGCCGTCAAAGATGGTCTCAGCATCGCAGTCCAGCCTTGACGTGGCTATTGTTCTTAGCAAATTCCACTGCGTTGGAATCCCTTTCAAACACAAATTTGGCGTCAGCCATACAGCGCACGGCCGCTCGTCCGCCCGTTTCACTTGCTGAGAACTTCATGTCGCCGCCTTCGATATGCGTGCTTGTGGCATTTCCTGTGTAGGGCGAAAAACCTCCCAAGACTCCCCAGCGACAAATCTTAGCAATTTTGAAGACACTCTAACCACAGTCTCCGTTGTAGTTGCCGTTTTGCGGTTACATTACAGGATCCCAACTAGGAGCCACAGGTGCCTTTACCGGACCAAATCTTTGGTCGTAAAAGCTTTGGCGCAAGGCCCCCGAGCTTCAAACAACCTGAAGCCTGGGAGCCTAAACTTAAACCTGCAATCACGATCCCGAGGCCTCAAACAAGTATACGGTTGAATGTTTTGGGGTTTGTGGGGTTTAAGCCTTCAGCCTAAAATACCATCAACCTCCAATTCTGTGACTCTACCACCCTTCACTACCTAACACCCTCCACTGTAGGGTCAGGGTCCGACCTTAGACCGGTGCAAACATCATGCACCCCAGAACCGTAAACCATACTGTCCTTTCGCAGCAATGGGGTTTGTTAGCGCCGGCATAAGTTCTACAACATCGCCGTTGTGGGAGTTGAAAAAGCAACGAAACCCTTCAAACCCCTAACAACCAGAACCCCGAAACCCTTCAACACCGTAAACCCCGAAGTTAAGGACCCCGAAACTCCGAAATCTGGAAATTCGCTGTGAAAACTAATGACCAAATAAACAACCCAAGGCTGTAAGTACCCCGAAAACAAACCAAAGCATTGCCTTCTTGACAAAGACAATAAATCAACAACGGAGGTAACTGAAAAAGGAACTACACACTTCCCCAAAAGCTCTGTGAACCCTAAACAACCATAAAATCCTGAAACACCCCAAAACCCTAAAAAACCTAACCCCTAAAACCCTACTAAACCTTTGAACCTTAACAACAAAGGCCTAAATCCCTAAACTCTAGACCTTAACAAAATATGCCAAAACAACCCTAGTAAACCCTGACCAAAAAGAACTAAAACCCTAAACCCTGAAACCCGTAACAACAAAGCCTAAAGCTCCAACTCTAGGGCCCCCAAAAAACACATAAGCAAAAATTAGGATAGGGATATCCCATATATAAATCCCCTTATAATCAAGCCCAAAAAGGTAGGGATATCCCCATAGAATGCTTATGCTTATGTGCTTTTTGGGTCCCTAAAACTCCTAGAGCCTCGCCTTCTTGTGGAAGACGGGCTTCGTCTGACCTCCGAAGCCAGCCTCGTGGCTCTCATGTTGGGCCAGCTCGGGGGTTAAGGGTTCAGGGTCCAAGGGATTTGGGGTTAAGGGTTTGGGATATATATATATATATACACACATGTACATATATATATATATGTATGTATGTACAATATATATATATATATATATGTATATATGTATATATGTATATATATATATATATATATATAGAATATATACATATACATACATACATATACATATATATATGGATATATATCATATATATATATATATATATATATATATATATATATATACATATATATATATGCTATATATATATATATATCATGATACATCTATATTTGTGAAGTATATGCATAATATATATAATATATATATATATATATAGAGAGAGAGAGAGAGAGAGAGAGAGGGAGAGAGAGAGAGAGAGAGAGAGTGAGAGAGTGATATACAGGTTAAAAACGTCGCAGAGAGATATTATATATATATATATGTATATATATATATATATATACACATGGATATAACACAAACACACACACACACACACACACACACATGTACAAGCTCTAGCATTAGTCCAGCCGTCACCTGCTTCTTGTCGTATCGGCGCTTTCCTTGGGCGGAGAGCGAAGCCTTGCCTGTCTTGTACTGGGACACCTCCGGCAACGGAGGGTTTAGGGCTTTAGGGCTTTAGGGGTTTAGGGGTTAGGGGCTTAGGGTTTAGGGTTTAGGGTTTAGGGCTTTAGGGTTTTAGGGGTTTAGGGTTTAAGGTTTAGGGTTTAGGGCTTTAGGGGTTTAGGGGTTAGGGGTTTAAGGTTTAGGGTTTAGGTTTAGGGTTTTAGGGGTTTAGGGTTTAGGGGTTAGGGTTTTGGACTTCGGTTGCTTAGCAGGACTGGCTTAGGACATAGAGGTTCAGGGCCTAGGGTTTGAAGACCGGATTTCGTTCGTTTTAACCAGGCTGGTTAAGGGTTGAGGCGTTTAGGGGTTGAGGGTTCAAGAGCGTGGAGGTTAATGTAGGAGTTATGGGTTTAGGGGTTTGGGATTTATGTGATGGTCCAGCACGCGTTGGTGGTTTGAGTCTGAGTTTGACTGCCGCGTGGCGGTAGTCTCCTCCGAAATCTACCGCCCAACATGCTCAGGAATACCTACAGTTAAACCCCAAAACCCTTAACCTTAGACCCTAAGCCCTAACACTCTTAACCCCCAGAACCCTGAAACCCTGAACCCTAAACCCTAAACTCCTAAACCCTGAACCCTAAAACCCTAAAGCCCTAAACCCTAAAGCCCTAAACCCTACAACCCGAAACCCTGCAACCCTAAAGCACCTTAGAAGGATAGGTAGTATGGGGTTTTAGGGTTTAGGGGTTTAGGGTTTAGGGGTTTAGGGGTTTGGGGGTTTAGGGTTTAGGGGTAGTATGGGTAATTGCTCATCCCACCTCAGCCCATCAACTGAAAGTTAGGAGACTCCCATAATATATCCCTCAATTACGGAATATTACTGAAAAACATATTAGGATCCCAAACCATTATGATGGTTTGAAGTTAATCACGGGATATTGTGGTCTCTGGGAACCCCATACAAACCTCCAAACTCCTACCGTTTAGATTTTACGGTTTGATCCTAAATCCTGAGCCCCTAATCCCAAAACCTCTCATCCTGAAGACATTACTTGGAGGCTCATGGGACTTAGTAAGTAGAGTTACAAGTACCCTAATTGGGGTTATAAGCAGTTACAGCTGTAGTTACCTTAATTACTTGTAACCCTACTTACTAAGTCCAATGATGCCCCAAGTAAGCCCAATGACTCATGAATCCCTACAGAACCTCTCTGAGAGGGCCTTGTGTGGAGTGTGCTTCTTGCACTTCCGGCAGTAAGTGTTGCGAGTCTTCGGGATGTTGACCATTGCTCCTGAGGTTTTAGGATTTGGGTTCAGGGTCTTGGGGTTTCGGGTTTAGGGTTTAAGGCTTGGGTTTAGGGTGGCCATGGATACTTTACTGGGGTGTAGGAAAGCAACTGGCGCACAGAATCGGAAGATGGGAAACTGAACGCCTCAACCACTTTAAGGCTTTGGGTCTTCCTGAAGAAGCTTCTCCCCACATATTACCATATATGGAATTAGTACCCGAAAAATCGTGCCCACGCTTGGAGTTTTTACGGACCTTCTTGGCTGCAGATGTATTAACCGCAGTATCTTTTGCAGTGTCAGCATTCTAGCAGCTGGGCGTACCTCAACCTCAATGAGTTGAAACTGCTCCTACAAAGTAGATGGAAACCCGTCTCCCGAGAAGACGAAGGCTGACCTCTTCGAATGCAGCAATATGTTGCGGGGTGTGCGGGGCAACTTACTCAAAACTCCCTAATTTAGAGGCCTTAATAGTTAGAGTTGGGTATGGGGACATACGACAGTATAGTTACAACAACAAACTCTGCGGAACAGCATTGCTCATTGTCCGGGGTTCTACATGTTCACGAAGAACGAAGCACGATATGGCCCTAACACCTATCCTTTAGGTACTGCCCCCTTACAGTAAGAGTCTATAATAGGGCTACTATTAAGGTCCTCATACATCTGTATTATGAATAATATTCAACTATTACTTAGTGGGGGCCGTACCCAACCTATCCTGAAACATCAGCCCAGATGATCTAGAGGCCTAAATCCTTGGAAAGAACATCCCCGGTACCATCCTGCATGAGAAACTTTGAATACATCCATGACTTCCCAAACCCTCTCCTATAGCAAAGGCCCCTATATTCTTAGGGCTTTGGGGATTTAATTTAAGTTACCAGAACAAGGAAATCATACTATTTACTATAGATCCCTATTATGGTAACTTAAATTAGATAAATTCCTTAAAAGTACCCAGTAATAGCCGGCCCCCACCCCACCTGGCTCTTCGAACCAGGTCCGACCGCGGTTTCTTCGGAGGACCCCTCGAAGCCAAACGAAATAGCGGCAGGCCAGAGGATGCAGGTGGGCACAGGCTTTCAGGGCGTTCCTTTGGGTCCAGGGTTTAGAGATTATGGTTTAGGGTTTAAGGCTTTTAGGGCATTCCTGAGGGTTTAGGCTTTAGGGATTAGGCTTTAAAGCTTTGGTTTGGGGTTTTGGGGTTTGCGGTTACTGCAGGGCTCACTTAGAGGATCAGGCTACTTTGTAAGGAGTTAAGGTAAAGGTAGTAAGCACATATATGATCACCATCATGTACCTCAGTTGTACCCGGTAGCCTTAAATGGCTACTAAGCCGTATGCTCCTTGAAGTAGGTTTTGTCGGCTAATGCTTGATGTCGGGTCTGAATAATCACAAAGAAGGTTCCCTCATTAGTTCCTATGTAAGCATATCTGATTCCGCACCAGACAGCGAAAATATGCAGGCTTTTAAATCGGATTTGCGAAGGTATCCAAGTTCGGAATTTGGTTCTTGTTTGGCTTTACAGTTATGATTCTGGGTGTCACTTTAAAAGCCGTAGGACTTTATGCATAATTGTATTAGCCCTTAATCCTAAATCCTGAAGCCCTGCATACCTATATTGCCTACAAGAAAAAGCCTAAACCCTTCAGTCCGTCTGGTGAGGGCAGTACCCAAGACTTAGTTGCTGAGTTCACAAGCGCCAAAAAGTGTACACTTTTGGTTTTATAGTATTTTATAGTCGGTAATATCATCCAAAAAGTGTAAAGTGTATCCACTCAGCTACTAAGAAGGTATAGTGGCACGGACTTGTCGGCTCAGTCCACCCGATTACCCTAAGGGTTCATGTGCCCAAAAGGGTTCCGCTTAGGGGTCGCTATAAGGGTTCTATAAGGGCTTTTGGGTTTAGGGTTTAAGGGTCCATGCGCCCAAAAATCATGTACTTTGGCCCTAGAGTACCTATGTACTACTTGAAAGCCAAATTCCAAAGCATATACTTTTTGGGCACATTGACCCTTAGGGTTGCGTGTTTGTCGACCCTTCCATCCATCCATCCATTCATCCATCCATCTATCCATTCAGTCGTCCACTCACTAATCCATCCAAACTACACATGCCTCCCTACCTCCTTCCGTCCCTCCCTACCTACTTGCCTTCCTACTCACAGACGTCCTTGCATATGAGGCATAACTGCGCGAATGCAGTTGGGTAGACCTTGTGGGCAAGCGCACACAAACACACATGATTGCTCACAGGCGAGCGAACACAAACAAACTGGCATACATGCATGTATATATATATATACACACACATACATGTTGAAATACGTATACCTTTAAATGTTGGCTCCCGTATTTTCGATATATAGTCACACATACCGTGCCTGAGCTGAAACCAAGTTCCTTCGACGACTCACAGCTGACAAGCTCGAGACATTTTCTTGCGCACGACCTTCCGCCGCAGGTTTGCTGATGTCCATGAATTGGGAAAGCACGCATTTGGGCGGCACTAATTATGCATACTTGGTTTGGGGTAAGGGTTTGGGGGCATTGTTTTTTCTCTTGGGTAGAGTGTGCTGACCGCGGTAACTACCATTGGTCGGTACCTACCTACCTGCCTACCTACCTTCCTGCCTGTACTGCTGTGGTTGTCAATGTTGGGTTTCCATGGAAAACGACACCCCGAGAAGCTTACTTGGAGGGGCAGGGGACTTACTAAGTAGCTAATAAGTAGAGTTATAAGTACCCTAAATGGAGTTGCCCCAATTGTGACCCTACTTATAACCTACTTACTAAGTCCCCTGCCCTTCCAAGTAGGGGCTCAAGGTTTAGGGGCTTGAGGATTGGGGGTTTAGGGTTTAGGGTTGTGGCTCGCCATCAGCAACATGCAGTGAGGACTTCACGTGGATTGGAGACTTACAATATGGCTCCAAGATGCTTTAAGTGTATGGCTTTCGAGAATGATTCACAAGTTGACTGTGGCTTGAACACAACGACTCGCACTCCTTTGATTCCTGCTCCTTTTCGGGATACCCCCTGTTGCCATGTACTACTCGCATGGCATATGGTATCGTCCAACCCTTATCCACGAAATGAACCCTCAAAGGGCTTAAGGTTCATATAAGGATTCATCGCAACTATGTGGGTATGGTATAGAGCCTCTACCGTTAAGGCCAGGGTTTAAGGTCCACATGCCATAAAGAGATTCATGGCAATTATCTGGGTATAGAGCCCCTACTTTGAAGGCCAAAGGGGTTAAGGTTCATATTCTAAATAGCGAGTCATAGTATATGGGTATGGGTATAGAGCCCCTACTTTTCAGGCCTTTGTTCTTTATATAAGGACTCCATAGCAATTATATTGCTATATAGATAGAGAAGCTACCTTTAAGGCCTTTTGATCTATACGGACTCAAAATGCGCTCACGCCCGCGATCCAGCTCACGCAGGATGCTTCCCCGACTCATGTTGGGCTACTACGTGCTGGACACAGGCCGAAAATTACGACACGGGGCCTTCCCCGTACTGAGTTTCTTGTCAGAACCGTGAACTCGGGCTGGAACACCCTCCGATACCAAATCCGTCTCTAGTTTAATGAAAACACTCCTGGTGCGAGGCGGCTGTGCAATGCCACTAAGCCACGAAAGACCTATGACCCGAGGACTATATTCCTCATTCAGGGGGCATGCGGGCCACAAGTGAAGGAAGGCTTCTCGTGCCGGGCCTCTCTGTACAAGTAACTTGGCGGAACACGCGTGCCCTGCAGATGTAATGGCCTTGACTTTGTCTACAAGCCCATTTGACCCCGCAGAAGAAGCCCAAGACAAACTTAAAACCAAAACTCTAATCCCTATATAAACTAATAACCTCTTGGGTTTCTTTTAACACAAAAATGCTTCCCAAGGAATACCAGGTCAAAGTACATATTACCAACGACAGCATAATACCTCGGTGATACGTGGTATACCAGGCTTGCGTAGGTACCCACTAACCAAAAGAATAATGAAGGACTTCAGATACTCTGGGCTGAGTATAGCAGCACCAAATCTTACCTATAGTCTCCATTGTAGTTCCTTTTTGGGGTTACCTTTTAGGATCCTTACTATAAAGATTGGTTAAACCAAAAAAAAAGAACTACAATGGAGACTATAGGAAATGTTGAACCTGGAACTCCGGTCCGAACTCTCAGCCCTGAACTGGGTAGTTGTCAAAATTAGGGTCCCTTTTTGGGTACCCTAAATATTAGGTGCCGTACTATAATAAGGCCCTAAACCCTAAACCCTAAACCCAATAAGGAGCCAAAAAGGGACCCTAATATTGACAACCACCAAACTTGGTGTCGATTTCATCAGTCCCCAAAACAATGTACAATTAGGGCTCTAGATTCTGCAGAGCCACGGTTTAGGGTTTAGGGTTTAGGGTAAGGGAACGCAAAAAAACAGTCCAAAATCGATACCTGGTAAGGGCTTCAGGAATCAGGGTTTTGCGTTGTGGTTTAGGGCTCGGGGTTGTGGGTACAGGGTCTCTAAAAGGGTCGAGGAGTGTCGGGCTGCGCTTCTTTAGCTCTACTTAAAGGATCATGGGACTTAGTAAGTGGGGTTATAAGTACCTTAATTGGGGTTATAGGTAATTGTAACTGTAGTTACCTTGCTTATAACCCCAATTACTAAGTCCCATGACCGTTTAAGTACAGTTGCGCTGAAAGTGCTACATCTCGAAACCTTACATCATAGGGAGCCTTACCGGGGTAGGGGGAGTCAAAGGGGAAAAGGAGGGACCCTTAATGGGGACCCCTACCCTATAGTGGTGCCATATAATGGGCATATAATAGCTATATTAAGGGTCTATACCTAGGGGTCCTTTTTAAGGGTCCCTCCTTTTACCCTTGGAGGGAGGGGGTAGGGATTTGAGGAAGTATAGTCCCCTACCCCGCTCAGGGTCCCTATGATTACAGAGGTTGGGGGTTCAGGGTTCCAACAAATCTGTCTGTGCTCTGTAAGCCCTGAACCCGGCGCCCAAAAAAGTTGTGAGCATTTACTATACACCGCTCAACCCTCAACTCTAAGTCGGCCCAACCTAAACCCTACAAACATTTAACCCTGAACCCTACCTCTAATCCCGTGGCCCAGACTTTTGTCGGACTTCAGCGGATCCGCATGCGAGAGTTAAAAGTGACTGTGCAAAGAATGCTGTCGACGGAGGCTGGGGCGCAGAGAGGACTCTTAGCGGACTTATAACCGCACTGATAAGTACGCATGAGACTTGCAACCCGGCTTATAAGTGCGCATGGGACTTATAACCCCACTTATAAGTACGCATGAGCCCACAACCCCTATATGATCACATAACGATGCCCTAAACCCTCTTATGTATATTATAAGTACCAATGTATAAACCTATAATCATATAACGATGCCCTGAACCGTCGCACATATATTTATATTTATATATATATATATATATATGCTAGTTATATAAGTACGCATGAACCCTAAACCTATAATCATATAACGCTGCCCTAAACCCTCTAATGTATATTATAAGTACGCATGAACCCTAATCACCTGTATAATCATATAAATAACTAGGCCCTAAACCCTAAACCCAATGAATCTCAAAGTAGGTGCTAAACTGGGTCGCGGCAAGGCCCGAACAGGCCAAAATCCTAAACCACCAAACTCGAAGGGTCTGGGTTTAGGGTTCGGGGCGCTAACTACTTGGGGGATCATGGGACTTAGTAAGTATAGGGTTATAAGTGCCTTAATTGGGGATATAACTAACTGTAGTTACTTACTTATAACCCCAATTACTAAGTCCCATGATCCTTGAAGTACCTACAGAATCGAAAGTAGGGTTCTATACTGTGAGTTACTATGATGCTTTGGGTTAGTATGGGGGCTCAGGGTGTAGGCTTTCGAGTTTTAGGTTGCCCGAGGATGCGATTATTACATACCTGGGCTTAGTACTTTCGCAAGTAAATCCTAGTTCAATATGACCCAACACACTTATACATATGAGCCCTTGTACAAGCCTTGTAAAGCACTGTAAAGCCCTTCTAGACAGCGCAGGGCCGCCTCGATCTTTTGTGGGAGCAGCCATGAAATAAAGTGGGGACATCCCTGAGGATCCAGATATGCTGCCGTATTTGCGGCATGTTGGTGCATTTATCCGAGAGGGATTGGGCTCCTTTAAAGGATTACTATAAGGGTTCCTTTCAAGGGCTCTATAAGGGCTTAGAGTTTCTGAATGTTCGGGGTGCCGGGTGCCTTATTTTGGGGTCCTTGGAATAAGGGTCCTACTATTTAGGGTGCTATATTAGGGTCCTCTGTTGTCGGAAACTCCCATATGCTGCCTTTTCTTGTGGAGTTCCGTGCATTGTCTGAGTTGCTGGGATCTTGAGATCTAGCGAGCTTCTGGGTTTTATGTAACCACGAGAATAGAAGTTGGTGCACGACAAGGCCCATTTGTTGTCGGAAACTATACTATGCTCTTACTCATTAGAACGGGGCTTGGGGTGTATCATGCAATAGGCATAATGAAGGACCCTGAGAAGTAATGCCTATAGCTGGTCAAGCTTCGAGGGTTTTGGGCACCGCGTTCCACGAAGATAGCATATCTGGACCCTGTTGGCGTGGGAAGTTGACATGACTTAGAAAACGCACCACGCCTGTAAAGGCAAGCTTGTTACTGAGCCTGAACCTGAGACCCTACAACCGTAGCATTTAAGCGCAAAGTTCAAAGGCTGTGAAATCTATAGGGCTTAGAGCGGGCTTCGGGATAAGTGTTTAGGGTTTGGGAGTCAAGCCCGAGACATACATTCGAAGATACAAGCTCGTCAACCGAGATATCCGTGGATTTTGCTTGCTAAACTCTACAGCCCAAGCCGTGCTTATTAACACAACCCTAAACCCTAAACCCCTAAAGCCGAAAACACCTCAAAGGCTTTGGATTGCAAACACGACCCGTGGCCAGACAGCACAACTACCCGAACAGATGATGGGCAACATGGTACATTAAAATACGCCGCTACGTGTCGAGTATCCTGGGGAACTAAACTTCAACCTTTGGGAGTATACGGTAGAAGCCAGAAAGTTGGAACATCTTTATCCTCATGCCTTAAGGTAGGGAATCCTAGCACTACTCATCCTAAATCCATGTTCCAACTTTCTGGGGTTCACTGTATAGGGATTATACACGGAGTATAGTACCGAAAAAAAGTTAGAGGTTATCTACGTACTCTCCTACCAGGCATCTTGTCTTTGTGCCCCGTCCCTCGTAAGACTCTGGGCAGCTGATGATCTGAAGAAGGAGAATCCCAGAGACTCCAATATCCCTTAATTAAGGAATATTCCTTAAATCATACTAGGGTTCCTCCATAATTTAAGGAATATTCCTTAATTATGGGATATTGGAGTCTCTGGGATTGTTTAATGCTGCCGGTTCGCGAGGTACCTACTTGGAGGATCATGGGACTTAGTAAGTACCGTTATAAGTACCTTAATTGGCTAAGTCCCATGATCCTTTAAGTACCAATCATGCGCCTTCTACTACACCCCCCTATGAACCATCACAGAAAATCATTCCTAAGGAGACTATACTTTATAGCATGGCCTTCTTCAAGCCTGAGAGCCTTCGGCTAGTACAAGTCCTGAGCTGCAACCCCTCAGCCCTAAACCTCGAGCCCCAAACCTTCAGCTCTAGGCCTCGAACCCCAAACCCAACCCTAAAAGCCCAGTGTGTCTGAGGTCGAATTATGCGACTCGATGCGAGTTTCGGCGCAGGCAGGTGCACCCTTCGGAAGCCGAGTTCGGAGGCTCGAGGTCATGCAGCCGGCGCTCATGCATGCCTTCCTGGAATACTGGACATATAACATATAACATATATATATATATATATATATATGCATGCGTGTCTCATTATAAGTCTAAATACACAGACATACATACATACAAACAGACAGACAGACAGACGGACACTCGTGCATGCATAGATACATGAATGCAGCTGCATAATGTAACTATGTGTGTATACATGCATGCATGTGTATATATATATATATATGTGTGTGTGTGTATATATGTATGTATGTGGGTACAAATACATATACATATATGACTTTCCCATGGGTTTGTAAGACTTTTAGAGGATGGGGCTGCCGCCAGGGCCCGAATCCCTAAACCTTCAACTCAAAACACGGCCTTTAGTTTTAGGACTCACGGTTCAGGGCTTCGGGTTTCGGGCTTAGGGGTTTAGGGCACCCTTGTCCTTTTAGAAACAATAGACAGAGCCCCATACCTATATCCCTTAGTAGGAAGTATTGATGAAGGTCTACTAGCCGGTCTGTTTATTCTTTTGGGGGAACCATGAAAAAGGACAAGGCTGGTTTAGGGTTCAGGGTTGTTGCATGGGGGGGGGTCTGTTTAGCAGCGGTGGGAGTCCGATCTGCTGGGGATGCTTGGAAGGCCTCGGAAGGTGGGACGAAGGTAGGTAGGATTGTATAAAGATCTATATCTATATATATATATATATATATATACACACCCTAAACCCTAAACCCTTATAAGGACTCTTATTTCATCAACATCATATAATCATATGATATACATATATATATATATATATATATGCATATATATATATATATATATACACCCTATTAACCCTAAGCCCTTAGAAGGACTCTTATTTTGGGATTACCCAACCTACCTTCATCCCACCCTCGGAGCCCCTTTGGATTTCTCAAGGGAGCTCCTCGGATCCGGGATCTGCAATAGGGCTTAGGGTTTAGGGTTTAGGGTTTAGGGTTTAGGGTTTAGGGTTTAGGGATTTAAGGTTTAGGGTTTAGGGTTTAGGGTTTAGGGAATAGGGTGGTTGTCAAAATTAGGGTCCCTTTTTGGATCCTAGTTATGATACGGCACCTAATATTTAGGGTACCTCAAAAGAGACCCTAATTGTGACAACCACCCGACTAAATCGGAGAGCCTTTACGGTTAAGGGTTTTGGGGCCTTGAGTTGTTTAGGCCTTTTAAAGGGATCTATAAGGGGCCCTTGAAAAGGATCCATAAGGGATCTATACGGGTACTATAGGGGTTTAGGGTTCAAGGCTTTAGGGCTTAAAGGTTTCTAGTGTTTAGGGCTGAACAGCCGAGAGTTGAGAGGTTGTGGGTTTAGGGCTTGAAGGCTTCTAGGGTTTCAAGTCTTTCGGGTTTGGGGTTCAGGGTGTTAGGGCGTACAAGTTTCAAGGGTTTGGGGTCTATTGGCCTTCGGGTTTGGGGCTACCCAAAGGCTCCATGTACCTTTACAGTCGGTACTTAAGCCTTAAAGGGGTCCCTATATAGGTACTTGTTCAAGGCCTATATACTATATGGGCACATGGGGCCTTAGGGTTAAGGGCTTAAGGGCTTAAAGGCTTTATGGTTCAGGTTTTAGAGGATTTCGGGTTTGGGGTTTAGGATGGTTTAAGGCTTTTGGGTTTGGCGTTCAATATGGAACCCGAAGGGCGAAGATTGATAGATAATTATTCAGGCCCCTAGAGGCCTCGGTCCGTCAGGAATAGCAGGCTGATACGCCAAAGTAGTGAAGAGCCCCTCAACGCTTAGGTACCCGAAATCTTTGCGAAACCCGCAGAATGCCGTAAGGCTATGGAGGGTGGCGACGGCGGGTGACTCTGCCCTTTGAGAAACTCCAATGCAAGACATGAAGCTGTGGAAGACGGGCATCTGCCACCGCAGAATCTTCAGCAAGCCGCAACCCGAACCCGAAACCCTAAACCCGAAACTCTAAACCTAAACCCCAAACCCTAAACCCTAAACCCTGAACCCGAACCCTAAACCTCATCGAAATGTCCTAAGCCTTCGGCTTTGGTAAGATTCCTTTAGAGGGTGTTTCCTGTTACCGTATCAGATTCAATTGCTCGAGCCAGCACTCGGGTGCTTCAGGTAGACTATCATACCTAACTTGTCGGGTTACCTCTCGGGATCCTGAATATAAAACTGCTTCCCTGAACTCTAAACCCAAAAATTCAGCAAGAGGAAGTAATTACAATGGAGACTACAGGTAAACCCTAGGCCTCTAAGCCCTAAACGCTTAAACCCTAAATTAAATCCCTAAACCCTAAACCCTTCTTAAACCCCTAGGCCTCTAAGCCCTGATTCCTTGCACCTGTGCCGTCAAGTTCTCGAACAAAGAACATCACAAACCACGCCACCTTTTTAACGGTGCGATAGACCCTGATGTAGGAACTTGACCCAGAAAGGCTGGCGCTTTAGTAGGGCTCTTCATATGGATCCTACTATGTTCAGGTTAAGGGGCCAGGGTTTCTTAACCAGTCGACCGTTTCACCCTGAACCTGGAGCTTACAATCGAATCGTCAACCACGGGAGTAGGGTTTGGGGGTATAGGGTAGGGCTATGGGAGCAGAAATCCCACAATTAACCCCTGACATCTAATCGCTACGCTTGTAAGACCTGACTTTGAGCGCTATTTGTGGTCGTAGCGCTACATTGAGGGCCTTGGGCCAAGTGACGAAAAGTATTGGACGTTCTGCCTTTGCTTCGTCGGACATCTATCTATCTATCCAACTATCTATGTATCTGTAGGTGTATGTTTGTGTGTTTACATATACACACACACATATATATATATATATATATATGTATATGTCTATAGGTGCACATATATTAAGGAATACGTTGCATTGATGCATACATATATATATATATATATATACACACACACATATACATATATATACATATATACACATATACATATATATATATATATATATATATATATGTTATGTGTACGTATGTCTGTGTGCATATCTGTATACATATCTATATATATATATATATATATACAGATGTATATTATATATATATGAGTGTGTGTAGGTATACTGCCAACAATGGAACTGGGGCGTCGAATTTGAGCGCTCCGTCCAGATTCGCGGTGTCAGACGGCACACGCTGGTTCGAGAAAGCTGGACTCTGAAGGCTGCACAGTGTAGGATTGGGTATATACATGGTGAGAGATCTTACAAAAAAGACTGTGCAAAAGAACAGATAGACCAAGGTAGACCTTCCATCAACCAACCGCCCTTAAGTACCAGAACCGAGGAAACCTTGTATATAAGTTACAGGTATATTGGGTAAACTGGTATAATAGCGAGAGTAATTCTCATAATACTTGCGAAAAGCCACCAGACAGAAGGAAAACCGACGATTCCTGTCATAATGACAATGGCAGCAAGAGTCGAAACAAAGAGTCGAAAATCCCGACTCTGGAAACCGAACGACGAACTGGGCGACGGCTGCCAAAACGTCCGAGCCCAAGCACTCACACGTCTGTGAACTAGTTCTACCTATATTCACACAACGACCAAGACGCTCACACCTGTGCAACGCAACGATAACCCGAGATGCAAGCGGCAGCATTGACACACGCTGTGGTGCCAGAGGAACAACAACAGCGAGCAGCAACACCCAGCGAGAAAGAGAGAGACAAAGAGAGAGGGAGAATGGCTACTAGCACAACACTAACCTGTCGACAGCAACGGCAACTGCAACACCAGCAACACCGGCAGCAGCAGCAGCAGAGGCAGAGGCAGAAGACTCTGATGGTTAAAACGGAGCTAAGCAACCCTTAACCCTGAACCTCAAACCCTAAACCTAAAAGTTCCTAAAACATCAAAGCAATATATTACCAGTACGGAGGTTTTCATGACCCCAGCGCGTGTCAGCAGGTGGCCAGTCTCAGTTTGCATCCTGTCCAGGCTTGGGCCTTGGAAGGTTTAGGGCTCTTGTGGTTTTAGATTTTTTGTTTTTGGTGCTTAGGGTCTGGTCTTAGGGTCTGGGAATTTAGTTTTTCGGGTCTAAGGGATCAAGGTTTAGAGCCAGTAGCAGGTCATCTAATCTCCAGGGTTTAGGCTTAGGATTAAGGCTAATTCTCTCTGCCTTCAGCATGAACCGAAAACCGGGGCGCGCACAAAGCTCGTAGAAACGCTAGGTACATGCTAGCTGATTGGTTTTTGGGTTGAGGGCTCAGGGTTTATAAACAGGTTTTAGGGGTCCTGGCTCTTGGCTTTGAGGTGAGAGTGTAGGATTTACAACCAGGGTTTGGGGTTTAGCGTTTAAAGGCTGGGGGGTTTAAAATTTGGGAGTTTCCGAAAATTACGGGTACCGTATTTTGGGGTACTTGTAATAGGTGTCCTACTAATTACGGTACTATATTAGGGTCTCCTATTTTCGGAAACTCCCATACTAGTTGGAGTTGTTTCACGCCGAATTTCTCTTGCAGGTGACGGGGCTTTTGAAAAACAGTCAACTAGAAAGGTATCCCCAACAGCACCCCCAACGCACACCATTTTCCACAAAGTTCAGGGTATTGGATAGCATGCTTGAGGCATGTCAAGGTTTAGGCTGCTACAGTCGGCTCGGGAAAAGTTTTTGTCGTAAGCCAACGTAGGAACAGCGCCCTATGTGTAATGAACCTGAAACCCAACTGACCAGCCTGTTCCAGGGCTCCCTGCTTGACCTTCCTTATGCAAGCCATTACATCGGCACAAGTTGTCTGGGACTAGGGTTTAGGGGGCTAAGGTTTAGAGTTCCGGGTGTTTAAGATTTATAGGGATTGAAGTTTAGAAATAAAGGGTTATGGTCTACGATATGGGGCACAAGGCTTTCCTGGTAAAGCCACCACAAGACCCATAAACGCATACTCTAAACACAAACCATAACCTCTCACCCCTGAGCACGTCTCGTCTACACTTTAATGCGATAAACCCTAAACGCGAAATCCCACTGGGACCGCAACGCCGCACCTGCCGGCGACAACTGGCCTGAGCAGATTGCTTCTCAACAAGAACCCTAAACCCTAAACCCCATATCCTAAAGCCCTTTATAGAACCCTTATAATAGGAATCCTAAACCCTAGGGTTTAGGGTTTAGGATATAGAGTTTAGGATTTAGGGTTTAGGATTTAGGGTTTAGGATTTAGGGTTTAGGACTTAGAGTTTAGGATTTAGGGTTTAGGATTTAGGGTTTAAAGCTTCCCTTAAGGGTCCTTGGGTTCTAGGGTTCAGGGGTTTAGGGTTTAGGGTTCCTTCAGGTTTAGGGTTTAGGGTTCCTTTTTAGGTTTTAGGTTTTGGGGTTTTGGGGTTTGGGGGTTAGGGGTTTGGGGGTTTAGGGGTTTAAGGGTTTACGGTTTAGGATTCAGGGGTTTAGGGGTTTAGGGTTCAGGGGTATAGGAGTTTAGCATACCCTCCTCATCCCGAAGAATTCCGCAGCTCTCCCGGGAACCATAAACTCGACTACTCCGGGGCCCGAAGCTTCTTCGTAGTTAGCCGGAGTTTGAAACAGGGGCACGTATTTCAAGTAAAGCGTAAACTATACCCCCCTTAGAACCAGAATAATAATAGTAATTTGAAGATCCTCTTGGGTTTTATATGAACAAGAATGAAAAACCGTTCTAATGGAGACTATAGTAAACCCTACAAGTCCGTCATCCAAGGGCCGGGCGGAAAGGCAACGACATCAGCTTTCCCGCCTGCACATTCCCACTTGTCGGGTATCTTGGGGAACTATAGGTTAACCTTTTTGGTTATATAGGGATTGTATACCCTAAGGGTCCATGTATCCGTACAGGATGTACTTGGGCCCTAAAGTACCCAAATAGGGATTTCATTAAGGTCAATGTATGTGATGTAGGAGTATATGGACCCATAGAGATAGGGACTATACTACCCCCAAAAAGTTAAAGGTTACCTACTCTACTACTAGGAATATAACATTTTGAGGGATCCTTATTAAAGTATGCCTGAACCCTTAGTAGTAGAGTAGGTAACCTACCTTTTTGAGGACTTATATAAAGAAATCATACTAGAAAACCATAAATTGGTTTCAAAGCGGCTCAGGGTTCAGGGGGGTTCCTGAAAAAAAGGGATCTATAAGGGGTTTCTATAAGGGTTTCTATAAGGATACTTGGAGGATCATGGAACCATGGAACTTAGTAAGTATGGTTATAAGTACCTTAATTGGGAATATATATGTATGTATATATATAATTATAACTGTAGTTACTTTACTTATAACCCAATTACTAAGTCCCATGATCCTGTCAGTAGGGTCAACGGCTGGCTTGACGGGTTCATGGGAACTCAACAGAAAAGGGGTTGGTTGGAAGCTATATGGGTGGTTGTCAAAATGTTGGTCCCTCTTTGGGTCTCCAATGTAGTACGGCACCTAATATTTAGGGTTCCCAAAAAGGGACCATAATAATTTTGACAGCCACCCATATAAGTAACTGTACACCGTTTTCTCTCCGCCTCCGGTCGGTGAAACAGCCTTCCATCTTCGAACTTCGGACTTCCCCAACCCTACCTGAACCCTAAGAAACCTACCTTTTTAGCTCCTTCTAGAAGTCCTCCAAAAAAGGCTTTTTGGGGACAAGGAACGCCCTCTACCACAAGTCGTGTGTTCAAAGTCCGAGGCTGTTTCCGGCGCAGAATTCAGATGGGCAAGACTTGTTGTTGCAGTATTATTTCCTTGTTCTTGTTGCTTCTTATGACCATTGTTGTTGTTATTGCTTGCTGGACACAAATATAAGTGGGAGTCAAAAGCTTTGAGTTAATTATTACTTTTTCGGTGCCCCATGACTGACATGAAAGTAGAGTACGTACCTGCACCGGAACCTTTGGTTGAAAAGTCTGCCAGGAAAGGTCGCAGGCCGATTGGTGATTTTCAGCCCGCTTGCGCACAATGTACCAGGCCCCAAGTCCTAATGTAGGGGTTAGAGTTTGCTGTTTAGGGTTTGGTTCTTTTAAAGGTGTCTATAAGGGCTACTACAAGAGCCTTTATAAGAATTGAGCAAAGGGGCTTTAATAAGTAGAATAAGGTTTGTGGTATGTCGTACTGAAACTATAGTAATAAGGAACCCTATCTCGAAAAAGCTAGGCAAAACAGAACCGCTGCCGGCTTCGCAGTTTGAGCACGAAGAGGAACACACCATGGACCAGCAGCATACATAACGGTTTAGGGTTTAGGGTTGAGGGTTTAGGGTTTAGGGTTTAGGGTTTGGGGACCATCCTAGACCTCAGAACACGTCACGACCAGAAACGTAAAAACATAAATACAGGTGCGGAAGTGGCAGGCTCATACTGCAGAACCCTACTTCAATAACCAATCCTGCATTAACCGCAAGGGTCCAAAGGACCCAATAATTAGGTACTCGGTTTTAGGAAAGTAGTTATGTAGGTTAGCATTCTGGAGAGTAGTTATATGATTGTTAGTTACTTGGACCCTTGTCGAACAACGACAAGGATTAAACCAGGAAGCCTTGTGTCATAGACCTTCCTAAAGCCTGTATAATTCCAAACCTCGAGCCGTACACCTTAAACGCCCTCAAACCTGAACCTTAAGCCTTATAGAGCCTCAACCCTATGCCCTGTACTCGTACATACCAAAAAATATGTGTATGTATATATATATATATATATATCCCGAATCCTAAACCTTATACCCCAACCTCGAAGCCTCATCTGGACCCTAAACAAACTGCCTTTGTGAGGTCATTTGTAGGAGTCTCCGAAAATAGGGGACCCTAAAATAGTACCCTAGATAGTAGGTTCCTTAGTACCCGGAATATATTCGGAAACTCATATATAAGTAGTTCGTGACAGGAGAACATAATTATGAAAGTAAAAAGCTAGGGTACTTAGGGTTTAGGGTTCAAGGAAGCGGGTTCGGGTACCCCTTTCAAACCCTAAACCCCTAACCCCTAAACCTATATTAAACCCCCAAAACCCTAAAACCCCTAAGCCCTAAACCTTAAAACCCTAATCCCTAAACCTAAACCCCCAAACCCTAAAACCCCTAGTCACGGATGCCCCGACCCCCCCCCCCCCCAAACCCCCCCCCCCAAACAAACAACCCTGAAATAAGGGGCCCACTGGGAAAATAACCCAGAAATAAGCCCTATTAGGGCCTAATAGGGCTTATTAGGGCTTATTAGGGCTTATTGGTTGTAAACCGCTTTGCCGGGAAATAACCCGGGAATAACCCTGAAATAGCGGAGGCCTTTCTTATTTCAGGGTTATTTTCGAGGGCAAGGGTCCTTCTTATTTCGGGCTTATTTCCAGGTTATTTTCCTGGGGCTGGAGAGGACAGGGGTCGCCTTATTTTCCGGTTATTTTCGAGCTATGTTCGTGGCATATTGCAGTGGTACTGTTCAGAGCTGCAGGCAAGAAAGAAGGTTCGTCGCATCGTACCATCCCTAAACAAACCCCCTGAACCCCGAACATGTCTCTCTCTTCCCACAATCTCCATTTCACAGCCAACAGCCATACTTAGTAAGATCGTGAAGCCTGAGCTACTGCGCAATGGCGCGCATTAGCAGCGTTCAGCTGCCTGCAAACCCTGGGGTCGTAGTCTTCGGCATCACAGGTGCAGATGTTGAACCACAGTGGACTGTGAAGGAGGTGTTGCAAAATTTGTGCCGCACCAAAAGCGAAGACAAGCTGAGGGTGTTTTATCATACGTACAAAGAAGCAGCAGAAGACTACCATTTTCGAGTCTTTCCCGGCCAGCCTTTGCCGGGCATGCTCCTGTCGAAGCACGAGGCAGCAAAGCAGGGGGTCACGCAGCCCGTTTTTCTGAAGCAGAAAACTATGCCAACGACCATGGCCTTCGCTTGGATGACATGGGCCTTCTCCAATGGCAACCGCTCTGCGAATGACCGTGCGAAGGCATTTGGCTTGCTGTCGAGTTTATGGAACCACTGCCTAAATCAGGCAGGTTCCATTGAACTGGATGTGGCGAATGTTGTTACGGGCGTGCGCACGCCTCACAAATTTGGGCCTTTGCGGCCGTGGGTGCCAGGGTCGCACGTTTGGACCCGAATCCTTGCCGGGAGGCTCCGGCCAAAGTGGGACAGGTTGCGGCTCGCCAGGACGCACATTACAAGTGATTTTATGCAGCCTAGCTTTTTAGATCTGGTTTTCTTCGGCCTGGACCCACTGTGCGGAGAAGAGGGCAAGCTGGTACGACCAGTAGCACTGTTGCTAGTGGCATCGTTTGCCGCGTGGTTGAACGATACGGCAAACCTTGTGCCATTGTCCGTTGAGGATGTTTGTGTTCAGGACGCCAAAGCCAAGACCCGCTTGGTTGACAAACAGGCCCGTTTGGCCATGTTGATGCAAGCGGCTTTCTTCTACATCAATGAGAATGCCACTTGGATGCAATTCACCCAGTGTGAACGGATGCCCTTTAGGCCACAGTTGTCTTGTCGATGTTTGCTGAGGATGACAACGGTTTGACCCTGCGGAAATGCTTGGACAAGTTTGGCATGGTCAACACTAAGCCGAACACCCTTGCATGGACTGCAATCGCAGCTAGGCTCCAACAGCTAACATTCAAGCAGTTTAAGTTTGCAACCGCCCCCTCGAGCGAGGTCGCCTATTGGGCCCGGGCGAGAGCGGAGCTGCGAGAATGCAACGTGCTGCACGCCGGATGCTCAGCACTGTCGTTCCGAACTCGTTCAGCTTGGGTATAAAGGGTTCAGTTCCCTGCAGCTGAGATGTTCATCGATGGCAGCAGCATCTCGAAGCGGCCCACTGAGTTGGGTTTTTTGTGGTCTCCCAATATCAGCCTCGGCTGCTATTGCCCACCGCTCGCCGTGTCCCCAGCTTGCGCTTGATCTTGTCAGAAAGTTGGCAGTTGATTCTTACTTTGCTGTCGCTATCCCGCAGGCGAGCAGCAGGCTTTGATGCTATGTAAAGTTCAGCCAAACCAGCTTAACGTGCAAACCCGCAAGCCCCTGCAGCTCCGGCACTAGAGTCTGTATGTGGACGTAGCAGCGTCTGTTAGAAGATGGCAGCCATGGGATCGTTAGACGATTTGACACTGTGCGGCTCTTCGGAAACAGACGGAGACGACCCACTGACACAGACCTCCGCATCTTCAAACCCCTTTCTCGCCTCCTGGTTTCAGACATGATTGCATCAATCCGGCACCATGACATCTTGAAGTCTGCGCAACACATATAATCAGCCAAGGCATTGCCCAGAGATTCGTCCGCATTGGTGCGGGCCGGGCGAGCTTTGAGTGTGGCTTGGCATTTAGTATGCGATTGGACCCCAGCGGACAGCCTTCAGGACACCGCTGCCGGCTAATTAAAGTTGGTTCGTTGCTTGAACCCTACATAGACTAGAGTGACTAGCCTCGCCTATTCAATTCTGAAACCCATAGAACCGGGATGCCCCCCAACAGCTTATATGAGATAGTGAGTGGGATGTGGGGTGTCAATGCTTCAACAATTAGATATGTGAAGAGGTGAAGGCCTTAAGGCGTTTAGAGAGGTTTATAGGCCCTGGGATTTATTTTAGATTATTTGGGAAAGGGGGGTTTAATTGAAGGTTTTATGATTAGGGCCGATTAGGGTTCAGGGCATTAAATTATTAGTAGGGTTTAACTTAAGCCGCTCGTAGACGTAGGAGAGCATGGTGGCCACGTGCCGCCGGACCTCCACCAGCTGCACGGGGGCGTTCACCTCGGAGATGGCTTTGGGAGCTTTAGAGAACATCATCAATACTTCCGGCCGGGTCGGGTTCACTGTGGATTACCGGCCAATATCCTGTCATGCCGCTTAGCTGCAAAAGGTTTCTAGCTCTAGCCGAGTCATTGGAACCTGAGTTCGAGCCTGCGCTTCTTATAGTTTGGGGTTGCTAGGAATGGGCTCCCCAATGCCAACAACTCATTGTGGACCACTTTGACTGGCTACGGAAGACAACGCGGAAAGGCACGTGCCATCCACCTTGCGTCTTTGATGATCTAGAAGCCTGCATACCCCCAGGTTCCTACTCGTGTACGCATACATTCATGGAAAAGTTTCGCTTGGTTGATGATGCTTATTTCTGTTGCACACAGTTCTGCCACACTCACCAGCAACAGTGCCCACTTTTTGGGCCAAGTACAGAAGCCCAGCTTGAAGTAGCAGGGCTGCCTTGTTGGGATATGAGCAGAGCTGGTCGCCGGATGAAGGAGGAGGGCCCTACGGCTGGGGTCTTCTTGTGTCATGCCAAGCGACACACTGAAAAGCGGACACCGCTCATCATCATCGAAAACACCAAGGCGCTTCATGATAAAACACCAAGGGTTAGTTAGCTCTCGCCCGATTACCCGACGATAGGCTGTACTTAGTCCCGGCTTCCCGTGGTCAGGGCCTTCGTATGCAGATGATCCGACATCTTTACGGTGAACACTACCACGTGCACACCCTTCAGACAGACTCCGCTGATGGTGGTCATTCTGGGGCCCGCAGGGAACGCATCTATGTCATCCTAGCCCACAAGGAGCGTACAGCGCTTCTGCAAGATCCGGTTCAGCTTTATGAGTCGATCACGAGCATCATCAAGGAGAATATCACCACGACACCCAAGGACTACCTGGTTTCCGGCCGTGTCGACGTCTTGCGTGCAGCCCAGCGGCTGGCATTGAAGCGCAAGACAAGGTTTCGAGCGGCGCCCTGCCAGGAGTTAGGAGTGATCCAGTTTGAATCTAATAAGTTTGATGAGTTGCTGCAGATGTAACAATTCACTAGGTTTTTGGACCTGATCTATATAAACTAAACTGAATTTTAAATTCAATTCCTACAAAATGATCTAAACCCGAAGCTCTCTAAACCCAAAGCGCTCAAACGGTAACAGGCCTTGAACCCTAACCCCATAGCAACCACCGAGGTCAGAGACACCACACGATTCCCAGACCTTGAATACCTGCTGAACCAGCGTGAGAAGAGCGTCGTTTCACGCCTGAGCAAAACCTACCTGAAGCAATACAAGCAACAGGCCAGCCACAGCCCCAATCTTATTTTGCACGTGGGAGACAGCGCGGCCAGAAAAAACTGGTCGGCCGCGTCCAACAAGATTCCGACGCTCCGAATGGGGGGGGGCCTGTTGTGGAGTCCCTTTCTGAAGCGCTTCCTTACCCCTCGCGAGAAACTCGCCACGTTGGGCTTTCCAGTTTCTCCTGCTGTTGCGGATGCCATGGCTGTTCATCCGGTTCCTGCTCTTGATGTGGGCCGTGCAGCCAGCGTTGCCGGCAACGCCATGAGCTGGAACATCATAGCAATTGTGCAGCTCGTAGCTTTGTGCAGTTTCCGTCAGATGGCATAGTTTTTTTTACTTTGGAGTTACGTGCATTTCGAGCCTAAGCTGGAGGCGTCTCACTGCATGACAATGACGATGTGTGTTCTGTGTGGTCGGAAATAGGGTCTACTGGCTGCAGTGGTAAGTGCCATGGTGAGACAAGTCATGCTGTTGCGCCGTCATGCGCCGGCTCGCAGCGGACCCCACAGTTTCTGTGAACAACTCTTGAGTGATTTCTGTGTGCCTCGGTTTGTTGTGCGCTGCCATGCGTCGCACCAATAGAGGTGACAACCGCCGGGGATCAGGCAGCGAAGCCGGCGGACGCCGGGCAAGCACCGACGCCGGATCCATGGCCTCATCATCCGTGATGGCCCCGTCCACCCGCATGCGCAACAAGTCGAAGCTGCAGCGCCTAGGCTGCACCGCTCGTTCGTGTGGTCCCCATGTGCTGCCCGTATCAATTGCCTTCATTTGTTTGCTGAGGTGGCCCGATGGTACCGTGCTACGTGATGCCCCGGTGCTGGATGAGGAACCAGCGCCTACCAGAGACAGAGACAGAGATCTGCCGAGGAAGGCTGCCCCGAAAGTCAAGGCCAAGGCCAAAGGGAAGACCAAACCCCTTCCCAAGAAGAGATCCAAGAAGGACAAGGAAGCGGAGGAGGAGGAAGAGACCGAAGCAGCAGAGGAAGAACCCGATGACTCCGATGAGGACGACATGCGCTCTTCGAAGCGCGGCCCCGGGCCGATCAGTATCGGTGGTCGCCGCGTCGTCACGTCCTTCTATAATCAGAGGGATCTCAACAGAATGCCAGCATCTTGGCCGCACTGGTGCATTCGCTCGGTGATGAACAATTCAATGCAGCGGTAGCAGCAGTGACCCCATCCGAGAACTGTCATTTCATCGACTGGCTGAACCACGTCGACGAGACCATGTTGAACTCTGCTGTCCTGAAGAAAATGAACAGGGAGGATCTATTCTTGATGCTCAGTTTTTGTTTTGGGTTTTCCCCAAGCGAGGAGCCATGCGAGCCACCCGACTGCAGTTTTGACGGTGCCGTGGTTTGTTCCGTGTTGTGACTGTTGTGCCACGTTTGTGCTGTGCCGAACGAGTTAAGGCGGAGGAAGACCGACATGTTGAAGGCATGCAAGGCGGAGTACTTGAGGCGGGGTTCGCCTTTGGCAGCGACAGGGTGGCGCCCAGCGGACGTCACCCGCTACATGAGAGCAAGGTTGGCTACTCTTAATCCGGGATCGGATTGTGGGCCATTCGCGCACGAGTTGCCTAGGAGGCCGGCGGCAGATGTGCCAGCCCCGATGCCGGATTGGGTTGAGGGCTTCTTCAAAGACGACGAGAAAGCCTTTCCGGGGGGCAAGAACAAGGGACGGAAGCGCTCTGACGATGAGGAGCCACCTTCTGTTTCCTGTTGTGTGTCGTTTTCTCGTTCAGCTGCAGCTAGGCTATCTTACAATGTCTTATTGGGAATCTGAGAATGAGAAAGAACAGCCCTGCAATCATTAATTACAATCAATGTTAGGGTTTGTAGTATAAAGGGGTTTATGTGGGGTTTGGGGTTCGGGCTTAAGGGGTTATAAAATTAGGGCTTAAAGCTTTTTTAGTGGGACCCTACTATCCGATAAACCTAAACTCAACAAAACGCATCCAGGAGAGTGGTTCCGAGCACCAGATTGTGCCCGGCTCCCCGCCGAAAGATGACGATGATGACGAGGGGGGCAGCGACGGAGATGACAATGATGATGGTGCTGTGGAGCTCAAGCCCACCGGTTTCAAGCTGAGCAGGAAGGTGCAGAAGGGCGAAACTTTGTGGTTTCTCCAAAGTTCTGAGGGTGTGAAGGTTGAGCTCGGAACGCCCGACACCGGCACCCATGAATGGCATCTGTACACGAAGCACGGCAAAGATTGGCTCTGGACCGGGAACCACGATGAGCAGGAACCCGAAGAGTGCGTGAATGTGATGAACGAACTCATGACAACGGAGGATCTCGCCCAAGTGGGGGCAGCACGAGCAGAGCCCCCAGCATGCAAAGGCCTAAGGCCAATCGGCTCCGGTCCAAGCAGCAGAGGCCGGGTTTTCGATCAGATTACAGGACTAATATTCCTGGTTGGGGTTGCACGTGGTCTCAATAAGGGCACTCGTTAGGGTTTTGTGCGCTAAGGGTTTTGCTTCATGATCCCCAAACCACTATCACAGGTGCACGAGGAATATGTTAATTAAACCTATAGATATGTATACGTATACCAACGTGTTTTAGGGTAGTGGGGGCTACGGGATGCGATGCCCCTTAATGAATTGATCGAACCCGTAAAGTTATAATTAAAAAAAGCTGAATTCCCCTAAGCCCAAGTGCCTTGGGTTCGCTGGAGTTGTCGTTGCGGCTGCAGCCGCCGCCTCACCAATTGTACTAGCAACGCCTACATCATCCACTAAATCAATCATTTTGATGTAGAGGATACTTACTACAAAGCCCCGGTAGCCTATCCCTACCAGTTTGGCACCCTAAAGTGGAAACTGTTAAACCTTGGACACCTGCAACCAGCGACATCCTGCGGCCTTTCCCAAAATCGCCGAGCATTAGTCGTTAGCGCCAA
This sequence comes from Symbiodinium sp. CCMP2592, assembly GCA_905221615.1. NCBI lineage: Eukaryota > Dinophyceae > Suessiales > Symbiodiniaceae > Symbiodinium > Symbiodinium sp. CCMP2592. Next base: position 458,236 of record CAJNDT010000535.1, read on the forward strand.
TAAACCCTAGCCCTGGACCTTAAATTTAGATGGTTTCAAGCCACGAATAAACCCTCCAGCTGAAACGTTCATCACCTTAGAGCCTCCAAGCCCTCTACCCGAACGCTCGTGTGCAGGTGGGGGAGACGGAACCATTGTCGCACAGGATAACGATCCGGCCGCGTTGTCGAGGAAGCTCGAAAGCCATCTGAGGGAGAAGGGTGTGAGCCCGGACAAGTTGAAGCTGCTCGACGAGATCTTCAACAGCAGCGATCCACCAAGGCCACCGGTGAAGCCTTCGGCGAAGGTTCCCAAGCCCACACCGACGCCGACCTCCGGAACACCGAAGCAGAACCTGAAGCCAAGCACGAAGGGCCATCCGAGCAAGGGGAAGCCGGTGGTGCAGCCAGCGGGCGCAGATGCAGGCCGTGGAGGTGACGACGAAAAGAGGAAGAAGAGGGCCGCACAGGAGGAAGAGGAGCGAGCACGAAAGCTCCAGGCTGCAGAGAAGGAGCGTCTCCGGGAAGCTCGCCGAAAGGCAGCAGAGGATCACCGCAGAAAGGAGGAGGAGCTCGAGGAGCAAGAGGCAGTGAGGAAAGCGACAGCGCTTGCGGAAAAGTTGGAAGCGGACATGATGAAAGCCAAGCAAGCCAGGGAAAAGGAGCAAGAGGAGAAGGTGAAAGCCCTGGCTCGCGAGATCTACAACAAGCGGATGAAGGACAAGGGCTTGACACCGGAAGGCGATGTTATCACAGACGAGGAGGAGAAGGACGAGAATGATCGGGTGGAAAAGGGCACACGCGCAAGATCGCCCCCTTCGACAGGCAATGCCGGTGGGGCGGGCAGCTCGCGTGATGTGCCGGCAAGCACCTCTCCGAGAAGTGGTGTGGAGGACGGAGAGCCGGCCGCAAAGAAGATCAAGATTGCCGAGGATGGAGAGCCCCCCGCGAAGAGGACCAAAAATGCCCCGTCGACCGGGGAGGAGTTGCGGCCGAGGAAGACCAAACTTCCGCCTCCGAAAGGTGTCCGGCCGATCAAAGATGAGGAGCACCCCGTGAAGAAGCCCAAGGAACAGCTTCTGAATGCCATGGCCGATCAGAACGCAACCTTGGACGCCGACGAGGACGAAGGCGAGAACGAGGATGAAGAGACGGCCACGGTGGAGCTCGAGCCGGAGGGTGGGATCGGGGCATTGGACGAGGAACAGGGCGAGGACAATGACAATGCCGAGGAGGAGTCAGCCATGCCCGTAGCACCATCAGAAGAAGCAGGTGACGACGCTGAGGCGGCCGAGACCGAGGAGGCTACGTGAGCACAGAGCGATTAGGCACTGGTATCCGGTATCGGTACGCTATGGATCCCAGTAAGCCCAAACCCCCCAAAGTATGCTATCTTCTCATAAGTTACAGCACAGAGGCCCCCAAAGCACCAAACCCGTGAAAATAACCCGAAAATAACCTGGAAATAACCTGGAAATAACCTGGAAATAAGGCCGGATCTCTTGTAAATTACAGCACAGAGCCCCCCAAAGCACCAAACCCGTGAAAATAACCCGAAAATAACCTGAAAATAACCTGGAAATAACCTGGAAATAAGCCGGAAATAAGGCCGGATCTCTTGTAAATTACAGCACAGAGCCCCCCAAAGCACCAAACCCGTGAAAATAACCCGAAAATAACCTGGAAATAACCTGGAAATAAGCCGGAAATAACCTGGAAATAAGGCCGGATCTCTTGTAAATTACAGCACAGAGCCCCCCAAAGCACCAAACCCGTGAAAATAACACGAAAATAACCTGAAAATAACCTGGAAATAACCTGGAAATAAGCCGGAAATAAGGCCGGATCTCTTGTAAATTACAGCACAGAGCCCCCCAAAGCACCAAACCCGTGAAAATAACCCGAAAATAACCTGGAAATAACCTGGAAATAAGCCGGAAATAACCTGGAAATAAGGCCGGATCTCTTGTAAATTACAGCACAGAGCCCCCCAAAGCACCAAACCCGTGAAAATAACACGAAAATAACCTGAAAATAACCTGGAAATAACCTGGAAATAAGCCGGAAATAAGGCCGGATCTCTTGTAAATTACAGCACAGAGCCCCCCAAAGCACCAAACCCGTGAAAATAACCCGAAAATAACCTGGAAATAAGGCCTCAGCTCGTGTAAATTGCAGCACAGAGCCCCCCCCCAAAGCACCAAAACCGTGAAAATAACCCGAAAATAACCTGGAAATAAGGCCTCATCTCTTGTAAATTACAGCACAGGGGCCCCCCAAAGCCCAAAATACGAAGCCCGATGTCCCTTGAATTGGTTACACACAAGCCGAAACACAAACCGAAGCCAGGGATTTGTTCAAGCTTTAGTACATCCAGTTCTCCGCCCGTCCCAAACCACGAAATCTAGAATAACCCGGGGCGTGGTAATGTTGGCAAGAAGCTAGATCTAAAGATGTGCCGGGGATTTCCTGAAGCACCGAAAAGGCAGTTGTCGTCGTTAGGACCCGTGCAGTGACGTTACAGGAGCTGCCGAAGAAGTCACCCAAGAAGTTGTGGTTGAACCTGACAGCTGAGTGGTACGAAAAGATAAAGAATGGGGAAAAGTCGGTGGAGTTGCGCAAGGCCACGGAGCACTGGGCCAAACGCATACGAGGTGCTTCCCAAGCAATGGTTCTCAGAGGCCCCCGGGATTGGAATTTTGAACCTTATGTTTCAATTCCCAGCCTTACACAACTTCCAGTATTCAGAACCCTGACTGGGTGAGGCTACGACAAGACAACCGCATTGCCTAAAAAAATCAGCAAAGTGGAGCATCTCCCTCGTGATCGAGCTCTTGATTGGGGGGTTCCCCGTGAAAGCTTTGATTTCTTGTTTGGGAATGAGTCGCATATCTTCGTCATTCATTTGTGCGATTGAACCGAGCGTCCTTTACCGGTACTAACTTTGTACCCGTGCCTATCTCGCATACGATCGACGGCAGTGCCCGCTGCAAACACAGACACGCACGGGAGGTCTTGTATGTGATTGGTCAACAGCACCTGCCATCATATTGATGCCCCAAACATATAAAGTGTAATTAAGGCACACTTGCAACCGTTCCCCTGTCTGTGTTCCTAATACCTCAGCGTGTCTGTGTTGCCTTCCTGCAGACCTGTCGACCGCACAATGTGTGCAGAAAGTGTTCCCTTGACTGGCCAGCAAACGACGAGAGCAAAGCGTTTCAGGTTTCAGCGCCCCCATAATGATTCAATTGCCTCAGACCTCAGAAGCCATGGCACCGATACGAACCCAACATCGTAAACACCTTACTAATACTAACCCCCCCCAAAAAAAAAAACCTAAACCCCTAAACCCCTAAACCCCTAAACCCCTAAATCCTTAAATCCCTAAAGTTTTAAAGCCGAACATATTCTATTGCTCCCCGGCTTGCTGGCGCTCTGTGATTTCTAAGCATATGCTGGCCGACAGCTGAGGGGTGGGATTAACAATGGTAACAAACCTTAGCCTTAGCAGGAAGTGTAAAGGGAAAAACACCACCAGCTGTTGCTTCGGCATGTTTGCGCACCGAAGCTGCGAGCACGGAGAAAACAAGCTATCGATTCTCAGTCATGCGGTTCCGTGGCTTCCACTCCACGCATACCGTGTTATGTTGGAGCAATGCTTTGAGACTGTCTGGCATGCAATTTGAAGGGGCTCGTTTCAGGCCGAGTCTTAGCTGTGGCTAGAATCCTTTCTTAATTCTGAGACTATGGCAATGAAGGCTTCGCCTAAAGCATCTGCGCCTGTGAAGAAGCCGCGCCCGACGAAGCGCACGGCACCTGCCAAACTCAACGATGGAAAGCAAGTGCAGACGCCCAGCCCCAAGCATCCCAAGAAGGATCCGATCGACATCTCCCCGCCCCCGGTTCAGCGGAAGAGACGCAGCAGCAAAATCCTTTCACCACAGGCCCGGCCATTTCTTTCATTTGCCTCTGATAATCTGAGAAAACCATCTTAGATCCAGCCCTTGGCAGGCCTTGACGATATCGCCGTTGGCACGCCGATTGGATGGTGCTCCTGATCATAGCTCAAAGTCTTGAGTGGTTTGGCCGCTGGCAACAGCCCAGGCAGGCACATGTTTCCATTTTGGATGGCCATGAAGCACAACTGGGGGTCTGTGCACTTTAGATGCAGTAAAATGCCCGATTGCACATGCCTGCTACTGCTGTCGTGGCTGAGACGTTGACTGCTAAATCATGCCGCGTAGGTTTCATACATACACAGCAGCGTAATTGTGCGTGTGCCGAGGTCCTGAAGAAGGTCATCGCCGTACCGGCTAGAGGAAGCCACGCTCAAACCCCAGACCCTTTTAAAATAAAGTGTCATTGCTTATTTCGTCGCGAAGCCTTGAACCGAAACTATTTAAGCCTAGCTCCCATAACGCCCCAGCTGCTTATCCCAGGCCGGCTGTCACAAAGAAGGAGTCCAACTTATTCTTCGCCCGGGCCTCAACCCTAATAAAAGACCCCTAACCCAAAACCCCAGTACTGCACCCAACCGAAGGTCAGGAGTTCGAGCAGTATTCACAGTGTTCGGCTGTTGCGTTCTAGATCAAGATTATCGTTTCCAGGTATGATTTCGGAAGTCGTTATCATTCCCGGGGCATAGAGGTTAAAGGTTTGGGCTCGGGGCTGTAGGGCTCACCGACGGGCTTTGACTCTGTGTGTGGTATCCGGACTCTACAACAGTCAGAAGCTGGGGCCTTAGGGGGCCATGTCGTTGGTAAAAGTTTAGGGTTTTAGGGTGTATGGTATGCGCTTCGAGCTCCTTATGTCTAGGTCCCTGTTGTCGGCAGGTTTCAGGGCTTAGGGGCTTAGGGTATCAGGCGGTTAGGGTTTGGAGGTTGGTTGGGGTTTCAGATTTCAGTCTCAGGATCTACACGAGTTTCGGGATATCGTGGCTCTTTGGGGCTCTGGGAAATGGCCAACGATACCGGAAATTATGTATTCTAGATTCTGAGCATCCACACGACGGCTCGTGAGCGTGGAACCCCAAGCCCTCATTCCCGACTTTCGACCACTTCTAAACCTCCCAAACCCAATACTCTGACCTGACGGAAAACCCGAAACAGCCAAATGCCAACGATTGCGTAATTACTGGGGTAACACATGGAACCCGACGACCTAGGACCTAGATCCCACAGCAACCGAGAACCCCCAAACCCCTACCATCTTTTATTCCTTTGTTGAGGACTCACTCCCCTTCGCCCAGGCAATCCTGAAAACCGTGAATCACATGATCGACACGATGACTGGAAAGAACCTCGCCGATTTTCGGTTGGCCGACAACTACCTCAAGGACCTTGAAACTAAGGACCTTAAAACAGTGGCGGTCACGAGCGTTCCGGAGATGAAACTGTTGAAACTGATCGGTGATGATGAGGGGGTGCAACACAAAGCATTCAACTTTGCTTTTGAACGCCTAGCCATCCGGGGGATGGCCGAGAGCGAGTGCTCTCACCCCGCATGGAACTCATTCAAGAAAAGTTTAACAGCAGCGGGCCTCACCATGGACATCATGAAATTGTCGATATGTTGCACCTCGCTCACAGCTTCAAACTTTCAGTTCAATGCTAGCATAATGTTTTGTTTTAGGTGTGGGGTGGAAGGGTCTTGCGTCTGGGTTTCAGTGCAGCTCAGGTAACTTTGATCATGGTGCCTACAAGAGCGGAGACAAGCTTGAGATGAAGCAGGACGCATTTGCTCTGTTCCTCGCGGAACAGGAGGATGAATATTTCCAAGGCTTCCAAGAAAGGGTGGCGGCAGACCGCAACGAGCCATACGAGCCCGACCTGCTCCCAAGGGACACCCTGCAGGACTGGCTGCAAACCAAAGCCCTGCAGAACAGAGGCTTGTACGTTGCTGGGAACCCACATTCAGCGTGTAAGTTTGGTCGTTTCTATTCTTCCTGATCTGTGGCTAGGTACACTTATTGCGTGTTTGTGGGGTGTATGTGTGTATGCACGTGTGTGTGTGTGTGTGTATGCGTGTTTGTGTGTGTATGTATGTATGTATTCAAAGTGTATACGTATAACCGTATAAATATGTGTGTATTATACATACATATATATATATATGTGTGTGTGTGTAAGTGTGTGTGTGTGTGTGTAAGTGTGTGTGTGTGTGTGTGTGCATGTAGTCTGCTTGTTCGTTTGGGCCGAGCGAGGTGAAACAAAAAAGTTGGTTCGGCATGAATGTTTGCTTCAGAGATCTCATCTACGACTGGACTGTTCAAGAAGAAGCCCTCAACGCCCTCAAGGCGTACTTCGCTCCCCGTCGCAGCATTTCAAAACCCAATAACTTTGGAACACGGGGAATAGCAGGATCCGGGGCCAACCCTCTCGGAATTCGTGGGTTTGTTTTAATGTCGGCGTTCCTCCCTTATTTTAAGGGTTTAGGGTTTAAGGGTTAGGGTTTAGTTTTTTGTTAAGGGTTTGAGGTATAGGCTTTAAAAGTTTAGTTAGTTTAGTGTTCAATTCTGAATAACTCGTGGCTGGTTTTGTATGGTTTCGCTTTGTAAGGAGCGCTATGGTCCCGACGATGGACATGATGCTGGTGATGCTGAAGAGGCGGAAGAGAGGGCACCCACCAGCAAGAGCGAACTCTACGAGATCTTTGGGAAAAAAGGGCCGATTCACATGGTGGCCGGGTTCATGGCTGACCGGTCGCTTCAGGAGACAGCCCGGCTGGTGGTGGAGATAGCCCAGCCCCTGGAACAAGCGTATCATGACACGAACACCTTGCTTCAAGAAGGCTGGGAGGAGCAAATGCGTTTTGCTTCGGAAAGGGCCTTGGGCGAGTATGTGCGGACAGTGGTCATGATTCTCTGGACCCTGCAGAAGCCCAAGCTGCATGACAGATTGCAGATGACGAAGGCGAGCAGGGCGGCAGTGCCGGACGAAGTGCCCGCTTGGGCACAGCATGAGCAGCATTTGCTGCTGACATGCGTGACGTTTGCAGTTGCTTTGGCATCCAATGTGCTTTGGAGCAACCTTCACCACTGGATGAGCTTTCCGCACATCCTGGCGGGGCTGTTGGTGGCCGACAAGAAGATCCGTGCTGAGGTTCTTCGGCATGCACGCCGCATCGCCGAAACTGTTGTGGCAGCAGAAAAGCACGCTGAATCTGTCGGAGGAGCCGAATGGAAGGAGATCTTTGTCGACCTGTGGAATAGACAGCCGCTGGCTCGAGAAGTCATGGGGCTTGTTTTGCAGGGCGAGACCAGGTCGCTGTTGCAGCTGGCACGGCGACTATATCAAGGTACCCCTTCAACGAAGGATGTTCTGGAGAATTGCTTCGCTTTCCTCCACAGAAAGGCAACGGTCCACTCCACCAACTTTAAAATGTCTGATGCTTGCAAGTACTTGTATGCCATTGGAAGCCCGTACTCCGCGACCGGGGGCGTGCCACAGATCAAGCCGGACAAGAAGGATTTTGCTACAATCCTTTCCCCGACTGGTCTGCCAGACAGGGAGCTCGCGAACAAGACCATGTTTGCCACCCGAGCTACGCTTCCGAAGCCTGAGGTTTTGCCACGTCCCGGGACAATCTTTCATGAGAAATGGAAGAACTCTGGACCGTTGGCACAGCAGCGAGCTGCCGCCGCAGTTTCCTACCTGTGCGAAGACAGAGCGAAGTCCTGGGCCAACATCGATCTCTGTTTTCTAGGCCTGCTCAATCCCATTCGGGGTGTAAGTTTTTGTTAAGTTTTGATTTTGGGGTGGAGCATTGTAAAATAGGTTAGGTGTAAGTTTTTGTTAAGTTTTGATTTTGGGGTGAAGCATTGTAAAATGGGTTACAGAATGTTTCGGAAGCAGGATCGCTGTTCGTCAGCGGCTGCGTGTTCGTTCACACAGAAGCGAACGAATACGTGTTGAGCTTGGGTTTTCGCAAGTGGGCCGCTGTGGGCTGGCCACTCAAGGTAGCATCCCTCGATGGGCAGGTGGGGCTGTTTTTTTCAGGAAAGCTCAAACCCCAAACCCAGTTGCTTAGCTCCAGCCCAAAGTCCTTCGTTAAGACGTCCTGGTCGCGCGTTTGGGGTTTGCCGTGGTTGACAAGTCTTCAAGTCTGGGGTCTGTTTTTCGTGTTTGTTTGGCCAGCGCTCGTTGCCAGGACTTTTTGGTGCTCGCGCCCGTGCCACAACCAGGAGGAATTCCATCGAACGAGGCGATCTTATTGCCCCACGGATCCAAAGGATGCAATAATTAGGTATCTGGGTATAGGAGAGTAGCTACGTAGGTCACTATTTTGGAGCGTGCAAGATAATTAAGACCTTTAGGGTTGTGTTTGATCTATATTAAAGTTGTATCCGGCAAGCCCTGACAGGTGAAGTTCATGCATTGTTTCGAGCTTCGTGGGCCCTGGCGAATGGTTCCCACCCAACCGCTGCTTCGCGCATTCACCCCCCTTGAGTTGAACACTCCGTTTGCATGGAAAGTTTGTGGGCCACCAGAACCTCTGCTGGAAGCCGCGCTGAAGAACGGAGTAAGCATTGTGGTTCCACACCTGAAACAGATCTGTGCCATGCTCGGCGTGGAAATTCCACGCACCGGCGGCGGCAAGGGCGGCCGAGTGCTGAAGGTGGATATTGCCAGCGCATTGATCTCTGCCCTTTTCGCAGATGCGAGTGACGACGAGAGATCAAGAATGATTTCTGCGATTTGCGGCAACAGCCAGCAGAAGGCCCCCAAAGAGTCGGAGCGCGAAGTTCTCGATGTTGTTGCGCAGTTGGCAGAAGAGGACCCATAGACTTTTCTCGGGTTTGGGATTGCACACGTTTTCGTTTTAACCTGTTTAGTTTTGGCGCAAACAATACAGTAAAACATTTGGTTTGAAATCCTTACCCCTAAACCATTGCGTAGGACCGCGAGTGCCACGAGTTCAAGAAGGTCGCGAAGCTGGCCCGGGAAAAGGTGCAAGAGTTGGATCGCAAGCGGACCGAGAAGGAACTGCGAGCAAAGATTCAGGAAGAGCGGGGGGCGCCAAAGGCGGTACGTCCCGATGCTCCCGCTCAAAATGCAGCCGAGGCCGCAAGGGCGGCGACAGAGGAATCAAGGCAGCGACCGGCAACTCCGAGGCAGGATGCGGCTGCCGCCGGGCCTCCCGATCCCGCATCAGTACACCGCAGGAGAAGCAGCACACCGGCTGAATTGCGAGAGCTCCTCTTCGAGGATATGAGGGCGAAGGTGACGCTGATGCGTGACGCCGGCTCTTATGGCTATCGAGCCTACTACCCGAGCCCGGGCCTGTGTCGTCGGGTATAAATAGAAGTCATCGCGGTGTTTAGGCAAGACCTCGTCTTAGTTTCCCATGATAACGCCCAGGTGACCAGCCGTTGGTGCAAAAAAATTTTCAACGTCAGTGGAACACGCGGCGCTGCGGGTCAGAAGCAGACGCCCTGGATGCCGTTCTTACCTTCGTGTTCACACGTTGGAATTCTGAGAACGCTGGCAACAAGCATGAGAAGCCACTCGCTTCCAATAGCATTAGGATGGAGTGAATAATTCGTGCGGCATGGTTCAAAGTCTAGGGTTAAAGCCTAGTTTGTCAGGGTGAATGTTATACCTACTTTAACTTTAGCTGACTCAGTGGCTCAGGCCGGCACGCGCCACAATCGAGGAGTTCGTGGCCAGCACCGCAGCACGCTGAGAAGTCGCCGACGTCCAGCGAAAAGAGAATCGGGCAGGGGGTTTATTAAAACCTCTCCAAACCCCTTGCCTAACCCCGAACGTCCTTCTACCTGAAGACCGGAAGCTTTGGTTAGGGTGGGAATTTTCGAAGCCTTACACACCCATTCCCTTACCCCGTTAGCCCTAAGGACAACAGGGGTTCTGGGTTTATAATCAAGGTTATGAGTTATGGTTGGGGGTGGCAATATTCCATCCCTCTACATACCCATTCCCTAACCCCGAACACAGGATGCAGGTGCTTTCCCCATGCACCACTAGGCTCACTATTTCCGGGTTATTTCCAGGTTATTTTTTTGGGTATCCTCGACGGCACCTATGCACTATTTCAGGCTTATTTCCGGGTTATTTTCCGGGATACCTCGGAAAAAATTATCCTTATTAGGGCTTAATAGGGCTTGTTTGTCTGGGGGGGGGGGTTTGAGGGGGGGGGGTTTGGCACCTGTGACCTAAACCCCAAGACGTAAACCCCTAACCCTAGCCCTAAACCCCCTAAACCCCTAAACCTCTAAACCCCAAGCCCTAAACCCTAAGCTCGGGTTTCAAACCCTCAACCCCCTAAACCCTAAACCTCTACACCCCAAGCCCCAAACCCTAAGCTCGGGGGGGGCTCCATTCAGTTCGAAGCCTGCTCCACCGACCGGCGACTGATCTTTCCGGCCTGCTGTTGAAGGCTTTGGATTTTGAGTTTTCGGGTTTACAGGTTGAGGCTTTAAGGTTTAGGGGTTTAGGGGTTTAGGGTTTATAGGTTGAGGCTTTGGGGTTTAGGGGTTTAGGGGTTTAGGGGTTTAGGGTTTAGTGGTTTAGGGTTTAGGGGTTTAGGGTTTAGGGGTTTAGGGTTTAGTGGTTTAGGGTTTGGGGGTTTAGGGTTTGCAGTAGGGTTTAAGGTTCGGGGTTTAGGCTCAAAGCTTAAACAGAGGAGGGCTCCTGAGAACTCAAGACTTGTGTGAAGGTTTCACACGGTGTCAAATAAGGGTTCCTGGCCTTTACCCCTATAAACACCAAGCACTAAACCCAACAAAAGGGTAGATCCTGGGGCCTCCAACCCAAACCCTGAAGCCCTACTTGGAGGAGCATGGGACTTAGTAAGTAGGGTTATAAGTACCTTAATTAAAGTTATATGTAATTATAACTGTCGTTACCTTAATTATAATCCCAATTACTAAGTCCCATGATCCTCCTAAACCCTTATAGTACCCCTCTAGATTCCCTTTAAGGAACCCCTGAAGGACCCCAATGACTAAGTCCCATGATCCTTTAAGTAACCCCAAAATCCGAACTAACCCCAAACTCCAAGCCTCGCCCGGAGCCCTCGCGACCGCTAAAGCAACCCACATCCCAAAGCCCCCCCACCCGTACTGCACGGTTTAGGGTTTAGGGCTCAGGGTTTAGGGTTTAGGGTTTAGGGTTTAGGGTTCAGGGTTTAGGGTTTAGGGTTCAGGGTTTAGGGTTCAGGGTTTAGGGTTTAGGGTTTAGGGCCTGAAACACCCGACCATGCTCCTGTAGTATATTCTACCACAAATTATTGTGGAATGTAGCCCCTGAGGACATTTGTTGCCAGTTATTCAGGCATCTATAGTAATCTTTATTTAAAGCCACAAGCACGAAACCACCCTAGCTAAACCTTCAAAACCCTAACCTACAGGGTAGAAGCACCCAGTCTGGGTTCGCTGCTGCTCCAATACGCTGACAGTGAGCACAATGTGAGCCCCAGACCCTAAACCCAAACCCTTCTAGACCTTCTATGGTTTCAGTCACCTTAACCTACCAGAACCTACTTTTTTGTAAATCCCATATTAAGGATTCTAATAAGAACCTACAAGAAAGTAGGGTTCAGTAGGTCTGGGCAGGCATTAGAGGGCTTCCCGGACCCCCGGAAGGATCTAGAAAGTAGATCCCCTAACTTGGGGCCCTATAGTACTCAGGGTACTTTATAGGAACCCCCATTAGGGTATCTACTTTGCGGATCCTTCCGGGGGTCTGGGGCCCCCCAACCCTAAAATCCCCAAATCCTAAAATCCTAACGAGACTACCAGGCATTAGAGGGCTGTGGGCCAAGCCAAGCAAGGGTGTAACTCTAAACCCTAAACCCTAAAACCCTAAACCCTTAATTAATGGAACCCTTAAAGGAACCCTTAAGAGAACCCTTAAAGCAAGGGAACCTGGAGGCAGATACGACGACTCGCTCGCGCAAGGTCGGCTGCGAAGCCTGGTGGGTCCGCTGTAAAAAAAAGGAATCAGAATCCAAGGGTAAAAGGAGGGACCCTTGAAAAGGACCCCTAGGAATATACCCTCAATATAGCTATTATATACACCAAGATATAGCCCATCATAAAAAAAAGGAGCACCTTCTTCTGTTAACCATCCTTATAGTATAGTATCCGAACCATAAACCTGCTTAATCCCCAAAATGGAACCTACAGGTAGAGTCACCTCTTTAACCCTAAGGGTGCATGAACCCAAATAGTATATACTTAGGCCCCAAAGTACCTTTTAGGGACTACTTTCAGGCCAAAGTATCTACTATTTGGGTACATGGACCCTTAGGGAAAGGAACAAGAAGACACGACCAAAAGGATTCTCTTTTGGAGCTCTTTAGTCTTTACGTTTTATATGAAGTGTTGGGCTTTGATGTTTGGGGCTTTGGGTTTCGGGGCTGTCTTTCTGGGAAGACCAAACCACGAGAAGCAAAAAGGATCACGGACATTGACCAAGAAGCCCGTGGGCGTCAGACTCTGCGGTGATTTGCCTCGGGCATTGGCTCTTTGCTGTACGTTGAAGGAAGTCTGAAGAAGTTAAAACGGTAGGGTTTAGACTTTCGGATTTAGGGTTTTGGGTCTTAATTTGGGGTTTCAGTTTTGAGTGCTCAAGTTTTTGATTAAGTCTACATTCTGTCATGTTGGCATTGTTGCAACGATTCTGGTGCTGTCTGTCGTCATTGTCCATCATACCATGTAGAGACCACTACTAGAACTCTTAATCGCTACAACCTTATGTAAACTCTCCACACTAATATACACCTGCAACCGTTAAGCCTAAACCCTAACATGAACCCGCGGAACCTTAATGAGCCCTTACATGAACGGAAAACCTCAAACACTAATACTCAATACCTAAGCCCTACTACAAGGCCCCAACCGAAACGTTAAGCCCTAAGCCCTAAGATGAAGCGAAAACCTTAAGCTGCAACACTAAACCAAACCCTAATAAAAACCGTAAACATGAAGCACGAGCTTGAAACCTTACACCATGAACGTGAAATGCAAACAACCTAAACTCATCCGAAATCCGAAACACCCCCACAAGAGGGAACCCCAGCGACTATAAAAAACTCTCGGTGGAACAGGGACGGTCTTCAAAAACTATTAATTAATTAAGGAGTATATCTTAAACTACAGAGACTTTCTTAAACCCCTTAACTAAAGGAAAACAGATATATCTTAAATTATGGAGAGCTTCCGTCTTGTTATGATTAAAGTACATTCCTGAGTTGAACAGTTTATGTGTGGGAGACTCCAGCAGGGTGCAGGTATTCTAGGCAGCCGTCAGGGAAGCCTCTGCGCCCTACCCTAAGGCTCCATATACCTATGTAGTATACACTTAAAAGCCTCAACGAGGTTCCTAGAAAGGTACTTCTAAGTCCGAAGTATACTACATACGTTCATGGAGACTTGGGGCTAGGTTTTCAGTCGGGGCTCATGGGTTCAAGGTTCCGTCTGCAGCACAGGGTTCTGCAGGGGTTTGGGGTTTAGGGCTATAAGGCACACAAACAAGACGCTTGCATCAACGAAACACCTACACACGTGCCATTGCAGCTTTTGCTCATCAGAAGTGCAAGCGGCTACTGGTGACAATGGTCGACGGTGGGAAGCATTGAAAGACGAGCGTTACTTGGAGGATCGTGGGACTTAGTCACTAGAAATATGAAGAAGGTAACTGTAGCTATAAGTAACTATAGTTGTAGTTGCTTGTGGCCCCAAATAGGGCAACAGAGGGCAACTGTATTGACCTTATGGAGTCCTACAGCCCTGCAACTTAAACTTGATGGTACGGCGAAGACACCTATACCGTATAGCTCGACTCTGAACCCTAAACCCCTAACTAAACCCTAAACCCCTAAAACCTAATCTCTGAAACCTAACCGCCAAAGCTTAAACCCCAGGCCCCAAAGCCCGAACCAAGTCCTGCCAGATTCCTCCTATTAATTGAGGAATACCTCGAGTTCCTTTGAGGGATTTGGGTTTCAGTACATAAAGGCTGTTTTGGGTTTGGGGGTTTGGGGCTTAGGGTTTTGGTTTCGGGCTTAGGGTTTGAGGGTTTCGGGCTTACGGTTTTGGAATCCATAAAGCATACAATAGGGTTTAGGGGACTGTAAGGCGTCTATGAGGCATCTATAGGGCTTACGATTTAGGGGAGACCAATGTCCCGAAATTAACTCGGATGCCCAGTGACCTAGGAATAAAAAGGGCTCCCTTATTGGTACCTAGGACTACAAAAAGGGAATAAGGGTGTTACTGGGCATCCTAGTTAAGGAATCTATGCTGGGCTCCCGGTCGCTCACTGCCCCAGAACATGACGATGCTTCGCGCACCTCAAGGGGGGTTATTCACCCAGAGACGCCGAAACCCCTCCGTTAGAAAATAGACCTTCAACTTGCAGCAGGTCTCACAATGCCGTTCTATTCAGGAATATAAAAAGAGATCCCTTAAGAGAGTTAAAGAAGGTCTCATCATGATGTAAGGTATCTTCCTTGATTGAAATGTTCCGAAGTCTGTGGACAGCAACGGCACGATCACAGACGAAGGATTGGACGTTTGCACTCTGAGATGCACATCACGACCCAGCCGAGGATAGGGAGTTTTTCAAACGACATTCACAGGCCTTTCTCACGAAATTCTTACTACGGTAAGATCTAGTTGATCTGGGAAACTTCAATGACATCGCAAGCTCAGCTGAATGAAAGGTCTTCGTCTTGCTGCGCAGACCCTGGAGCTCAACCTATACAACGCTGAAACTTACACTTACACCCTGAATTCTAAGCCCCGCTCTCTAAACCCTGAAACCGACAAACCTGGCCCCTACACGTCAAAAAATCAGCAAGAAAACACATCTGCCAGGCAGCCTGCCATTTCTACAAGAGCCAGCAACCCTAAACCTGCGATTACAATCTAAAGTACATTCGGGTTAGGGTTTATTTGCGAGTTTCCGAAAATTAGGGGTACCATAATTTGGGGTCCTTATAATAAGGATCCTACTATATTGGGGTACTATATTAGGGTCCCCTATTTTCGGAAACTCCCATTTAGGGTTTGCAAGCAATCTCAATCACCCTCCTCTGATGGCCCTCTGGCTAGCCGACGTCTTGCAACGGCTGCTGCGGTCAGCATGGCACCGTTCGCCACATCCTGAACCCAGACTCGTCATATTTGCGGCCACTGCTTGCAACCCCAAAGTCCTTCATTGATCTACTTTACATTGCAGGACGGAGAGGACGTGAACGAATGGGGTTTCAGCATTTTCCAGACTTTGTAGACGGATTTGTAAGTCTCAGTGACGCTAGAATGCCAGCTGCCGTTTTGGTAGGTTACAGTTCTTGTGCATGTACACCCTTTCAAACCGGAAAGACTATGGCCTTCTAGCGCATTTTAGAAGCAGGTGGGCTTCTGGGTAAGGCCCCACCCTGGCGAAGCAAAACATCGTTGAAACTTATGTTGCCAAGTCCTGAACCCAGGAGCTGGGTGTTCAATGCAACCCTGGATGACTACTTAAAAAAGGATCATGGGACTTAGTAAGTCGGGTTATAAGTGAGGTAACTACAGTTATAGTTATTTATAACCCTAATTTAGGTACTTATAACCCTACTTACTAAGTCTCATGATCCTTTAAGTACTACCCCATTGTTTCTTAAGTGGCTTAGTGCTACAGATCCTCGAGAGTGGGTTGCTAGACTTAATTACCAGCGCTCCACATCGCCCTAAATTCATAGGGATCCTTAGGGGTGTAGGGGGGAGGGGTGTAGGGGACTATATTTCCTTAAATAGGCCTTATTAGTCCTTATTATGGGCCTTAAGGCCCCCTACCCCCCCTCCCCCTACACCCCAAAGGATCCCTATGATAAATCCAACGCCATATCAGTTCGTCGAACCGCCTACTGTCTAAACCCTAAGCCCTGTTACCTACTCCGGTAAACGAACAAACAGGCAGGCTCGGTATACTTTGGCCGTAAAGAGGTCCCTATATAGGCACATTGGGGCCAATGTATGTATTATTTTATTTGGGTACATGGACCCTGAGGGATTACTAGTTATCATTGCTATTGTTGTTATTCTTAGTAGTAGTGGAAGCATTATTAACCAAACCAAAACTCTTATTGTTATTGACTCAAGGGGTTTGCAAATGACCTTAGTGGTTATTTAAATTATAGGGCTCGAATAGGTCGTTGTAGTTTTTGACAAAAAGACATCACCAGTTCGCAGAAACGAAAACCATTGAGCATTAAGGGGAAACGTTCAAAGGACCCTCCAGAAGAACCTGAAGAGGAAGCCAAACCAGCACATCACTGCTCACCACGTCTCTACACAAAAATGTCGTGAAGTGAAACTTCGCAGACTGCCGGGTAGTTGGATGCCCTCCAAGCTCTGGTCGAAGGCGTCGCCAAACTCCAAACTCTGCAGACTGCTGGGTAGTTGGATGCCCTCCAAGCTCCGGTTGAAGCCGTGGCCAAACGTCAAACTCTGCAGGCTGCTGGGTAGTTGGATGCCCTCCAAGCTCTGGTTGAACTCGTCGCCAAACGCCAAACTCTGCAGGCTGCTGGGTAGTTGGATGCCCTCCAAGCTCTGGTTGAAGGCGTCGCCAAACTCCAAACTCTGCAGGCTGCTGGGTAGTTGGATGCCCTCCAAGCTGTGGTTGAAACGCCAGCCAAACGTCAAACTCTGCAGGCTGCTGGGTAGTTGGATGCCATCCAAGCTCTGGTTGAACTCGTCGCCAAACGCCAAACTCTGCAGGCTGCTGGGTAGTTGGATGCCCTCCAAGCTCTGGTCGAAGGCGTCGCCAAACTCCAAACTCTGCAGGCTGCTGGGTAGCTGGATGCCCTCCAAGCTCCGGTTGAAGCCGTGGCCAAACGTTAAACTCTGCAGGCTGCTGGGTAGTTGGATGCCCGCCAAGCTCTGGTTGAAATAGTGGCCAAACGTCAAACTCTGCAGGCTGCCAGGTAGTTGGATGCCCTGCAAGCTCTGGTCGAAGGCGTCGCCAAACTCCAAACTCTGCAGGCTGCTGGGTAGCTGGATGCCCTCCAAGCTCTGGTTGAAGCCGTGGCCAAACGTCAAACTCTGCAGGCTGCTGGGTAGTTGGATGCCCTCCAAGCTCTGGTCGAAGGCGTCGCCAAACTCCAAACTCTGCAGACTGCTGGGTAGTTGGATGCCCTCCAAGCTCTGGTTGAACCGTGGCCAAACTTCAAACTCTGCAGGCTGCTGGGTAGTTGGATGCCCTCCAAGCTCTGGTTGCCAAACGTCAAACTCTGCAGGCTGCCAGGTAGTTGGATGCCCTGCAAGCTCTGGTTGAACTGGCCGCCAAACGTCAAACTCTGCAGGCTGCTGGGTAGTTGGATGCCCGCCAAGCTCTGGTTGAAATAGTGGCCAAACGTCAAACTCTGCAGGCTGCCAGGTAGTTGGATGCCCTGCAAGCTCTGGTTGAACTGGCCGCCAAACGTCAAACTCTGCAGGCTGCTGGGTAGTTGGATGCCCGCCAAGCTCTGGTTGAAATAGTGGCCAAACGTCAAACTCTGCAGGCTGCCAGGTAGTTGGATGCCCTGCAAGCTCTGGTTGAACTGGCCGCCAAACGTCAAACTCTGCAGGCTGCTGGGTAGTTGGATGCCCGCCAAGCTCTGGTTGAAATAGTGGCCAAACGTCAAACTCTGCAGGCTGCCAGGTAGTTGGATGCCCTGCAAGCTCTGGTTGAACTGGCCGCCAAACGTCAAACTCTGCAGGCTGCTGGGTAGTTGGATGCCCGCCAAGCTCTGGTTGAAATAGTGGCCAAACGTCAAACTCTGCAGGCTGCCAGGTAGTTGGATGCCCTGCAAGCTCTGGTTGAAATAGTGGCCAAGCGTCAAACTCTGCAGGCTGCTGGGTAGCTGGATGCCCGCCAAGCTCTGGTTGAAAGAGGCGCCAAATGTGAGTGACATCGTTTCGTTCAGGGCAGCTACATCAGACACAGTCTTCTTCTGGAGTAGGTGCTCCCAAAGCATCGCGACAAGACCCGCGCCAAGTCTGCGCACCACGTACCAGATCTCGTCGTGCTGGACTTGATGCAGCAGCTGCTGGCACTGATCGATGACGCAGCCACTGGATGTCAGAACAAGTAAACCTGCACGGTGGCCAACTGCGGCTGCGATCCGTTCGGCTACTTCCCGCCCCGTTTCGGCAGAATCGACTTCCAGCTTAAAGCTGGAACCTGCCAGGCAACGAACGCTCACGGTCCGCTTGGCCCTGTCCGGAACGCCCTCTGCAGGCTGCGATACACTCAAGATCTGCTTCATGGCGCCTTCGGATGCATGTAACCGGCTATGCCTTTGGCTAAGTTTTTTGAGCCCGGTAATCCCCAAGTTTAGATTTTTGGCTTTAGGTTTCAATCTTTTAGGGCCTTGGAGCGCAATTTCCACACGCCGGAGGATCAATCGAGTTTGGCGTGAAAGCTAAGGCGCGCGTGGAGGACAGCCGGAAAAGAAGACGGGCTCTAGCAAAATAGAACAAGACGCTGCAAAACCCTAAACTCCAAACTCTGAGCCCTACAGCAGAACACGACAAGCCACTTAGACCTTGCTTTTATGTTATGACAATTATACCAACATGCAGAACACGTTCAGGTCCTGGACCCGAAACCCCTAAACCTGAACCCTATAGACCCTAAGCCTAAGCCTCAACTCCGACCCCCTCGTCCTGTATGTGCAGCTCCTCAACATCGCCTTCAGCATCGCGAGACTGGCGGCCAGGCACAGCTTCTGGAGTGGAGGTTCATGGGTACTTGTAAGTGGAGTTCTACTCTTATCAGTCCTTTAATACGGGTTACAACTGGGGCTACCCTGCTTATAACCGCACGTATAACTACCCATGAACCTCCAAGTAGAATGCCCGAGCACGACGGCGGGGGGTGCTCCCATGCTCCGAAGCTTTAGGATCTAAGGTTTGGGGGCAAACACCGCCAACTGGTAGATTAAACCTTGCACTGGCTCTGAACACGATCGCACGGCACAAACAGGGCGGATGGTCACAGACTATAGTTGGGCGGGCTAATAGGGCAGGTTAAAGGTAGGCCCGGTTAGGTGACAGGTTTTGGCCTAGGGGGTCGTGTGATGGGAACAGCTCAAAACTGGAGGCAAAAGTGCACTGATGTTCAGCTGTTTTGAAGTGTCCATTCTGTATGTTGTTTTCAAGCTGTCGGAGTGGGCGAATTCCTGAAGATGTTGCTGCTTCTGCAGGCGAAAATGTGCGAAATCCGATGATGTGTGCAATAGTTCTGTGTGGCATCCTGTGTGACCGTGTGAAACAGTGTGGAAGTAAGCCTTTTTGTTGTTTTTGGGCCCGAGAACTGTTAGGTCTTGAAAACATCTTTCAATGTACGAATATTGTGCGAGGCGGCACACACGCTGGCTGCAAAGCTATCAAGGGGTCACTTTTTCTTGTTGATTGCATGCTTGTTTTTGCTGTGTTAGAGATTTGTCGGGAAGTGGGCTTTGTGCTGCACTGTAGGGGCTTATCGGGCTGGTGGAGAAAAATGGTCGAACTAGGAGAACAGTGAGGAGAGGAGGGGGCTGGGAAAAGGTGGTGTGGCCAGGGTTTCACACTTAAACTATGTCGCCTGAAGGATGCCCACTCCGAAGTTGTTGTTTTCTGCGGTGGGTTTTGGGGCACTCCAATTCCAGGTGAACTAAATGCTGCAATTCACGTAAGTTCCTGATTGAACTGGGGGTTTTGGAGGGGTCGGGGAGTGGGCCAGACGGAGGTCTGACCCCGGCGCCGAACGCCGGCTCTGCCAGAGGAAGAAGACATCGTCGATGGAGTACCTGCCCAGCACGGCTAGCAACTTTGTCGAAGGGCGGACGGGGCTTCGGGCAACTGCTGCAGACGTGTGGCTAGCGACCGTAGGGAAACAAACTGTGTGAAAGCAACTGCTTGACTGAAGAAGCTCCTTTTTTATCCGCCGGGCGAGAGACCCGAGAGTCGACAGTCTCCAAGAACCGTGCTCGAGAAGCTGTTCTCGAACGACTCTTGGTGCTTCCGTCCAAGACGACCAGTCAGGAAGGTCAGTCGCCGAAGGCGGGCCTGCCGATGGACCGCGAGGCCGACCGCTCTTTGTCCAGGATGCGAAGCAAGCCCGGCAACGAGAGTCGCTTCTCTGCCGGCACGAACGTCTTCTCCAGGACGTCCTGCATTGTCTGGTCGTACGGCATCAGCTTGAAGCTCCTCGCAGTGGCCATCTCCCGAATGGCCTTTGCTGTCTGCTCCTCGGTCTCCCGCACGAACGTCCCCGGCGGGACTGAGAAAAGCTTTTCTGGGGCAGCACACCTCGAACAACGTGGCTGCGGCCGCCCAGACGTCGGCGGCGAACTTGACACGAACCTGGCAGGGTTTCTGTGATTGAAACTCGGGCCTTCCTATTAACTGTTACATTGTCCGAAATAGGCTAGCTGCAAGGTTCGGCAGAGGCACTGCTTAAAGATATTGCAGGGATCAGAAAAGAAACTTTGAGCCTACGTTTTAAGGATTCCAGGGATATAGCTACGCCAGCAACCCATGCCTTTTGGCCGCCGGCCATGAGGCACTCCGGGCAGCGAAAGTCCAGGGTGTACACACGATCGCCCACCACAGAGCAACCGTTCTCGGAGACCCCCTCTGCATGGCCGAAGTCGGCCAGGGCAGCTCTCTTGTCATCGAACACGAGAATGTTGGCGGGCTTCACATCGAGATGCATGACCGAACGCCCGTGCACGAAGGACAGGCCGAGGACGAACTGCGAAAAAAGTCCCAGCAGCGAGGCCCTGCCGGCCGGCGAGTTCTCCAGCCGATCGTCCTTGAGCCTGCGAGCTTTCGCATGCAGGCTCTCAGACGCCCTCTCGAGAACCAAGCCCGGCCGGCCCAGCGAGCTCGTGACAACGGCGAAAGCTCGAACGACGTTGGGGTGCTGCCCCAGGGCCGTCAAAACGGCGAACTCCTCCTGAACGTCGATGCCGGTTGCTGCCGCTCGCAGCCCCCGACCTTTTGTCAGCTTCACTGCAACCAGAAGGCCTTCGAAGGTGGCGAAGAAGACCTCACCGCTCGCCCCACGGCCGACCGGCTTGAAGTCACGAAGCGAACGACCCAAAGTCCAGGTCCAGGTGTCCGCCTGCACTTCCCGAACGGCAAGGTCAGCTTCCAGGTGGGCTTCGGCTTCTGCTTTTCGAACGACCTCGGCCTCGTCGGCAGCGACTTGCGGCGAAACATCGCCGAACGACTGGGCCTTTCTGTAAGCCTCGGCCTTCTTTCGGTTGTCCTCGTACTTCGCCTGAGCGAGTGCCGCGAACTTCTCCCGAATGTCCTTGCTTTTTCGGTGGTTCCTCAGTGCAAGGGAGGTTGATTCTCGGAAAGCTTTAAACTGTGTGCGACGGCAAGGGGAAAGTAGTAGGGCCCTTGCTCACTAGATTTGCTAAGGCTGCTCAAGCTTGCTGGCCTTGGGGAACCTTCAATTGGTTCTAGATGCAATCTGGGACAAAATTTTCGGAGGACTTCCCTAGTAGTCTTAGTGCAGCCCTATCGGCCGATGCAACAGTTTCAAAAGCCAACCTTGGGCCTCCTTGGGTCTGAAGCCTGTCGTTTGAAAAGCCCACTCCTTGCAACTGTATAAAATCCTTAGGAAAAAGCTGAAACGCACCTGAAACGCACCTGGAAAAAGCTGAAACGCACATAGAGCTACTGAAAGGGTTCGAAAGGTTCGGTTTTGTGGTTTAGGGTATAAACTTTAGTAGGCCAAGAGGGCTTCAAGGGCTTTGCGAAGGTGTCAAACTGACTTGGAACCCTAAACACCTCCCTAAACCATCCAAAGCAATATAAAGATATCATGGTTTAGTCAATGTTTGGCCGTATCTGCTAACTAAATAAAACAATCCCAGGATCCACTTGAGCTTCATCGCTGCCTTCTCCCGGAGCATCCGCTTCCCGCGAATGCGGAACTTCGCAGCCCGAGAGACCGTCAGGCCTTCCCGAGCGACCCACGAGTTAAACAGGGCCCAGGCGCTTGCGGGCCTTTCGCCACCTGTCTCCGCCAAAGTGGCCCGTTCCATGGTGCTTCTCCTATAGTGACTAGACGAGGTTTGAAAAGAAGACGCTGCAGAAAAACAGGGTAGAGCGAACAAGAACTGCTGCTATACTGCTTCTGCTGCTGCAAGTGTGACGGCCCAAGACTTGTTTGCAGACGAACCTCCTGTAAACCCCATACCCTGAAAAAACTTAGAGAAGTTAACTGCAACGGCTCACTCCCACACAGCAAAGCGAAAGTTCCCGGAGTGGCGGCCTCGTGCTTGGAACAGAGAGCAGGAACGGCCGGAGCTTGAACGGAACTGCGATGACCTGGGCGAAGCAAGGCTTTCTTGTGGAAGACGTCTTCTCAAGAACTCTGGCTTTCGCTACAGCAAGCAGGACAAAACGCCGTTTCTGCAAGCTCTGCACTCGTTGCTCGGACGGCCGCTTTACTCCGCAGTGAAACTACCGGAAAGGCCCAGTGGATTCTGGAACGTCCTTCTCTGCCATCGCACGTCCGGAAATCCAGGCCTCAAGCCGCCAACTTCTGCAACAGGCCTGCTGCCTCCTCCGGCATCGGCAGGCCGTCGAAAGTCTCCGCCCACTGCCAGCCTTGGCGAACGGCTTCCGCTGCGGCATTCCTACTGCCCACGGCAGTCCACGAAATGCTGCGAGTGACCTGAGCCCAGACAGTCCTGTACGTGAGACGCCAGCGGCCGTTGTAGTCGTCCCGATACACTCGGACGGCTGTGGGAACGCCGACCTTCACGGCTTTGTCGATGTCCGAGGTGAGGGCGGCATAGCACCGCTTGATCGCAGCGGCATGGTCCTTCTGCTGCTGCGATGCCTGCTTCTCTTTGGCCTTTCGAGCTGCCGCTGCCTTTTTGTACTCGGGTCGGCTGGCAAAGGTCTTGGCGACGGCCTCGAAAGTCCGCGAGACCCGCTTCCGGATCTCCACGGCAGTCTCGCGAGCGGCTTTCCGCTTCGCAAGTTGTTGGAGGGCGACGTCCTGGTCGGCCGCCAACATTGTGTCTCGCACGACCTCTGTCAGATCGAGCTCCCCAAACTCGCCCGACCACGAGGCCACGTCCTGGCGAAACAGGAGACGATTGACCACGTCGTCCTTCGTCAGAGTTGGCTGGAGAGACAAGAGGCAGACCACGGCGAGGTGGTCGTCCTCCTCGTGGCCAGTCTCCTCAGCTTCGGCCGGCCATCCCTTCACCTCTGCGAGTCGTCGCAGACCCCACTCCGGAACGCCTGCGAAGCCGAACTTCTCGTGGTGCTGAAGCAAGGAACATCGGGCCTGCACCCGAAAGACAACTCCCATGGCCCGGGTCTCACCGAGAGACACGAGACCTGGCGGAGAATGCGCTTTTTGACTGCAGCTTACATTCGGGTGATTCTGCTCGTTGCTGTCACGCCGTGGGTAAAATCTAAAATATCGAAAATGTATAGAAAACCCTACGAAAAAGCTGAAACGCACCTGAAACGCACCTAGAAAATGCTGAAACGCACATAAACGACTCTAAAGGGTTCCCTGTGCTGGATTTTGGGGTTTAGGATTTAGGAAGCTATAGCCTAAGTGAATATTTACTACGGAATCCATACTAAAAACCAGAGATTTGTGGGCCAGGCCACGTTGTGGCGAGGTCGCAGCCAAGTCCAGAACGTCCACGGCCTCGTCGAAAAGGTGCACCCATCCGACCTGTGGGTTCTCCAGGTCCAGGCTGGACGATGTCTCCGGCAGGGGAAGTCTGCAACTTGCCGGGCCAGACGAGAGCCGCTCGCTTGTAGCTGCGAACCACGTACAACGGTGGTCCAGTCGGAAACTGCAAGGCATGTCCCTCGGGAGCCAAGGCTGCCCACCATCCCTTCTCCACGAAGGACCAGTCCATGTTCTGCCGAACGACCTTGGTGAGCAGCGAGAACCCAGCCAGCTTGTCCTGTTCCGACTCAGGTGTGGGAGAGGCCCACGTCCTCGCTTGGCTAACGCCCTTCAGAAGGTCGTCCTCGAAGGTCTGGTCCGTGAGGCCCTCCTCCTGCTCCTCGCGAACGGCGGCCGACGAACTGCCCGGTTCCGTCCGGAGCCGCTGAGGCCGCACGAACCACGGATCGGCCTCGAACTTCGCGGGCACGGTCGCCATCCGGCCGCTCGGCACCTCTCTCCTGTGATACTGCTCCAGGAGCTTCTTTCTCGAGAGACCGTGCCAGCCCTCCAAACGACCCAACGTCTTCGAAGTGCCATTCCGCTGCTCGGCCTCACGTTGAACTTGTTGGCGTCCTCCACGAGCTTCGAGTTCAGCAGGCCGCTCCACGAACGGCGAAGCCACTCGAACGTCCCCGGCGGAACCTCCACGAACGACGCCTCCCGCAACTCGGACAGCAACATGGCCATCACGGGCGCCGTGGCAGAGTGGCCGTCCAAGAGGAGCTTCGCCTCCAACGACCCCTCGGCCTGCACACGCTTGACCGTGCGATCCACCTCTTCCAGAAAGCGAAGGCTGGACTGTCGAAGGGCGGCAGACTCGTGCAGCAAGCCGGCCGACGCTCCCCAGCCGTTCGTGGACCCCAGCTGGCTGCCGCAACGATATCGCAAGAGACGGTGTGTCAGGCGAACGACTCTGTGAGCGACTGCATCCTGCCACGCCAGCGAGTCCTCTCGAACCTCCTCCTTTGGCAGCTCGAAGGACATGTCAAGGCCGATCCGCTTCAGAGCGGCCAGGTTGGACAGCTTGGCGACATGCTCGCGAGCGACCTCCATGTACTGCCAGTGAGCCCAGTTGGCATACTGGCTCACGGTGGCCTCGGCCGCCCGAAGGTCTGCGAGCATCGTGCTGCACCGAACGTTCTCCGGTTGAAGCACGAAAAACACGGACCTGGCCAGCGACCGATTGTCTTGGTTGCAGGCGAACATCGTCATCCCGTGCAAGACGTTCACCGAACGACCCCTCTGCTGCTGCAGAGCCTTGCGAGCGGCCGACTTGGCGGCTGCCCTGGTCGTGGCGGCCGTCGTCGTCTCGGCCATGCCAGCGGAGGGCGACCACAACTGGGACGCCGTCGTGCACCAGCCCTCGGCCACGCAGAGAGCGACCAGCACGAGGCAAAAGGCCGACCAGTCGCCGTCGAGCTCCGCATGGGCCTGCGAGAGACTGTTGAAGCGAGACTGCGAGGCCTTGCTGCCCTTGCTTCTCACGAACGACCTGTTTGGCAGGCTCTCCAGAAAAGCACGTCGCTCGGCCTCGTTGTTGTCCTCTTGCGAACGGCCTTGGTCCTCCAGAATGTCCGGAAAGAAGTCAGCAGCAACGGATCCGAAGGGCTCATCGAACGACTCATCTCGTCCGCCATCGTCTGGACCTTGCCGAACCACGTGCCCTTGTTCCATGGGCCGTAGCGAACGTTGTAGAGGCCGATGGACACGAGGCCGAACGTCAGCAGACCGGCCGCCGCCATCGCGAGGTTCACGTCGTTGTGGGAACGGTGAGCCGGGTCGTTGACGTGCTCCACGAACAGCGAACGGCCGAACTTCAAGTAGTTCACGGCCGCCAACTGAGTGGCCTCCTGATCCGTGCAGAGGATCAAGACCCTCGGCCGGCCTGCCTCGCTCGTCCGTCGGAAGGACGAAAAGCCCCAGCCAACGACCGCGAGGCTGTGGGACATGTCTCGGAGCCACTCCTGAGTGGCCAGCCTCTCCGGCTCCTTGTAGCCGCCTGTGGTCTTCGCTGCCGAGCGACCTTTGGAGCCGGCCTTCTTGAAGAACTTCGTGATGCGGCCCTGCCACATGTCCGTCCAGTCGTCCGACGTGATGGCCGTCCCTTTCTTCACCTGTCACAGGCAAAACTTTGACTCCAAACTCTATAGAGATTCAGGCTTGGGGCCCCGGAGAGAAGTGTTGCTACAGGAAGAGTTCCTAAGGGCTCTGAATTGCTTCTCTAAAGGGCTAGGAATCCCAAAGCAACAACAGCAGCTGGATACTTTGCCCGCAAAAAAAGCACACATAGACTGTACTGCCTTACAATTGACGATACATACCTTACGGCACTGCTGTTGGTTTGCAGGATTGTGCTCCCTTTGTGATCAGAAGTTGCAGTCAGGACACAAAGCTTGGATGCTGTGAAAACCTTCTCCGACCTCATACCCGGAAGGCCAAAAAAGAGTCCATTTTTGGCCAAAAATGGACTCGTTTTGCTATAAAAAAATTAGGCGCGGTTTGACGTATGGTTGTGCCGGGGATTCCTTAGGCTCGGTTTAGTGTATGGTTTTGCTAGGCGCGGTTTGCTGTATGGTTTTGGCTGGGAGCCCTGGCCTCTTGCTAGAAGGGAATGGCGGGGACCTGGCAAAACCGGGACCCTGGCGAAAAGCGAAAAAGGCAGGGTTTACTGTATGGTTTTTTAGGCGCGGTTTACTGTATGGTTTCTTAGGCGCGGTTTGCTGTATGGTCGACCTTAGGCGCGGTTTACTGTATGGTTTTATAAGGGCCCATTTACTGCAGAAATTTGCCAAAATACGCCTCCCCAAAACATTGCCCAACCCTCTCAGTCTGCCTGTGGCGGGCAAAGGAAAGACACGTCCTCGCTTGTGTCGCAGAGGAAAACGTTCAGCCAGTCCTCCTGTCCCACGTGGACGGCATCAGCGACGACGCTGAGAACGGGAGCCTGTGCCAAAACCGAGCGACCAGCAGCGACGTAGGACAAACGCTCGGCCTCAAGGAACTTCGAGGGTCGTTTCCTCTCGGCCGCCCCCGAGCCCGAGGCGAAATGGCTCTGAGCCACGAGAGCCGCAGCGATCGATGGGCCTGCCTGTCCACCCGCATCCAAAATGGCTTCCTGGCAGCCGTGCGACGATCTGCGATACCCTCGGGCCGTCCTGCAAGGAAGAACTGCCATCCCTCACAAAAGATACCCAAAACCCTAAGAAAAAGCTGAAACGCACCTGAAACGCACCAGGAAAAAGCTGAAACGCACATCGACAACATTAAATGGTTTTAATTCGCTGGTTTAAGGGTTTAGGCCTTGCATTAACTAAATAACACCATTTGCAAGACTTCCGGGTCCTTAGCTGGTCCAAGGCCTCCACTCGAGTGGCCGTCCAGAGCGGTTTGCCGACAGTGTCGTCGATGCTCTCTGCGAGAGACCGGACGAAACGAGCGAACAGCTTCTCTGCGGCCCTCCGCCGGTCCTGACTCAAGCTCCTGCGAACGGCATCAGCTTGCAGGATTCTCAAGGATTCCACCACCTCAACCTGCTCCTGCTTGTTGAAGATCTTCGCTGCGATCTGGCCGTG
The DNA here is from genome assembly GCA_905221615.1 of Symbiodinium sp. CCMP2592. Taxonomy (NCBI): domain Eukaryota; class Dinophyceae; order Suessiales; family Symbiodiniaceae; genus Symbiodinium; species Symbiodinium sp. CCMP2592. The sequence goes on from CAJNDT010000535.1 coordinate 485,485, forward strand.
CTCCTTGACGAGAGACTGGACCGACACCTCGCCCCGCACGACCTGAAAGCAGCCTTTTCGAACGTCCTGCCAGAAGGTGTCTCGCATCCCTTGCAGAATGCCCTCTGCACGGGCCTTGATATCATTCGGCTCCAGATTCCATTTCGCATTCGCACGAGGGCCCTTCGCCATAAGCTGGCCTAGCCAACAGATGCAAGCGAAAGACGACAGGCTAAAGTCGCCCCTGCTGAGCGGCTCCTCCTCCTCCTCCTCCTCCTCCTCCTCCTCCTCCGCCTCTCGGTCCCCAACGTCCTCGCGAACATCCTCGTCGTTGGCGACGGCCTTCCGCTTCCTGGCACTGACGGCAACCTGCTTTGCCATCATGCTGGAGGACGTCAAGTGGTCGTCCGCGACCGGCAAGGGGATGGCCTCCTGGTCCTCCTCCTTCGCCTCCTCGCCCATCTTCTGCACTTCCTCATCAGACGACGAAAGGCCATCAAAAATGACTGCTGCGGTGCGATTGGCTATCGGCTCCCGCGAGCGACCGGCCATGTTGGCGATCCCCACACCGCCCAGGAAATCGATCATCCATCGGAAGACCCAGAAGAAGAAACCAGGTCTCGAGTGGCCGTCGCGAGCAGCGACGGGGGTGGTGTACTGATACACCTCCCCCTTGAAGGACCCGTGAGGGTTACAGGGCAGAACGATCGCCCGAACCACCCTCTCCCGCAGCACGGCCTCTCTCTGGCCCGCCCTTTCCGCCGCGGCCTCTGCTTCGCGAACGTCCCTTTCTCCGGCTGCCTCTGCTTCACGCACGACCGCCATGATCACGGTTGATTATTAAGGTTACTGGCTAAAACCTGCTAGTCGTGACTGTGTCTGCCCGTGCAAGGTCTTTGGGTCTGCAACTGCAAGTGCTTAGGGCCCCTTTAAGGGGCGAGCCTTCCTTGAGCAGGGCAGCTTTGTTCGCAGCAAACGCCAAGGCACTGCCCGCAGAAAGTGAGGCACAGGACAACGAAAGGCCGAGCACCGGGCCGCTGGGCCAGCCTGTCCGGAGTTGGCTTGGTTTTGCTTTGGATTGACACTAGAACTACGAAACGCCGCGAAAAACCTTGGAAAAACACTGAAAAACACCTGAAATGCACCTGGAAACTGCTGAAACGCACATAATCTACTGAAAAGGGTTGTTATCCCTAACCCGGCAGCCCTTAACGCAGAAAAGTGTCCGCTAGAGGCACTATCACCGAACACGGCCCAAAACACTGGAAAAAAGCTGAAAAAACACCTGAAATGCACCTAGAAACTGCTGAAACGCACATAAGCGACTTGAAAGGGTTCTTTTTGCTTCGTGTGCATCCCCAATGTAGCCGAACTACAGGATCCCCGCAAAACTTGCCGTTGTCTCGAACAACGACAACCCGAGAGACTCACACTGACTCACTCGTCCTTCTTCATGACCCACTTGGCCTGGGGATCGATGGACCGCAAGTTGTCGAACAAGGTACGGCAACCGAACGACAAATGCGGGTTGGCCTTCGATGACACCCTGGCCGTCGGCTGGCTTTCGTCGTCCAGAACCCACTCGTCCCCCGCGACCGCGAGCGACGGAAGGCTGGCCGACTCGCCGTCCAGGGCATTCGTTACCTGGTCGCCCTCCAAGGCGAAGCACTTGAAGTCGAACTCCGAGGTCACGTGGGGTGCCACACGATGCTCGCCGAGGGCCTCGAACCGCTGCTTGGCCATCTTCTCGAGAACGTCGAAGGACCGAGCACCGGCCGGCAACGGTGTGTCGGGGTCGACGAAGAACTGAACGACGAAAAAGCCGTCCAGAACGTCGGCCGACACACCGTTGGACTCAATGTCGACGCCGATCTTCGAGAGCATGTGCACCTTCGCCTCCTCCGGCAATTCACCGAACGTCTTGGCTTTGCCGGCCCACTTCCGGGGCTGGGTCCGACTGTCCCCACCGCCGCCCTCGGCCGACGACTGGCCACTCTTGAGCAAGGTCTGCAGGGCACCGTCGCGAATCAGGTCCGCGAGCGGCCTGACCCACCCAGGATTGTCATCCAGTGCCGAGTCCACGAACGCCCGTGCTCGCTCGAACGACGACTCAGCGAAGGTGGCCATGCTCTTGGCGAACGTCTTCTCCGCCTTCTTCTGCATCTTCGCTTCCTTCACACGTCTCCGAGCGGCTGCCTTCTCCTGCTGCTTCTTGGCGGCCGTCGCCTTCTTGTCGCTCGCCCCGGAGGTCCTTCTGGCCCTGGCAACCATGCTAGCGACCAACGACGACGAACGACGAGACGAACGACCGCCAGGAGTCTGGAGTGCTGGACTTTTGCCAACGAACTAGGTGAATCTCACTTGCTACCCTTGAGAATGAAACACCACCGAACGCCGGTACTCACTGACCCTGGGCTTTGCAATGCGACTCAAACCCAAACCCGATGTGTCCTTTCGTGGGAAACCTTTCCTATTCGAACGACAAATTACACCTGCTGTCCTAGACTCGAACGACTCCGTTTGTGGCTCTTGACTAGGAGATCCGATGATAACTCGAGCTACTGATTCAGGATACAATGTAGGGCTCGAGCTTTGGGCTTAAGGTGTTCACTTTAAGGCTTAAGCTATTATGCCCGAAATTTAACTAAACCTTACCAAAGCAGCCTCCCGAGCGACCCTGCAGCATCGTTCCGAACGGCCGTGATGTAGTAGTACCTCCCGAGTTTAATATTGTAGTGCCATTAAGTACATTAAAAAGTTTCATCAGGTTTGAGATATAGGGAAAGGGTGCAGGGGCTTGTGTAAGTTTTTTGTGAAAGTTAAGGGCGATGGTTTTGTTTATCGTAACAAGAATTTAGAAGAGTTTGGGATTTGGGGTAAGGTGTTTGGGATATAGGGTTTGGTGCTCCGTGTTTTGGGGTTCCGGGTATTCAGGGTTGAGGTTTATCTTATTAGTTTTTTATGGGCTGGTTTTGGGCTTTGTTTACATTATGTAAATAAATTGGTAGTGTCCGGGCGAATGATGTTGTGGTGTGGTGTTTTGTTATTTGGATCTTTAATTGGGTTTTGGTGTCAGGGCTTTTTAATTGATATATTAATATTGCTATTATTATTGTTATTATTATCATTACTATTTAAAGTGGGAAATGCAGAGCACTCGGCACGCACACAGCTCGCACTCAGAAACCCCGGGAACCACAGAACTTCACCGAACGACGAAACCCACCGAACGCCGAAACTAAAACTCCCCGGGCACACGCCTGAGCTCGAACGTCCAGCACCTGGCACGAAAAGCGATGGCAGCATGACAGAGCTCGCAATGCACGACCGAGCACACTCTGAAGCACCCACAGCAACTTTTTTCCACCCCTCCAGGCAACTCCGGCCAGGCAAAACTGGCTCCCGAACGGCGGCCGCTGTGGCAAAATGCCGGGAGTTCATAGTCCATGGGGCCACCTGAGATGATGCAATGCATTGCAAGTTCAAACACACACACACACACACACACACACACGCACACAAAATATCGTGACACATAAAGAAACCGAGGCACTCCGAACGACCACCGAACGACCTAGCGGCGATCGTGATAGCGGGGACGGCGAAAGTCCTTAGCTTCATGCTGTATATATAATAGGGATGCAACATGCAGGCATGCAGATACCTTCAGTCAAGTAGCCGGCTCCTCCGAACGGCGGTCCCACCAACGTGGCGGAATCGGCCGGCCTGGGTGTCCAGGGTCCGAGATCCGCTCGTCGTCATAGTGACGGCGATGGCGATCGTCCCGTTCGCGATCTGCCCTCTCACGATCGGCCCTGTCCCGGTCGTAGGCCTCACGCCGCTCCCGCTCCTCGCGATCCCGACGGTCACGATCGGCCCTTTCGCGATCGTACGGGGTCTGGTACGAACGCCAGACATCGGGCTCGTCACGATAGTCCCGACCGAGCGGCGGAGGGCTCGATTGACGAGAGGCCTCATAACCTGAGTCAGTCGCAAAGTGGGTTCCAACAAATGACAGTCAGTCTCGAACTGCAGCTCCAATAAAAGCAAGTCACGGCGACGGTCCTCCTCTCGGCGAGCATCATAGTCGTCGTAGTGCCCGCCGCCCTTGCCAGCATGCCACGAACGACCGCCTTTGCCCGGACGATCGCCTCGAATTCAAAAGTGCATTCAACTTGACTCACACACATCCCCCAAAGTCCAAACTAACTAACTAATGAAATCCGAGCGACCCGACGATCCCGGCAGACCTTGAATCTCTGGCCTCAAGCGATCCAACTCCTTACGGACGGCACTGGTGATCGCGGCCGACGGGTTGGAATACGTCCTGAGGTCGGCCTGGTTCTCGCCTGAGTCAAATATTAAATGAATTCAGGCAGCACACGAATGGCAAGAACAAGTGGCAAGCCCTCACGCCACAAAGCCGAGTTTCGTTGCAACACCTGGAAGATCTCCCGCACGAACTTCGCCCCATCGTCCGAATGTCCAGCGATATTCGCGACGGCCTGTCATGATGATTTAAATGATGCTTCGGTTCACAGGAAGTTGTGCTTGTTGCGGCTAAAGCGAACGACCACTGCCACCGAGAGGCCCGAATGCATTTTTCATCTAGACGAAGTTCGTCTAGTTCCAGAAGGACCCCAGGTGCCACTTTCCATATGTCCAGACGAACCTGAGAAAGGGATTACGAAGACAAATAAAAAAATCGTAAGCTGAAATGTTTAATTGAGTCGAGGGGCAGCATCCACCAGGGGGTTCCCCACCGAGGGCATGGCCCCCGTCAAGTCAGCGGGATCGAACGTCCCGTGGCCATGATAAGGCCCGCCAGGCGGTGGGCCCGGTGGAGTGTGGGGCGCCGGAACGGCCCTGCCATGTCGGAACGGCCCGCCCCTGGCCTCCGAACGCCAATCCTCCAACTGCTGGAGAATCTCGTTCGGCAGAGAGGCGATGCACCACCACTCTTGACTCGGAGCGGCATCCCCGTAGCTCGGGAGCCACATCGGAACCTCGAACAACGCACTCAGAGCGACGACCAAGGTCGCCGAACGGTTGCGGCCATGAGAACCTCGGATGACAAGCCAAAGCAAACAAGACTACACGAATGACGACAGTGTCATGTCACCAAGACCTAATTAAATAATGTGCATCCAGGGGCAAATGACCGACAGCACCGAACGACCATCGACCTTGAACAGCCCTTCCAGAATGGCGACCAGCAAGATAAAGCAGGGCTTGAACTCCTCCTGGCTGTACGGCCCTTTGAACGCCCCGAGCTTCACCATCGGATTGCCTCCCACGATTGACTATTGAACCAAATTGCCGAACTGCAAAACATGACATGATTAAGACTGAAGCCTGGAATGCCGGCCGCCCTTGCAGCGGTGTCCGAGTCCCAGATTCCACGAACGTCCACCTGGACCTGGGTCCCGCCAACGTCGTAGAATCTCTTCTTCAGCAGAGCAGGCATGCAGCTGTGCCCCTTCTGACCTGAATCATGCAAAACAAACCTCCAACTCACCCCCACGCACCAAGGCTGCATGGTGTTTAAACATTAGTTTGAGACGAGGCACGAACGGCCCCCGAACGGCCGCTGGTGTTGTACATCTCCTCCGCCCCGTAGGCCACCAGCAACGGCCCTTGGTAGAAACGGCCTTCATCGATCGGCAGCTCGCATTCCTCGTACGGCATATCGGGCTCGTCACCCGTACGACGGGGGCCAGCACGTCCGGCCATGATTCGAAGTGCGCAAAATGCGAACGACCCCTAAAACAGACACCAAAAACCGAACGGCCTGAAGACCGAACGACCTATTCCGAATGACCCCCAAAATGACAATGTGACAATCTGTGAAAAGATCTGAATCTGTGAAATGTGAACGTGCCTTCCAACCTATCACTCACGGCAGTGTCTGAAGCCAAATGCTTAAGGATACTCGCTCAACACGGGCTCTCTCGAACGACATGTCAGTTGCAAATGCCCTCCTGCACGCACAGAAGAACTGCCACCGAAACCCCAAACATGCAAGGGGCACCAGCCGAAGATGATGAGCTCGTCCAGGACCACCAGGTTGAGCAGGGCGAACGACGAACGACCGATCTGAAAGACCCCCAGAAATTCAGGCCCCCTAGCACAACTTTTGAAACATCCAGCCATAAGCCCTCATATGAAACCCATTATTTCTCGATAACTTTTATCACTTATCCTATCCTAACCCGAAACTACACAAAATCATTTCCCGCAAACAACAAAAAACTGTATACCCGACGACAAACCCACAATTCCTGGTAATATAAACTGCCCCAAACCCCTTACTTGTCGATACTTACACCGACCCGGCCCCCAAACCCCCAAAACCATACGCTAAACCGAGCCTGCTAGTAAACCGTCCCTATTAGCCCTCCTGATATAGCCCTTAAATACCGAAAGCTTATTAAGCATGACGCCTTACTAACAGAGTCTAGCCTTTCATTACGTTGAACCCCCACACCCCTAACCCCTAAACCCCTAAACCTCTAACCCCTGAACCCCTGAACCCCTGAACCCCTAAACTCCTTATCCCTAAACCCCTGAACCGTTAGCATTTGGTGTGGGCTCGGGCCCCTTCAAAAGCCGCACGGACCTCCTGTAAGTTGGCTGCGGGCAGCTGCCTCTCTTGCTCCTGGCTGCTTGCCTGCTTGGGCATATAGGGTTTAGGGTTTCAAAGGGTCTCTATATAGGCTTATCATAGGGCTTATGGAATTTAAAGGGTTGAGGGCTTTAAAGGGTCTTTACAGGGTTGAGGGTTAGGGTTTAGGGTTTGTAGGGCCGAGTTTTAGAGGGTTTAGGGTTAGGGTCTAGCTGCTTGGATGCTTCGGTTTGGATCTATACGTTGTGCAGGGCTGAAAAGGCAGGGTTTGTAGGGCTCACAAAGATTACAGGTTTTTGGGGGATTAAGGTTTCGGGTCTGCTTGGGTTGGGGCCTTATATGGGGTGTCTAGGGCTGTTGTGTTTTTTGAATCGCTCCTGCTTCAGTCCGCCAAAGTCTCTTGTTACGGGTTTCGGGAATGCGGCTTGGAGTACAGAGGGTTAAGAAGTACACATGAAGTTTGTATAAAGGTTCCATATGTTTCCAGTTTTACAAACGTCTTGCAGGAGGTTTCGTTTCTTGATATTCGGTGTATTTGTGGTTGGGGTGCGCAATGAACAAATATTACCTATCTACGATTTGGGGTTTATGTCATGTTGGCTCCTGTTTCTGAAGATACAAGAAATGGAACAGCATCGCTAGCCTGACAAGTAACCGTGAGTGAATCAACTTTTGCCCTGATACGCCGGAAGCAATACTAAACGTCTTTTCGAAGATACGTAGGAAGCCTACAACCAAAAACCCTTTCCACACGCGACCTCTCTACACCCAACGTACGAAGCTGCAAAGTACTATGGTGCCACCACGCCGTTTGGGGCAAATGAGACCTGCATCCGTACCATACGGAAGTGCCTGCGGCTGATGAACGACGTCGTCTGCAGGAACTCTTTCGATGCGGAAGCTGACACCTGCAAGAGTTTGAGGTTCAACACGTCGGCTCGCTATAGGGTATTGATTGAAGGGCATAAGTTTCTCCTCTCTGTCTCTCTCTCGCATCTCTCTCTCTCTCTCTCTCTCTCTCTCTATGTAAACCCTGACCCTAAAACCCAGAAGACTGATCCCATTTTTTCTGAGCCCTGGGGTTTCAGAGTGGCTTGGCTCTTTTATTCTCTGGCTCCGGACTCCCGAGGTCCCAACCCACGGCATCCTACAGACAAATACCGGGCCCATCTGACGGATGAAGGAGTAAGGCTGGAAGGCCTTGGATCTAAGTTCGGGCTTAGGGATCTATGGGGTTTAGGGTTTAAGGGTCTAGGTTAGAAGGGGCCCCCACCCTGTAATAGTGACCATAAGGAGTATATAGGATTATATCAGGGCCCTATTATATTCCTATTATACCACTATTACAGGGTGGGGGCAGCTTCTAAGGTCTAGGGTTTAGCATTTAGGGTTTTTGTGTGTGTAGACTCATCGGCAGCAGCGCTGGAGGCCCTGCAGGCAGGCGACTTGGGGCAAGTCAGCCAACTACTTGGAAGGGCAGGGGACTTAGTAAGTAAGGTTATAAGTAGGTTATAATTAGGATAACCCCACTTAGGGGACTTATAACCCCACTTATAACCTATTTACTAAGTCCCATGATCCTTTAAGTAATACAATAAAAGAACAAAAAACATCCCCACAAGACAAGAGAAGGCGCAAGGGCGACGGCGAGCGCCAAGACGCACTTTCTTGGTGCGGAATCCGGGTATGCAGAGCGGAGACAGGAGCGGACGATTCTGGCGGACTCCTCCTCCTCCGCTCCAAACATTTCGATGCCAACTGCACGACTTGCACGCCGTCGCGCAGCAAGTCGCGCTGCAGCGACTGCCATGAGCTTCCCGCATCCCCAAGATGCGGCAGCTCGCTGTGCGGCATTGTTTCTTTGGGTCGAGCCTTGCCCTTTCCTTTCGCCTTTCGATGGGCCTTCGCTTCTGCACGCGCCTGGGAGGTCCTCTTCCTCGATTCTGATCTGCCTGGAGACGACGTACTCCTCCCTCCATGGGTCGAACATCACCTGGACCAGCCGGGCTTCCGTCGCTGCAGTGAACAGCAAATACGTTCATCGATGGAATCATCACTAACGGTGTCGCTCCCAAGCCCGGCATCGTCAACGATTTGCTGCTGAGCGTCTTCTCGGGTTTAGGGTTTAGGGCTTAGGGACTAGGGCTTGGGTTTCAGGGTCTAAGGGTTTAGGGCTTAAGGTTGCGGGGTTAACGGCTTGGGGTTGCGGTTTAGTTTAGGGTTCACGGTTTAGGGCGCCACCGCCTCCACAGAGCTGGCTATAGACGGCAAACCGTCAAGGATTAGAGAACAAGTGGATTTGATATACCTGAAGGACCAAATGACCCTTGAAAGTTAGGGCCCTGTACCATATATAGCATGAATCCCTATATGGTATATATGAACCTTAAACCCTTTTGGGCTTCATTTCGTCCTTAAGGTAGTGATCTTGATAGTTAGAAGTGGGGTGGGTAATCAATTATAGGATTCCATAAGCGGAATAAGGAACCCTCAACAATAGTATCGGGAATTATTCAAGCTTCTACATTAGCCCCTCCCCCTTTCCAAGAATGGAGTCCATGCTGCGCCATACGGTCCGAACACAGGCAACCCCGATGCCCTAAATGAGCGAAGCATCCGACAAGCATGAATTCAGGAACGGATTTTGAAACTTTTACATGGAAGAACTGCAACGCCTCAAAACCCCCAACCCGAAGCAACTCAATACTAAACCCTAAACAACATCCTGAACTACTGCCTGAGCACTGCCACAGAGTGGGCAATGAAGGATCTGGCAAGTCATTCTCCTTGTCGCTTGAAGCTGGCCTTGCACATACTTGAGTTGAAGTTTAGTAATTCAGGGTTTAGGGGTTTAAGGGTTTAGGGCTTAGGGGTTTAGGGTTTTAGGGTTTAGGGTTTATAACTTACTTGTCCGGTATCATAGGGAACTAAAGGTTAACCTTTCTGGTTATATAGGGATTATATAGGGATTATTCTACCCCAAAAAGGTTAAAGGCTCCCTACTCTACTACTATGCATATGGTATAAACTTTGGCCCCTAAAGTACCTTTTATAGGAACCCCTCTAAGGCCGAACTATATTCTAAATGTCGGATGGGTCTCGGCTCGTCTCCCCAAAAAGACAGCCACTCCTGCAAAATGGTCGCGTCGTGGTTCGATAAAAAACAGAAAGACAGCCACCTACTACATACAGGGCTACATGAGATGAGCCACGGGCACCCTACACCGCAAACTTCAAACCGAATGTCGCGATCCGTTTGCGTAGCCCTGGACTACGATCTGCCTGCACTCCGCAAGACTGAAAATCCGGATTACCCGCTACAGTTCCTAAGTTTCAAAAGCCTACTTGGAGGATCATGGGACTTAGTAAGTAGGGTTACAAGTACCTTAATCGCGGGTTATAAGCAAATATAACTGTAGCTACATTACTTATAACCCCAATTTCTGAGTCCCATGAAGGGGCCCCAAAAGGACAGGTCGTAAGGCAATGTCCCCGCAAGGCGCCAGGCAGGTTACAGCAGTTTATCTTTGATGTGTGTGCTGGTCCGTATACCTCCGAGGGTATCGTATGGGTAACCTAAGAATAAAAAGGGCTCCCTTTTTGGTATTGGGTACCTCAATAAGGAACCTAGGGCCACAAAAAGGGAAGAAGGGTACTACTGGGAATCCTAGTTCATGGCCAAGCTAAGCTTGAGGGGACACTACCATGGCTGTTTCAACAATACATTTATCGCATACCGCAGAGCATCGCTGACCGAACCGTTTGTATCGCTGATTCTGCGGCCATTTACCGAACCACCACAGAATATCGCAACATCCCACCACCAGCCACACCCCACACAACCATCACTGCCTCCAGCCACCGCCTGCCCTCCCGCCACCAGCCTCCCAACCTACCCTCCAGCCTCCACCAACCCCCTGCCTCAGTCACCTTCCTCTAGCCTGCCCTCGCCACACAGGCTGGCCCAGCCAGCAGCCAGCCCCCCCTTTCAGGTGGCTAAGCGTGGCTGAAGGGGCTGGTGGCTGGAGGCGGCTGGAAGGGGCTGGAGGGGGTGGGTGAGGGGAGGCGTGGCTGGAGGAGGGTGGTGGCTGGAAGTTGAGAAAATAGGGGACCCTAATATAGTACCCTAATAGTAGGATCCTTACTATAAGGACCCCACAATATGGTCTGATTTTCGGGAAGCTGGGCTGGACGCCTGGTAGCTGGAGGCAGTTGGAGGGTGGCTGGAGGGGCGTGGCTGGCTACCGAACCGAACCGAAACTCCGCACTACTGGCAATACATATAGCGCTAAACACCACAACCATGACTGCTGGGACCTGTTTTGCTCAACAAGGATTGTTGTGTGCTGTAGGATCGTCCGTTATTCATCCGCAAAGAGGACTGGCAGCAAAATCATGCATGATCTCGATGTCACTCGCCCACATCCGTTGGGTTGCAATCCGGCGAAAGCAGAGCCGTCCTCCGCCAAAAGTTCCACGTATGCCCAGTAGTAGGCCTTCACCTGGAAAAAGTGTACCTCACGAAATCCCAAGGAACGCCATTACTCAGCTCGGATGATGGTTTGCCAATACTTGGTCTCGTGCTTGTAGTACACGCCCACGCCAGTTTCCAGACACAGCCCTAAACCCTAATCCCTGAACCACGACCCACCAGAGATCCTGACTGAACCCTAGGCCCTAGCCACAAGGATCCCCCTATAGCGGGCCTCAACCCTCCATATGCTTCGGGTTTGCTCTGTGAATACGGTTTCGATGGAAGGTACTTGGCAGACGAAAGACATGTGATACACATGCCTACAGGGCCTCGAGAAATAGTTCAAATCATCTGGAACCAGTAAACCCTTAACTTCTATGGGAACTGGGAGCCAGATACTATTCAAGCGCCAACAGTATAGCTTGTGGAGATCCCTTTAAAACAAACCCCAACAAAGCGATCATTAAAACTATAAACAAGCAACGAGTAGCCTCATAGAACATACGGGGCTTCTTGTACAGATGCGATACGGTCAAAGTCTGTTGTATATACGTACATTGACCCTTGGGAGCAATGCTGAACCGGAAGCTCCGAAAGTTTGAACGTCAACACCAAAACCTTAGGCCCCAAACCCCCAAAACCTAGACCCTTAAACCCCTAATTAAGCCCTACACCCCTAAACCTTAAAACCCTGAAATTTAGGCCCTAAAACCCTCAACCCTTAAACCCTTAAACCCTAATCCCAAAACCCCGTAGCCCTAAACTCTAACCACGGGTTGCGGTCGGCCTCGGCGTCATCATTCGCAGCTGCCCCCCACAGACCAAGGCCCATGTGGTGGTCTCCACCTGAAAGCTGGAACGCGAGCATGGATCATCCCTATCACATGTTCAAATTTTGTGGAGTTCACCATGACCATAAAGCATCATGGGACTTAGTAGCAGGGGTTATAAGTAAGGTAACTACACTTATAAGTACTTATACCCCCCCCCCCAATTAAGGTACTTATAACCCTACTTACAAAGTCCCATGATCCTCCAAGTAGACCCTAAACCCTAAAACCTTATAGCACCCCCTATAGATCCCTTAAAAGGGACCCCTAGATCCCTAGTTACTAAGTCCCATGATCCTCCAAGTACCATAAACCCTCAACCTCAAACACCCTAAACCCTTCGGGCAAGACCGTCGAAGGCTCTTGAGGTCGAAGTCCAGTGGCCCTAAGACTGAAGGACCCCCCCGAAGGACATGTTTAGGGCTTAGAGGTTAGGGGGCTTTGGGGTTTGGGGGTTTAGAGCTTCCGAACGAGAAGTCCCGCAACTCTGAGTTTTAGGGGTTAGAGTTGGGTCTAGGGTCTAGGGATTACTAAGAATCTTGCTTACTAAGTCACCCAATATCCAGGTGGACATCGTCCCTCGGCCCTTCGGGCATCGCCTGACACGTTTTGCCCATTCGCGCACGGATTCCGTATCCCAAGCCCTTTTCTTCATTAGCTTACGCAGAGGGTCCACAAACACTACTACTATGGAATCAGGTACCAAAAGACCATCCCTATTGTGGTTTTTGGGATCTAATTCCATAATGGTAGTGTATATGGACCCTCTGTGTTATCCCATTCAACATCAATCGAAGCCTGAGCCTTGGGATTCTGCATCAGCTCTTTCTTACCAACAGGCCTTGCGACCGTGGCCATGAGAATCTCATGATCTCATCCTTAGAGACTGGAGCAGACCTGACTCACTTTTCCCTGTGTTCAGGATCGTCAACAGGGACGACAGGCATCGGTGGAAAGGAACCATCTCCGCGCGGAAGCGCTCTAATCCTGAGCCCTAAACGTCACCACGAAGATGGATAGTCCTTAAGAACGTTAGAAGCCCAATTGCAGTTTAAGGTTTCGGTAACCCGTGCCCTACACCCTGAACCCTCCAACCTGACTCTGAACACAAAACCCTGAACCCTAAACCCTGCACCCTACTAACCCTGAATATTAAGCCCCAAACCCTAAACCCTGAGCCTCAAACGCCAAACCTACACCACTGCAGTATCTGTCGCACGCACCTGGGACCAGCCATCCTCGGGCTGCTCGCTACCTGCAAAGCGATCCGCTGTGGGAGTTATTACAGGTTTAGGGACTGAGGGTCTGGGGGCTTAGGGGGCTTAAAGGGAACTCCAGAAAGTTGGAATATGGTTTCAGGGTAGGATACCTTGTAATTTACCATAAAAGGTTTAGGATAATCATATTCCAACTTTCTGGCTTTTACTTTAGGGGCTTCGGGGGACATAGGGTTCAGGGTCTGGCTTAGGGGTTTAGGGTCTAGGGGCTTTGGGTTTATGGGGTTTAGGGCTTAGGCTGTCGTAAGGGCTCAGTAAGGGTCCCATGGCAGGGTTCGATCAAGGTCCTTCGGGGGTTCTAATGGGGGTTCCTTTAAAGTACTTCAAGGCTCATGGGACTTAGTAAGTATATAAGGTTATAAGTAGGTTATAATTAGGATAACCCCACTTAGGGAACTTATAACCCCAACTATAACCTATTTACTAAGTCCCATGATCCTTTCAGTACCCGGGGGCTCCGGGAAATATCAACCCGAAACCCCCTCACCGCTTAAACCCTGAAACTCCCAGACCCCTGACCAGTTGAAGATGTCGAAGGACCCTCCTTCATAAGAACCCCGCCTAACCCAAGGGAGCCCTTCCCATAACCCTATTTAGGGTTTAGGGTTTAGGGTTTAGGGTTTAGGGTTTAGGGTTTTGTGCAGCTCAATGCTTTTCGGATGCCTTCGCTGGGACCACTATCTGGCGAAGCTCGGCTGCGACTGCTGCTCCCTCAGCATCAGGGCACATAGGACGAAGGACCCTGCTTGTTACCTACTTGGAGGATCATGGGACTTAGTAAGTAGGGTTATAGGTACATTAATTGCGGTTATGAGTAATTATAACTGTAGTTACCGTACTTATAACCCCAATTACTATGTCCCAGGATCCTTTAAGTACTTGCTAACTCTCCCGACCCTCTGCATGAACGCACATCGAACCCCTTGAGACTGTAGGGTCAGGCTGTTGGGTTTTTCAATACGAATCCTACGAACACCCGGCATGTTAAAGTCCTAAGATACACGGCTCGAGCTGACCTGGACTTAGTAAGTAGATGTGTTATACAGTTATAAGCATCATAACCCCAATTAGGATACCTTCTAGGGTACTCATCACCGGCACTTGCACCTCTACTTGTTGCCTACTTACTACTTACTCCTTGCTAGGTCTCCCGACCCTCCAAGTAACCCCAAATCCCAGACCCGTGACAGGAGTTGAATTTCCTACGAGAACCCGTCTCGGTTTTCCCAACGTTCAGTGCTGCTTCATGTGCCACACCTTTGTCCTGACTCTTTGCCGTGATGATGAGAGGGCAGCAGCAGTCATAGCAAAGACTTGATCCCACCAGGCCCAGACTAGGCCCTAAACCTAAACCCTAAATTTCCTAAATCTCTTCACCCTATGTAAGCTCTTTAAGATCTTAAATGCTAGATAACCCTAAACCCCAATCCCCACCCCACCCCCTAAATCCTCATGACAACCCTTGTGGAATTCCCTAGCAGCTGCCCCTGCAAACCGCAACTCAGAACCTGCATGCTCAAATATCGCCACATGAGGTCTTCGGGCTAGGGCAAGCCTCGAATCCACGCCAAATGAGATAAATACCAACAGTGAGAAACACGAGTAGTTATGCAGCAGTAGTCGCACGTAAGACGAAGTTATGCAACGACGACACAAACAAACAAACAAAGCGGCCCGCCATGGACTGAGCCAAGCGCCAAAACAGCGGACTTTCGGGGGAGTGAAGCCCAGAGCGTCGGCGCTACCTCGTTGCAGGGCTTACCCTGAAAACCAACTAACCTTGCTTGTTGGTTATAAGTTCTGAACGTCCTGAAAAAAGAGAATTTTCGGGTCCAGATATGGTATACGGTGTCTGCACACAAAGGCCTGAATAAATGAAATAGTTGGGGGAGTTGTACTGGAACAAGTAGACCGCTTTGCAGGGCTTCTGGTTCAGCGTAGGTCGGCTGCACATGAAGGCCAAAAGTTGGAATACGGTTTGGGAGAATTTTTGTCGTAGTACACGAGCACGATAACGGGATAATATGTCGGATGCGTTCCGACCCTTATATTTGAATTTGGGATTTGGGTTTTGGGCTTCACGTGTTTAATGGGCTTGAGAGGGGACTGCTGTGGCTTGGGAAGATTCACTACGTACCTGGATCCTTCAAAAACTACTGTATTATACACGCCAGAACAGTCCTTACACTTTCTGTTGGGCTTAGGACACCTCAGAGGCTCTGGGTGTTTTGGATCTAAGGTTAAGGGTTTCGGGCTTTACTTGGAGGATATAGCTACACCTAATGACGCGAACCTATTATTATGTGCAGATTTCTGAGCAGTCACTTAATCAACGAAATCGCGACGAAGAAGCCAAGGGGCAAACATTGCCGGAGCAGGACCATCTTGGAGATTCATTGACTTCGAGTCATGGGCGACAGTCCGCATCAGTGAAACATCCAAAGCAATACGATGAAAGCCTCGGCAACATGTGGATCCAACCCGGTAACACCGCTGTTGGTCGCTAAACCCAAGAGTGGGCCTGAAATGTAAGTCCTTCAAAGACAAAAAGGTGATGGGACGGCCGCTGGCAGGAGCAGCAATGAGTGGCAAATATAGGAGACTCATCAACGACCTATCGGAAGTACCCGCAAACAAGTCAGGCGCAACAACTCCTCGTGATCCATGTCGCCACAAGAGCCATGAGGGCATACAGCCTGGGTACGAAGGACGACCTTCGACCAGTTGATGGTTCCCCGAATGAGCACTTGCCCAAACATGAAAATCACGCGCATGGCGTACTTCATGCCATTTGTAAGGGGCTTAAGGGTTCGGGGGTGCTGTGCTTGACGCACACCCTAAACCCTAAACCGTAGTTCATTTAAAGTGCCTAAACCCTACACCCTAAGCCCCTACATCCTAAACCTTAAACGCTACTTAAGTGGCGAGCCCGGGCCGAAGATTTGGGGGGCCTAGGACTTAGGGGTTTAGGTTAGAAGGGGCCCCCACCCTGTAATAGTGACCATAAGGATTTTATAGGATTATATTAGGGCCCTATTATATTCCTATTATACCACTATTACAGGGTGGGGGCAGCTTCTAAGGTATAATAGGAAAAAATAGAAGGCCCTAGTTTATAATCCTTATAGCCGCTATTACAGGGTGGGGGCAGCTTCTAAGGTTTAGGGTTTTGGGTTCAGGGTTTAGGGTCCTGTGATCTGAAATCTTGTGCTTCCGCGGTTTCCCGAATAACCCGACACCCCAGGGATGGCCCCCCAACACCCCAAAACAACCCAAACCCGGAAACCCTGAACCCTACACCCAAAACCCCGCAGGCCAAGCAAGACACAGAAGCCCACAAACCCCAACCCTCAATCCCTACAACCCCGAAACCCTAAACCCTAATCCTAGCCCGATTCAATGATCCCGTAACTTTAAACAATTATCTCGATTCAATGATCCCATAACTCTAAACCCTAGACCCTAAATCATAAACCCCTACTACATCAGATGCTATATCAATGAGCCTATAAACATCTACTAAACCCTAAAACGCAAACCCTGCTCCTCAGCCGATTCAATGATCCCATAAGTCACACCAACCACTAAACCCGGTTCCATGATCCCATACCTCTAAACCCTAAACACCACCAGAGGTCAAGCTGCCATGCAGTGGATGCGCCAGCTGCTTCTGGCGAACAGAGGGGTCGAACTTGACCCATCCGATCCCTGGAGCGATTTTAGGCTTCTGTTTGTGAGCCCTTTTTTAGGGTTTAGGGTTTTAGGGTTTAGGGTTTTAGGGTTTAGGGTTTTAGGGTTTAGGGCTTTAGGGTTTAGGGTTTAGGGGTGTGTAGGGCTTGTTAAGGCTTTAGAGGGACCACAATGCAAAAGCGTGATTATGATTGGTGAGTCCTCGCGCATCTGTATCCATACCGCTCCGAGGCTTGCAAAGCCTGGATGTAAACGCTTTCCTTCTCATCAATGGGTGGACACAACGCAAGAATCGAGTCGTCCCCTTCGAAGCAGAAGACGATCCACCTGGTCACGCCGTCGACGCAAACCAAGAATCTGCGGCTCTCTTCACACGCCAACTGCGGGTTCTGCAACAATGCACATGCCCAGCAAACAAAGTTCGTGAGCCAGTTGAGAACACTCGTCCCGCGGTGCCCCGAGCGTCTAATCGCCGGGATCGCCATCCCACAGGCCATGTCTTTCCGATGTTTAAGATTCCAAGAGGTTCCAGAAAATCTGCTATTATGAAATTAGCGGACCCCAAAACCACTATGGGAATGTGGTCTTTTGGGACCTAATTCCATAATGGCAGTTGTTTGTGGACCGTCTGGGATAGTAATCACAGGCCTGGCTTAGGCTTTCCGTTCTGAGGTTAATGCGGCAGTGTTTTAGGGTTTAATACTAATTTAGACCGCTGATTGTCAAGATAGTACAAGGGCCCTCAGCCTTAGAGTCTTCGAGACAAGGGAGTGAATAATCAGGGGTTACATTCAGCCCGACTGAACCGACACTCTAAAATCTGGATCTGAACACAACTTCCGTACGCAGTTACAGCCTAAACCTTAAACCCGAAAAAACCTAAGCCCTAAACCCCTAACCGAACCCCTAGACCCTAGACACATAAACCCCCAAACCCTAAACCCCTAAACCCTAAAACCCTAAACCCTGCAATCTCACGCTCTTTGGGTCGAACCCCCGTAACTGTATAGGGTTGCAATTTAGGACTGAGGATTCCGGGTTTGAGGTTTGGGGTTTGTGGGCTCAGGTTTAAGCCCTAGACCCTAGAATGACGGGTTTAGGTTCTACAGATCCGAACCCCTAAATTTCAGAACTTTTGGGTTTGGGACTATTTAGCATTCCCTAAACCCTAAGCCCTAAACCCTACTTGAAGGATCGTGGGACTGAGTAAGTAGGGTTATAAGTACCTTAATTAAGGTTATATGCAATAATAACTGTAGTTACCTTACTTATAACCCCACTTACTAAGTCCCATGATACTTTAAGTAGACCCTAAACCCTAAACCCTTATAGTACACTTATAGATTCCCTTAAAGGGACCCTTAAGGAGCACAATGTCCCCGGTGTTACCCTCTTAGGGACGGCCCAAGCAAGGCCACCTTCGCGCCTTGCAGCTTGCAGATGTCCGCCAAACCAAATGGGGGTCCAGGGGTTTAGGGTTCAGGTCCAGGGTTTAGGGTTTTGACGGCTTTCGGGTTAGGGATTCGGCTTTGAGGGTTTAGGTTTTGAGGGTTTAGAGTCTAGGGTTTTGAGGGTTTAGGTTTTGAGGCTGTAGGGTTTAGGTTTTGTTACTACCTATAGTTTCACTTCTAATTCCTTTTCCAAGTTACTTTTCAGGGTCTTGAACATAAAAATGCCTTCACCCTACAAACGAACTACAGTAAAGGCTACAGGTCTTCCGTGTTCAATCAGGAGAAAAAGGGTATATGGTAATGCAGTGCAGTATGCAGCATAGTAGAATATGAGGACATGGCAAGCTGCATCTTTTCAGAGAGTCGTGGAGTGGGGTAGACGCCTGATTTAGGGTTTACCTTAACTACCTTTCTATAGGACTTATGTAATGAAACCATTATTACGTAAGGAAGCTTAAACAGGAAGGTTTTACAGGGTCCAGGTAGGGTTTAGGGTTGAGCCGGGACTTTACGAAGGATCCTCTGCTGGCTGCACCGAAGAACAAAGGTTCCTTAATCAGGAGCCTGTTACTTAAGGGATCATAGGGTTTAGGGCTTAGGCTTTGTTTTTAGGGATCATATAGGGTTTAGGGCTTAGGCTGTGTTACTAAGGGATCATAGGGTTTTGGGTTTAGGCTTTGTTACGGAAGGGATCATAGGGTCTAGGGTCTAGGCTTTGTTACTTAAGGGATCATAGGGTTTAGTTTTTAGGTTTGGTTACTGAAGGGATCATGCGACTGAGGATTGTCAGCAAGGCAAATAAAGGTCTAGTTAAACGTGGAATCCCAATTCGATACTTTTAACTAGGATGCCCAGTAACCTAGGAATAGAAAGGGCTCCCTTTTGGTATTGGGTAACTTTACAAGGAACCTAGGACTACAAAAAGGGAATAAGGGTACAACAGGGCATCCTAGTTAACCTTACCTACTACGACCCCGATCCTCCAACTAAACCTCACTGTGCAACGCCCCCCCTCGACTTACCTTTGCAAGTCTGGCGTAAACCTTAGGCCCCAAGCCCAAAACCTTAAAGCCCTAAAGCCAAAACCCCGAGACCATAAACTAAAAAACCGGGTACCCTAATCCCCAAACCCTAAACCCCAAACCTGCCTTTGCAAGTGTGGCGCTCCCCTGCAGTCCACCTTCTTGGAAGGGCAGGGGACTTAGTAAGTAGGTTAGAAGTAGGGTTGTAATTGGGGTAACTCCATTTAGGGTACTTATAACTCTACTTATAACCTACTTACTAAGTCCCCTGCCCCTCCAAGTTTGCGTTCTGGAATGCTTGGGCGTGCGGTGACCTAAAGACTCCGAAACCCCGCGTAACTGATGAAGGAACATACCTTCCTTCACAAGAAGAGACACCCTGTAAATCCTACACCCTCTATAGTCTATCTATAGTCTATAGCAAGTTCAAGTGTTTTAAGACTCTTCGGGATAATGGTTTACTTTGAGCTGCAAAAAGCTGCTTGTGTGTAGCGCGCCCTACAAAGTCGACGTTGGGGTTTTGTAATATAAGAGCCTGAAAGCAAAGTAGTGGCAGCTTAAGGTAGGGGTCTGACACTTAAGGCCCTATGCCACGCAATCTACATTAGTCTCTATACATCCTGAATCCGAAACCCTCCGACCGTAAATCCCGAAAACTAAACCCCCCTAAGCTATTCTCTGAGCTTTCAGCTTAGGGGGCGAAAAAAGCAGGGGCGAAGGTTGAGAAGCCTCAACCGCAATCATTGTAAGCATCGGGATCCGAATGTTACATCCCCTAGCCTAATGCCAAATAACTAACCTTTTATGAACTTATATCAGCAAATCAAAATAAGGAACATACAAGATCATACAAGATTTATACCTTTAGGCTCTAAGGACTCATATTTTAAGGCTTTTTTGGACCCAAAGACCATACCATATAAGGCTTTTGGGCCATTTTGAGCCTTAGGAATAACCCTAAACCCTAAACCCTCAACCCTAAGCCCTAAACCCTAAACCCTAAGCCTAAAGCCCAAAGCCCTAAACCTTTTCAGGTTGTTGTTCACAGGGAGGGTAGCTACAATGGTCACCGGGGCTGTCTGCTCGAAGAAAGCCTCAAATTTCGGCTCCAAGGGTGAGCGATTGAGGGTAATGTAGGGATCTATAAGGGGCCCTTTAAAGGGATCTATAAGGTTTCCTTTAAAGGGATCTACAAGGCATCTATAAGGGTACTATAAGGGTTTAGGTATTAGGGGTTTAGAAGTTTAAGGGTTCAGGCTTTTAATAGAGGGACCTGACTAAGAAACCTTGCGCCTTGATTAGGGCTCCTTTTGTGAACCCTACTATTTTGGTGTTATAGGCCCAGGGTTTCTTAATCAGGTTCCTACATTACAGAAGCTTGGGCATGTCCGTGTCTAGGCTTCAGGATTAAGGCTTAGGCTTTCGGAATCCGGTTTAGACAGGCTTTGAACTCGGGCGCAGTTCCCTTTCGGCAAGGCTGAGCACTGGTTCCCTGTGGGTCCAGGTGTCAACCTGCACCCAAAGACGGTAGATGCCTTAGGCTTGCAGCCCTTAGCCGACATTAAATGGCTCCTCGAAAACTTACTACGACCGGTATACTTCCGCAGCCCTATACCTTAACTCCTGCATGCGCTTCAACATCCCAAAGGACTGCAAATCCAAACTTCCAAGCAATCGTCTACCACTCACGGACGGTACAAGGGTGAGAAACGGTTCAGCGTTTAGGGTTAATGCTTTGGACTTGGAAAGAGGATTTACCTCTTAGGCTGTGCGACACGGGTGTAGGGTTTAGCAAGGTAGTCGGAATGCACTGGATGGCTTTACCGAGGGGCTCAGTGGCAAACTTGAAACTGCAGAAGCAACTGCGCGTAGACTCGAACTTTACTCCAGCATCTCATCAGAAATACCTCAGTGGGCAGCGATATCAGTCGTGATAACTGTAGTAGTAGCAACAGGAACAGCAGCGGCAAATAGCAATAGCAATCGTCTTAGTAATGAGATTAGTTTTAGAACTGCACTAGTAATAAGATGTATACGTAATGCGGTGTTGCAACGCGACGGGTGTGTAAGTGAAAAAGTTTGTGCCGCATGCATGCGCTGTAGACCACGCAGAGCCAAAATGGTTTCGGGGTTTAGGGTTTCGGGGGTTGGGGGTTTAGCTGTTTCGGATTAATTCAGATTCAGGGCTTCGGGCTCAGATGTAACAGGTTTAAGGTTTAGGGTCTCGAATGCCTGAACCAAACACTACACTACACAACACCAAAAGTCACTGAGGGCGGCACTCCTTCGGCAATGCCATCCTTGTGCAGAGGGCGGCATTGAAGGCTGACTTGGAGGTTCGTGGGGGATTATAAAGACGAGGAGGCACACCCTAAACCCTAATTCGTGAAATCCTAAACTTGAATAGCCATAGCCCTAACCTTAACAACCCAAAACAAGCAAGTGGAGCTGTAGTCATCTTACCCGTAACGGCTGTGCGTGTATGGATACTGCTCATGGGCCAAATCCCGCATTCTTCTAAATACCCTTCGTAAGACACTCCATTACCAGGGTCAACATCTTGTTGTGCATTCGACTCTATAGAGTGTAGACAACTAGTCGTGGAAGGTAGGGCGGTTCTAATTTCGTTGGGGTACTACTGAGGCTCACCGTAGATCCTGAACGTTGAATCCACCCTTATAGTAAGTTGAGTTTGAAACCTTCATAATCAATCTTATAGTAACCTTTACAGTTGCCCTCAAAGAATCCTAAGCCACAACATCGGAACCTGATTAAGAGACCTTGGGTCTCTCCAAGGGCTCGTTATATGGGGGTTTCCGAAAATAGGGGACCCTAATATAGTACCCTAGATAGGAGGATCCTTGTTATGACGACCCCAAAATACGGCACCCCTAATTTTCGGAAACTCCCATAATATGGATCCGACTCTTTTGGGGTTATGGGCCAAGATGTCTCAACATCCTACATTACCCTAAGGGTTTAGGGTTTAGGGCAACCTAGAACCTACCTTGATGAATGGTTCCCTAAACCCTAAAGCCCGACCCTACGCCCTGAAGCCCAAACGTTGCGTCTGAATTCGCCATCTGCCGACTGAGAACATTACGAACTATCTCAGGTACGCTTACGACTTAATTAGGGCTAGGATTTAGGAACCTAGGTTTAGGCTTTATGGGTCAAGAGTTTAGGATTTATGGTAAATTTGATAGAATGCTTATGGCTTCATGTTGGGCTTAGGGTTCAAGGGTTAAGGGCTGGCTTAGGGTTTAAGGGACAAGGTGCTGGGTTATAGGGGCTAGTTAGTGCAATGCCCACGTGAACTGGAATGCTACAAAACACGTGCAATTGAGGTAAAGTAGAAGCCAGAAAGTTGGAATATGATTATCC
The DNA here is from genome assembly GCA_905221615.1 of Symbiodinium sp. CCMP2592. NCBI lineage: Eukaryota > Dinophyceae > Suessiales > Symbiodiniaceae > Symbiodinium > Symbiodinium sp. CCMP2592. The sequence continues at coordinate 508,217 of CAJNDT010000535.1, forward strand.
TAATCCCTTTATGGTAAATTACAAGGTATCCTACTCTGAAGCCATATTCCAACTTTCTGGAGTTCACTTTATCCATATGCTGCCATGCTTTATGAACCATGATACAAAAGACCCCTACTCTCCGAAACATAGTAAACCCTAAACTCGACATCCTGAAGCCCGGCCGAAGACCCTTCATCCTTCATGCTCATGGGTAGTTGTCGAAATTATGGAAAGGGGTACCCTAAATATTAGGTGCCGTGACGTATTATAACAGGGACCCACAAAGGGATCCTAATGTTGACAACTACCCTCATATTCCTCGAGACCGTCGTCCACTAGCTGAGGTCTCGGCAGAGCCCAACTCGCCAGACGGCAGCTTTCGGAAAGCTCAGGCAAATGCTGGGGTCTGAGCTTACCTAGAAGCCTGGTTGCTTCTTCTGGGTTATTTTACACTATGGCAAAATGGGAACAGCAACCTATTAATTCGGTGGCTCAGCTAAGGTTGCATGAAAGCTTCAGTTGGCGCAAGGGGATCAAGGTTTTGGATTCGCTTCTTTGCGGGTGTCTATTCAGAGTAGGTGCTCTTGGGCGCGGGTCGGCATGACCTTCGGGGTATCTCGATGGACCATGCTGTCCCAGAAACAGTGCTGGAAGGCCCTCAAGGCTAGCATGCCCAGTAACCTAGGAATAGAAAGGGCTCCCTTTTTGGTATTGGGTAACTTTATAAGGAACCTAGGATTACAAAAAGGGAACAAGGGTACTACTGGGGGGCATCCTAGTAGTCGGGTTAGGGGCCCTACAAAACCGCGCTAGATTGGTTTCGAGAGCCCTTTGGACCCTCTGGGCGACGATCCTTCACGACAGCCAGAAGCGACGAAGAACAGTCGGTAATTTGGGCACATGGGTATGCTCCTGTGCATGTGGTGGAAATGCCAATGCTGTTGCTGCTACTGATCAGAAGAGTATACATACATACATACATACATACATACATATATATATATGCGCATATACACACTCACATGCACACACAAACACAAACACACACACACACATGTTCACTCTATGTATACATATTTCCCTATATAAGAACAAATACAGTTAGGTATTCATGATTATTTATACATAAACAACTACGGCCTGCCAGGAGATCCACAGCGGCGGTGTTTGCGCTTCCAGGGTTTTGCGCTTAGGTTATCAACGTGTGAGGCCTCCACTTGCACAACGAGGTTCAGGACATTCGGGCTTCAAGAAAGGTTCTATATGGCATTTCTGGGGTTTAACGGCACCTAACAAGCACGGATACACATGGCCTAAACCTTCTGTTTTCCATTGATTGATAGCATCCTCCGTTAATGAACCCCAAACAGTAAGCCTAAGCCGACTATGACAGGGGAGCTTCCGAAAGTAGGGGACCATAATAACATAGTACCGTAGATCCTTGTTAAAAGGACCCAAAATAAGGTACCCCCTAATTCCGGAAAGTCTATAAACCCTTATAGAGCCCTTTACAGGAACCCTTATAGTACCCTTTAAAGGAACCCTAAGGTACCCCCAATTTCGGAAGAACCCATAGAGATCCTACCAGTCATAACGCCCAGATGGAGCTCTGGAGCTATGACCTGAGAAGTCCAGGAGTCCAGTGGTTTAGGTTATTCCTTTCGGCCTAGTCTCATCGCTAGTCTCATCGATGCTACTTTAAACCAATATCTAGTGACCGGTTTCCGCTCGACTCCTGCGGACGCCAAGGGTGCCGGCGATTGGAATCCTCCAGCCAGTAGTCCATCTGCCACTGGAGCTGATGCTTACGGATATGGGCTGGCATTTCGTGGTGATTCTGTGCTGCCTGACGCCGCTTGGCGTTCGGCCGGGCTTTAGATCCGAGTCGGAGGCTTCGCCTTCCTCCTCGCCCTCTTCCCAGAGAGGCTTCGGATGATCCACGGGGCCTAAAAGTCCGATTGAAGCTCGGGTACCTTCGCGCCCTCGGCCCAAGCCCGTTCGCGCTCGCACTTCCGACCTCCAGCTCCGGTAGCGGCCGAGTGCATGCGTCCTCTCCCGGATGCTTGCTCGGAGCCTTTCACGCATTCAGGCCGATGAATTCAACCCCTCAGGGTTGCCTGATGTTGCCTGCATTACGCCGCTCAAGCTCCTCCGCCTGCTCGATCCAGGTCGGCGACTGTGACGGAAAAGGCAGGAAAGCCCTAGCAAGCACGAGCGCCAAGGCAATCCGACCGACGCTGGAGAAGCAAGAGAACGAGCGAGCGAGAAAGAGAGAGAGAGAGAGAGAGAGAGAGAGAGAGCATCGCCAAGATTCGTCCTGGATCTCCCGCTGCAGACGGTCGAGCTTCTTGCCGATCTCCTCCATTTGCTGTTGACCTTGGGTGAGACGTCTCGTGCATGAAGCCTTCCGTGCTAGACCGTCAACTAAGACATTCTTTGCTTGCTGGGAAAGGGTCGATAGCGGCGCCTCTCGAAGGTGACCTGCAATTGCTCGACGCGGCGTTTCTCCTTGCGGCGCTTCTGCAGTCTGCGATGCGTGGAAACTCGCCCGACGAGAAACACTGTCGCACGTCACAGAACTTAGACCCTTCTTCTTGCAGCGGCCGCCTTCTCGGCCTGTCTCTCCATTTGCTTGACGGCGTCCTGCAAATGTAAAGTTGCACTTCAATTCACCGGGGCTGTACATGTCTTCCCTAATCCCGGCCTCCAGGGGGTCGCTGCCGATGCCGCCGGCCCCATTGTCCCCGCCGTCCTCCTCCCCGACCACCACCTCCTCATCTTCCTCGGCGGGGACTTTCTCCTTCCGCGGCTTCTTGGCCTGCAAAGCGGTAGACAGCAAAGACACGAAATTTCAAGGAGTCAGCTACAAAGGGCCGAGGGGACGACGCGCCTTCTTCTGATTTTCTCCTCTCACGGAAGGAGAGGGCCGGCACCCAAGCACTGCTCTGCTTCCTCATCCTCCACCGGAGCCTGTCGCAAGCAAAGCAAGAGTTGGCATCACCCGCAAAAACGAGAACTGAGACTAGCAGCCCAGCCTTGCGAGCGCGCTTGGGCTTCGGAGCTGCAGCTGCCGCGCCTTGCCGCTTCGCCGGTGCGGCCTGGCCAGCGCAACAAGCAAAACTGCAATCGACAGGAACACCTCTGACAAACGACCCAGCCTGAGGCACGTCGACCGGCGGAGTTGGGCCCGCCCCGTTGATCACCGGGGCTGCGGCCTGAAGCAAGAGTGGCGCACGGAAGGCAGGCAACGCGGTCCATGGTGGCTGAATCTCCCAGAGCGGCGTGCGCCTGAGCGGCTTCCGGGTCGGCGGCGGGAGGCCTCACATCGGCAGCGACCACGGCCTGGATAAGGTTGATCGTGCATGCTACCTGGATACGTTGCATCAGATGGTTGCGTCTGCGTCCTTGCCTCTTCAAAGGCTGCTGCGGGCTCCGCCGTCGCCACTGGCTGCATGAAGCGGTCCGAGTGCTCAAGTATTGTGCTGAAGTCTCCTAACCTGATAACCCTCGACAAGAAGCGTCCTTTGGAAGGTGGCGACGCAGCCGGCGGAGCACGCGGCCGTTGACGATGCAGGTTCCCTGGTATAGTCATCCCGCAGTCAGCAACAGACACTACTAAGCTTTGTCGGGCCTGGAGTGCCATGCTTGTCAAGACGGAGACACCGGAGAAGGAGCGACGAGGAGGCTGGGAGCAAGCTGGAGGAGCGAGAGCGGCTGCGGTGTCGAGTCTGCGTGCGGCTTTCCAAGTTCTCTAACCACCGACGCCATCAGTGCTTGCAGCTTCTCTTGTACTCAACAGACCGTTGGCGCTCTAGGTGCGGGCAGAATTCGCGTGCATGGTCTCGGCTGGGCTGCTTCCTTGGATGCAAAGCTTCTACGCGCAAGAGGCAAATTTGCATGAAAAGAGAAACAAGGAGAGAGAGAGAGAGAGAGAGAGAAAGAAAGAGAGAGAGAGAGAGAGAGAAAAAAGGATCGAGCGTATAGATAGAAACCTGCAGAAGCCAAAGCTCGCAAGAGACGGAAAAAAAGGCCAAGTGGCTGAGAAATCCACCCACCCCACACCCACGGCCAGGCGGCGGCATTGGGAGCTGCTTGACGCAGACGCAGCGAAAGATCCTTCGAACCTTGACTGCGCGAGGAACAGATTGCGACTGCTTCCCACGCGGAACAAATTGAAAGGAAAAGAATGAAAGGCGGACAGTTCGGAAATGCATGCGACTGCCTGCCCAGCCTCATGGGTTTAGGGTTTAGGGGTTTAGGGGTTTAGGGGTTTAGGGTTTAGGGTTTAGGGGTTTAGGGGTTTAGGGGTTTAGGGGTTAGGGGTTTAGGGGGTTTAGGGTTAGGGGTTTAGGGTTTAGGGGTTTAGGGGTTTAGGGGTTTAGGGGTTTAGGGGTTTAGGTGTTTAGGGGTTTAGGGGTTTAGGGGTTTAGGGGTCTAGGGGTCTAGGGTTTAGGGGTTTAGGGTTTAGGGCTTAGGGGTTTAGGGGTTGGGGGGATTAGGGTTTACGGCAGAATCAGGTTGCTCTTACTAGGAGAGTAGAAGCAGAAGGAGCAGGAAAAACAACAGTAGTAGTGGCAGTGGTAGTGGTAGTGGTAGTGGTAGTAGTAGTAGTAGTAGTAGTAGTAGTAGTAGTAGTAGTAGTAGTAGTAGTAGTAGGGCAGTAGTCATAGTAGCAGTAGCAGTAGTAGCAGTAGTAGCAGTAGTAGCAGTAATAGCAGTAGTAGCAGTAGTAGCAGTAGTAGCAGTAGTAGCAGTAGTAGCAGTAGCAGCAGTAGCAGTAGCAGTAGCAGTAGCAGTAGCAGTAGAAGTAGTAGTAGTAGTAGTAGTAGTAGTAGTAGTACTACTACTACTACTACTACTACTACTACTACTACTACTACTACTACTAGTACTAGGAAAAGACAACAGAAGCTTGGACTAAAAATCCGCTCGTAATCCCTAAACCTCATCCCTAAACCCTAGGGCCTATTCCCTAAACTCTAAACACTAAGCCCTAATCCCCAAACTGCTCCAGCTCGTTTTCAAGACACGGCGCTTGTCCCAGGAGGGGCCCAGCAGCTAAGCAACGAGGTCCGGGTTTGTAGGGCTTGGGATTGAGGGCCTCGGGGTGTAAAGCTGAGGCTTTAGTGTTAAGGGCTTAGGGTGTAGGGTTCAGGGTTGAGGCTTCAGGGTCAGGGTCAGCCATATGTTGGATTAGGTGGTGCGTGGAGTTTGGCCTTTTTCCCCACGCTCGGTGTGGGGTTGTTAGATTTTAAAGTCAGCTATTACTCCTCGCCCGGTGAGATTACTTCCTGAAGTACCCAACCCCACAGACTACCGTGAGAATACCGTGAGAATCCCTGGAGTGCCCAACCCCACAGACTACCGTGAGAATCTCTGGAGTGCCCAACCCCACAGACTACCGTGAGAATCCCTGGAGTGCTCGGGAAAACCAGGGTTTAAGGCTTAGGCTCGGGTTCTTTAGGTCTTAGGATTTGCGCGTAGGAAGGACAAGGCGCTAGGGTGGGGATGTTCGAAGTAAAACAAATGTTTCAACTTGAGCTTGGGGTTATGTGGGAGTTTCCGAAATTAGGGGTCCCGTCTTTTGGGATCCTCATAATAAGGACCCTACAGACTATAGGGTACTAGATTCGGGTTCCCTTTTTACGGAAACTCCGACGGTTTAGGCTTCAGGGCTGGGTTTAGGATTTAGGGCTGACGGTTTAGGGATCATTAGGGTTTAGGGTTTAGGGGTTTAGGGTTTAGGGTTTAGGTTGAAATCGAAGTCCAACACGATAACAGGGTAACACCGGGGACCTAGACCTTATGCCGCGTCTGAGTCCCATCCTGGTCGATCACAGGGTCTCTTATGGGCATAGCAGCCGATGGACCAGCAAACGCAGGTCGGTATGCAGGGTTCAGGGTCTAAGGGTCTAAGAGTTTAAGGGTCTAAGGGTTTAATGCAGGAACCTGATTAAGAAACCCTGGGCCTATAACCCCAAAATAGTAGTAGCGCTCTCATGTAAGGAACCCTAATAAAGGCGAGGGCTTTGAGTTTGCAGTTTGAGGGTTCAGGGTTTTCACGGAAACCGGCTTTGGGGCGTACCCTAAACTCTAAAAGCTCTAAACCCTAAACGGGTCTGAGTGCCGGGTTCAGGGCTTGTTAGAGTCTTACGGACCCAGCAAGCACGCACCGCAAACGTACTTAGACGCGAGGAGGAGGGTTGCGGTGTTATCTAATGCTGCATTCCGTGCGATATGCTGGGACGCGGCCGCAGGTAGAGAAGAATCTCGTAAAAATCGAACACTTCCTCAGGAAGCCACAAACGAAACACGATAATGACACAAAGACATATTGAATGCAGAGGCGCTGGGGCCGTCTGCTTAAAAAAATCTTGGCCCTTCCTGCCAAAGGGTCCAGAAGCTGGGAAACAGCAAACATCGCACAGACTTGCGGCTGTAGCCATGGACTCTATCTTGGCACGTGACTACACATGCTGCTACAGCGAAGAAATCAAGAGGCGCATAAAAAGTCACGAATTGACTTGGTGCTTGAGAGCACTTTGCCTCGCTTGTCCGTCAGTTCTTCGTCCACAAGGGCTTGCCCAAGCATGGGGTAACCTAGAAATCCTAAAGATCAAGTTTTCCTGTGTAAGGACCTCGATAATGCTTACAAGGGTCCAAAGCCCCTCAACCCTGAGCCCCAAAACCGAAGCCCCTCCTGAGTTCAGGGGGTTAGCGTTTAGGGTTTTTGGCCTTCTGATACCTACCATAGCATTGACTGAAGCGCTGTCTGTTTTCTCTGCATCACTGACCTGGCCTCTTCTAGATGCTCAGTCACCTAGGAATAAAAGGCTTGTCATACATGCTTTTTATTTTCATTCTCAAAGCCGAAGTACAGGGGCCTGAATAATTAGAAGCTCGCTTTAAGCTGTTGGGTGTCCAGCATCTCGAGTTTGCAGTTCGGCATTATTTTGGCCTTACCCAAAGGGTCCATGTACCATCATAGTAGGTACTTAGTAGGTATTTGGGCCCCAAAAGTATATACTAGACTAGTACTCGGACCCTTTGGGTTAAGCTTGGTTGCCTTTGCGGTTTTGGGTGATTTTCTATGCTTCAGACACGGGCATCGCCGCGCGGATAAGCGAAAAGACGGTGAAGCGCGCCATGCTGGCAGAAGCTGAGAGCGATGGTCTTGGGTCACCGGATTAGGGCTTTAGGCTTTATAGGGTGTAGGGATTACAAGGTTTGGGTTTACAGTTTGGGTGTTTCTTTTAGATTTCGGGTTTGGGGTTTTAGGGTTAGAGTTTTAGGGGTTAGGGCTTTAGGGGTTTAGGGTTTCGCAGCCACAGCCAACACGACATCTGCGATTGCTTCCTGGCACTATGGCACTGTCGGTGTACGAAGGTAAAATAGAAGGCCTCAGCAGCAGGAATAGGCTTGAGGGGCATAATATAGAAAGGACAATGCTGATGGACGATTACTATATATTGATTCCGACCCCTTTCCCACTATACCCCTAAACCTTTACCACCCCTTAAACCCCCAGAAACTGAACCCCTAAACCTTAAATCCTACAGCCCTTGAACCCTCTGTACCCTAAGTATCCCGAAACCTCGAACCTCCGACTCCTCTACCTGCAACCCCTTCACGCTTTCAGCACCTATAAGTACACCTAAACCCGAAACTCCGGAACCCCTTAAATCCCTACAAGTACCCATAAACCCCGAGCATTGGTATTAAAACTGAAGGATTTAGAGTGTTCTTGAGGTCTTAGGTAAATGGGAGTTTCTGAAAATAGGGGTACCTTATTTTGGGGTCCTCATAATAATGATGCTACTATTTAGGGTACTATAGTAAGGTTCCCTATTTGCGGAAACTCCCACATTGTATTCAAAGTTTACGGTGTTTACAGCGGCTTACTGCATTAGAAGTCGACCGTGCCGCTGCCAGGCCGCATGAAAAATAGACCTGTGCGAGATGAGATGACCAGTCCCTAAACCTTATATCCCCTCACCCGCAAATCTCCCTAAACCACCCTGGACCCCCAACCAAACCCTAAAACCTAAACCCTAAACCCACACCCCGTACGAACCCCAGGACTCCTAAAGCCTACACCCATTAACCTCATAACCTCTCAACTCTAGACTCTAAATCCTATAGCCCCTTAAAAGAGTCTGTGCTGTTCGCTTGCGTGGCCCGGCTGTCAGCTCAAACCTCCCCCAAATCCTGCACCAAATGCCTAGAGTTTCGCGTTTTAGGCTTCAGGGTGTGGTTTTGCTAAGGGTTCATAGGGCTTTGGGATCTTCGGGCTGTTTAGGCTTGGAGTTTAGGGCTTTAGGGTTGTAGGGCTTAGGGTTTTAGGGTTACATATCAAAATCTGTTCAAGAGGGTCCGTATGGTACCATAATTACACTCATACGATGACGGAATTAAGTCCGCAAAACCATGATAGGGATGGCCTGTTTGGGCCTAGTTCCACAATGGTAGTATACATGGACCCTCTGCGTGTCAAAATAAAGCACTCCGCGCAAAGTCTGTAGCTTGGAGGATCCTTGGACTTAGTAAGTAGGGATATACGTACCTTAACTGGGTTACAAGTAATTATAACTTTAGTTACCTTACTTATAACCCCAATTACTAAGTCCCATGATCCTTTAAGTGGTCGGGCTCAGGAAAGGGGGGTAAGGGAATTGGGTTTAAGGTTTACAACCGGGCTTCGGATTCGACTATACCGTTAGCAGATAATACAAGGGCCGTGGCAATTGACATATGCAGGCATTTGTTGAAAACTAATGTAGGAACCTAATTAAGAAACCCTGGGCCTATAACCCCAACATAGTAGGATCCATATAAGGACCCCCCCCCCAAAAAAAAAAAAAAAAAGCCCAAGGTTTCTTAATCGGATTCCTACAGTATCCAAATATGGGCATAGGAATAAACCTGAGAAGGAGCTTTCAGGAGTACTACTGTTGATGATATAAATCTTGCATGACCTTAAGGACCCAAAACTATGGGAATTATGGTATATTCATTATTATGGGTGATGCAGGATTGATATCATTAACCGTATTGGTACTTATCTAGGCTTCTACTAGGATGCCCTGTAACCTCGGAATAAAAGAAGGCTCCCCTTTTTGGTAGTGCATAACAGAAAAGTAGGAACTCAGGACCACAAAAAGGGAATAAGGGTACTACTGGGCATCCTAGTGTAGGCTTCTAAATTGTATTGCTTAATCCATTTTGGGACGTGCACTGCTTGCGGGGCCTTGTCCGAACTAATGCCAAGCCAAAATGAAGCCAGATCCTGAACATCTGCCCTAAACCCTAAACCCGCTGGCGCACCCCGAGACCTCTAATTAAAGAAGATTCGATAAACAATATTTATTAGGGATCCTACTCTAATTCAAGGTATGTTCCTGAATGAAAGGATGTGGGAGTCTCTGGGCCAATGGCTCACTATGGACCCTAAACCCCTGAAAGCCCTGGTCCACGGAGACGTAGGAAGAGAGGAGCAGACAGCCGGGCCCTGAGATGGAGTCATCTAAGCACTCCCAACAGCGCGCCTTTGCCTGGGCTTCCTGAACCCTAAGCCTAAACCCTAAACCCTAAACCCTAAACCCTAAACCCTAACCCCTAAACCCTAAACCCTAAACCCTAAACCCTAAACCCTAAACCCTAACCCCTAAACCCTAAAGCCTAAACCCTAAACCCTAAACCCTAAACCCTCAAGCGCGCTCTAACCGAAACCCGAAAGCCGTAAAAGGCGCTGCGTTCTAAACCCTGAAGCCGCAACTTCATACCTTGCAGAACCCTAAGGCTCCATGTACCCATATAGTATATACGTGGGCCTGAAAGTACCTACATAGGGACCCCTTTAAGGCTAAGTGTCTACTATAGATGGTACATGGAGCCTTTGCAGAAACAGTCCGGGCAGAGGGCTTAAAGACACTTTAGGGTTTGGGCTTAGACAAGCAGCGGAGTCCCTGCAAGCATGCCACGCTTGAGAGGCTCATGCCTTACAACCTAATGTCGGGGGCCTTATGATTAGAATTAGAATAGGGTGCTAAGCTCCTTTATCTAGACCTAAGAGTAGCCTAGGAATAAAAAGGGTGCCCTTTTTGTGTTAAAGGGGGCTTATAAGGGAACCTAAACCCTAAAAAAGGGAATAAGGGTACTACTGGGCATCCTAGTTATAGTAAAGTTTTAATCGGGAGCCCTATGGAGCAATATTGGTAAGTATTTAAGCTTCTACGTTAGACCCTACACCCTCTGGCCCCAATACAGCGGAAGTATTGGTTAAGAATTCATTGCTTAAGAATTTGAGGGGCTGAATTCTCCTGCGAATGGTTATTTCTCCACCCGTGTCAGGCCGCCTACGACTTAAGAATTTGAGCCCCCCCTAACATCTGGGGCACATTCTTAGCTCGGAATTTGTTGAATCAAAAAGGAACCTCCAAATCAAGAGTCTGAGCCCTCACATTCTTCGCTCCCAAGCTGGAGACCGTAGAAAACCTCCGAATTAAGAATCTGAGCCCTCAGATTCTTAACTTTAATAGGCTCTTATTAGGGCTGGTTCCCAAGCTGGAGACCGTAGAAAACCTCGGAATTAAGAATCTGAGCCCTCAGATTCTTAACTTTAATAGGCTCTTATTAGGGCTGGTTCCCAAGCTGGAGACCGTAGAAAACCTCCGAATTAAGAATCTGAGCCCTCAGATTCTTAACCTTAATAGGCTCTTATTAGGGCTGGTTCCCAAGCTGGAGACCGTAGAAAACCTCCGAATTAAGAATCTGAGCCCTCAGATTCTTAACTTTAATAGGCTCTTATTAGGGCTGGTTCCCAAGCTGGAGACCGTAGAAAACCTCCGAATTAAGAATCTGAGCCCTCAGATTCTTAACTTTAATAGGCTCTTATTAGGGCTGGTTCCCAAGCTGGAGACCGTAGAAAACCTCCGAATTAAGAATCTGAGCGCTCAGATTCTTAACTTTAATAGTATTAATAGGCTCTTATTAGGGCTGGTTCCCAAGCTGGAGACCGTAGAAAACCTCCGAATTAAGAATCTGAGCCCTCAGATTCTTAACCTTAGTGGGCTCTTATTAGGGCTGGTTCCCAAGCTGGAGACCGTAGAAAACCTCCGAATTAAGAATCTGAGCCCTCAGATTCTTAACTTTAATAGGCTCTTATTAGGGCTGGTTCCCAAGCTGGAGACCGTAGAAAACCTCCGAATTAAGAATCTGAGCCCTCAGATTCTTAACCTTAATAGGCTCTTATTAGGGCTGGTTCCCAAGCTGGAGACCGTAGAAAACCTCCGAATTAAGAATCTGAGCCTTCAGAACCTTTACGGAAAGGTGTGGAAGACTGCTTTAACATCGTGGATTTGCGGTCTCCTCAATGCCTTTGGACCTTGGGTCAAACCCCGGCTGAGAATGTGCTAAGAATCTGAGCCTCCCTGAAGCCTGCCAGGCAAGCAGAATGTGGAAGTGGCAGGAACACTCAAATCTAAGAATCTGAGGGGGGGCTGACCGGAACCAGACAAATTCTTAAGCAGCGCTTTCGCTGTACCCTTACCCACAAATGTAGGACGTAAACAATATTGCAAGCCCTCGAACCTCTTAACACCTACTTATACGCCCTGAAACCCTCAACCCTGCACCAACAAACCTTGAACCATAAATCCGTAAACCGCAGCCGTTCAAGCTTTAGATTTGCACTGCCACCCGCGATTTAGGATTTATAGGCTTCAGCGACAACACCCTAAACCCTGAAACCCTAAACCCTTAACCGTGGCATGAGAAGAAGGAGGATCCCCCATCCATCGGCTTCTCGCAAGATCCCGGAACTTACTTAGAAATATAGGCATTTGGAGCTGAATCCAGAGTAATTATGGAGACCCGCAGTTAAGAGCCATAGCCTTGAATGTAAGAGCCATGTAAGATCCAACCGGAATCCTACAAAACTCATCTAAAGCCGTCTAAATCTCCATAGAAAACTTACAGCCCAGGAAACTCCGACGCTGGCGCCATTTCCATAGCCCGGGACGGGCCACATCTGTGATTGAATCGATGGAGAGAAACACGCCGAGGACCACGGCTTGGATGTGAGAACGCTCACTTTCTGCATGTTCTTGCAATAACCAGGACCCTCCTTGTACCCTCAAATAGGGGCATATGGTCCCAAGTCTGCAGTGGGGTGGGTTTGGAGCTTGGGAATACGGGTTTGGGGTTTACCTATAGTCTCCATTGTAGTTCCTTTTTTGTTAACCAGTTTTATGGTTAGGATCCTATAATAGAGATTTTGGTTAACCAAAAAAAGGAACTACAATGGAGACTATACTATATGTAAGCCTTTCGGTTTATGGTCTACGGGTTTAGGGCTTGCATTGCAGGGTTTAGGGGGCCCGCAAGGTGGGGTTCTAAACGACAGTGTGAATCAATTGCTGACGCAACCCTAGGAAGCAGCAACAGATGTCGGCGATTTCGTCCGGGGGTTTAGGGTTACTAGAAGGACCATAAAGAAACCCCGAACGGAACCCTAAAGGAACCCTAATAAAAGCGTCTGGGGGTTTGAGGTTTCGGCAGTTCCGTTGAGAGAGTTTCTGGTTGTGGTTCGCATGCTGGGGCTGCTGGGGCTCCGGGTTAAATTGGGCCCTTTGAAGCTACCCTTACCTCAGGGCAGGGGTGGTGTAGGGGCTTAGGGTTTAGATGCATATCAGGCTTCATTTCTAGTTCATGGTTGGGATAGGATTAAAAATTACTTTTTTATTCCTTACTGGGTTTAAGTACCCCTAAACATGTAAAATGTTACCCAACTATGACAAAGATTTAGGTATGCCACAAGTCCCCAGCCATCTCTCGAAGTGCTGCGGAGCCCTGCCGGCCACGTCAGCGATGTACTTGGAGACTGCTCCAAACGCGGCTTGCCCCCCGTTAGCTTAATAGTTTAGGGTTTAGGGTTTAGGGTTTCGGGTCAATCCCAAACTAATTCACATACCCTCCTTTGTTGCCTGATGTAAAACTTTGAGGGCCTCCCTACCAAACAAGAAGGCTTGGGTATTTCAAGGTAGGGTATGGTTTGGGAGGTCTACATAGTGCAAGGTAGGTTCCTGTAATTATTAGGAACTGACTGACGATGGTTATTCGGAATCATGCTCCACCTTCTACTATGATGCAGGCAGAAAGCTTACCGGTCATGTTGCATGACCCTAACATGTGCGTGATGCATGTAGGTATGCATGCAGGCATGCTTTAGCGTGTATATATATATATATAAGCATACACATACATACTCGTATAAAATACATATTAAAAGAAACTAAATATATAAATACAACTTGATACATAAATGCATTCGTGCAAGCGTGCATACTTGCATATGCAAGCACGTCCATGTACTTGCAACTAGCATAAATAAGCCAGTCTAAGCAGGTCTAACGAACTATCCACTCTCCCTCTGGCTCCTAGACCTAAGAGTAACCTCGGATTTAAAAGGGTGCCCTTTTGGGGTTAAAGCGGCTTATAAGGGAACCTAAACCCTAAAAAAGGAAATAAGGGCCTACTCTGGATCCTACTGTTGATGATATAAACCCTGCATGACCTTAAGGACCCTAAACTATGGGAATTATGGTATAAGCCTTATTATAGATAATGCAGGATTTACATCAATTCCAGTAGTCTCAGACTTTGGGCCTATTCTGGGTCCTACTTGGAGGATCATAGGACTTAGTAAGTAGGGTTATAACTACCTTAATTACGGATATATGTACTTATAAGTGTAGTTACCTTACTTATAACCCAAATTACTGAGTCCCATGATCCTTTAAGTAGACCCTAAACTGGCCCTAAACCCTAAACCCTTATAGTACCCCTATAGATCCCTTAAAGGGGCCCCTTACATGAACCCCAGTTACTAAGTCCCATGATCCTTTAAGTAGTCTCAGACTTTGCAGTCTCAAAGTAGGCGGCTTCGTCGGGGTTGCAGGCAGAGGATGCACTAAGCCAAAATTCTTGGAGGGGCAGGGGACTTAGTAAGGGCTCTTAAAGGGCACCTTAAAGGGATCTATAGGCTATGGGGTTTAGGGTTTAGGGTCTACAGGGGACCTAGTAAGTAGGTTGTAAGTAGAGTTATAAGTACCCTAAATGGAGTTACCCCACTTATAACCCTACTTACAACCTACTTACTAAGTCCCCTGCCCCTCCAAGTAGCTCGCCAGAGCGGGAGACTAGGCGAAATCCGAATCTTCGCGGCCGAAGGCTTCGGGTTTTCGGTTGAAGACTTAGGGCTTAGGTTTTAGGTTTTTCGGGTTGGGAGTTTGGGGTTACGGGTTTTTAGGGCTTTGGATGTTTGTCCGCCTTGGTGTCTCCAGATTCGTGGCGGTTTATCAGCGCACCATAAGACACCTGAACAAACCTGCGAAACATGCCCAAACCCAAGCCTTGATGGTTTAGGGTTTAGGGTTTAGGGGTCAAGACGAAGGAATCACGTCTTCGCAGCTCAGCTCTTTTGTTCTTCGCGGTTGCGAGTTTGGGGCTAAGCACCGAATAACGAAGTACTGTAGGTGAGAATTGGTAGCTCGGGGTGGCGGGGGAAGGGGGGACTATAATGTAAGAAACCTGATGATTAAGAATCCCTTCGTCGAAAACCCCTAAGTAAGCAGGATTCATATGGGAATTTTGCGAAATTGGGGGTCCCTTTTTGGGTCCTTATTATAATACGGCACCTAATATTTAGAGCACCAAAAAAAAGACCATAATTTCGACAACCACCCATATAAGGAACCCCAAAAAAGGGCCCAAGGTTTCTTAATCAGGTTCCTCCCTTAAACCCCTGAACCCTTCGACTTCTAAACCCCTAAACCACCTAACCCCTAAACCCCTAGTAATTTGGGTTATAAGTACGGTAACTACACTTATAAGTACATATAACCTCAATTAAGGTACTTAGAACCCTACGTACTAAGTCCCATGATCCTCAAAGTAGGACCCAGAGTAGGCCCAAAGTCTGAGACTACTGTCGATGATACAAATCCTGCATGACCCATAATAAGGAATATACCATAATTCCCATAGTTTAGGGTCCTTCAGGTCATGCAGGATTTATATGCCGTAGTACCCTTATAGATCCCTTTAAAGGAAACCTTATAGATCCCTTTAAAGGGCCCCTTCCTACATTACCCACATTAGGTACTTGGACCCTTGCTGTAGCAGATGCGCCTCTGCCTGCGTCCAGCGGACATGCTAAAAAAGAGGAGCCCAAAGCACTGTCCCACTGAGGGCTAGTAAAGGGGCCGTAATAATTCGAATAGGGTTTTGGGCCTTTCATAGTATACTTGGACAAGGAGGGACCCTGAAGATATGATCTTGGTAACTGTTTGGGCTTCTATGTCATATTATTCGCTTTGGGGTTTGGGGCCCTAAACCCTGAACCGAATTTCGACTTTAGGCTTTCGGATGAAGGAACTTGGGGTTACTTTGGGGGTTTGGGGATGTTCGTGGTCTAGACCCAGAGCCCCATCTTAAACCTCAGAGCAACACTTCGAGGATCATGGGACTTAATAAGTAGGGTTGTAAGTACCTGAAGTGGGGTTATAAGTAAGTATAACTGTACTTACCTTACTTATAACCCCAGTTGCTAAGTCCCATGATCCTTTAAGCACTGGAGGAGGGGTTCAGGCTCGCCGGGGGTCCGTTGGCTTACTTCCCAAATACCTGTGGGGAAAAGTTCAAACTTTCGAGTAAGACTACCTTGTAAGAGCCCTAAACATTGAAAAGTTTGGTTTCATGCCACTAAGTTAGTCCGACTTCCTTTCATTTCAATCCAGAACCAATCTATGTGCTAAGTTCTCATCCCCAAAGCACTTAAAGCCTGAACAATCTACGCTATGCTTGAACGTACCCTAAGGGTCCATGCGCCCAAATAGGGCTCTTTTTAAAATTTTAAGGGTGCCATAAGTGTTCTTTTAAGGGTTTTATAAGGTTTATGATTTAAGGGTACATGTACCCAAATAGCAGATACTTTGGCCTTAAAGTAGTCCCCAAAAGGTACTTTGGGGCCAAAGTATATCCTTTTCGGGTACATGGACGCTTCGGGGTAATGAATGGCAGGGCGATTTAAGCTCATGCATGTACATTTTGAATCCGCAGGGTGCAGATCCAGGGGCTCAGAAGCTCGGTAACCGTGACAACCTACTACAGGGGACTTCATAACTCGAAGAGGATGTTTACGTCGCTTATAGTGCGAGTGAGGACTTCAAGGGGGTAGTACTAGCAAGTAGTCAGACCTCTACCACCATCCCGTACTTACGAACCCCCCACTAACTTTAAGCCCGAACCCTTCAACCCGAGGAGCAAAGAAGCAACAATTGTTGTTGTTCGCAACACGAATGCCAATACCACAATTATGGTCATAAACATGAGAATTCTGTTACCATTTTATTAATACTGGAAATAAGACTATCTAGCTAATGGCAATAATGGCCATAACAACAACGATAACAATCCGACAGGGTATGTCTAATAACAAATAATGAAAAATGAGAAGACAATAATTCAAACAGTAACTAACCTTGGCTGACTTCTGAACCCCTCCTAAAAGTTGAACGTTTAGCTTCCTTATTATAGTTCGTATAGAAGCGCAAAAAGTTGAAGTCTAAAGAGCCAACCAGAAGAACGCCAAGTGACTATACGAAAATAGGGGACCCCAAAATAGTACCCTAAATACTGGGATCCTTATTCTAAGGACCCCCCAAATAAGGTACCCCTAATTCTTGGAAACTCCTATATAATCCCCTGCTGCAGCAGCTCTGTGCTCGAGGGACCTCATGTGTCTTCACTTCGGGCAGCAAAATTTGGAGCCGTGTCACCCAAAACCAAAGTCCCTGCACACTAAAGAGCTTAGGGTTTAGGGATTGTTTTTTTTTTTTGTTTGGGGGGGCTCCTTTTTCCATCTGCAATCCACAGGTAGAAGGGTTTGAGGTTTAGGCTTAAGGCGGTTTAGGGGGTTTAGGGCTTAGGTAAAGGCTTATCTGTCCAGTATCTGAGGGGACCAACGGCTCTTCACAGGCTAAAGGTTACTTACTCTACTACTACTACTACTACTACTACTACTGCTACTACTGCTACTACTGCTACTACTGCTACTACTGCTACTACTGCTACTACTGCTACTACTACTACTACTACTACTACTACTACTACTACTACTACTACTACTACTAAACCCTAAACCCCTTAACCCCGAAACCCTAAGAGGCTAAAGGTTTCTTACGCTACTGACTGCTGCTAAGAATTACTGGGAAGGTGGTGAACATGAAAAGGGCAAGAAGGGCGTTTCGAATTTCGGACTATTAACTGAAGTTACCATAGCTTGAGGCTCCTTTCAGAGCTCCATTAAAGGATCTATATGGGTTCTATGCGAGTCGAGGGCGTAGGGTTTAAGTTAACATAATAGGGATCTACCGTAAAGAGGTGTATCCTAATACCCAGATGATTCGGCCCCTACCGGCTTCTTCCACAAGTTAAAGATCGCAATTCCTTGAGACCCCGGGCCTTGAACATTGAACATGATATAGGGGCCTTATATATATATATATATATATAATAGAAAAATTAGAATAGGGCTTGGGGCCCAATATACTTTAAGTATAATAAGGAACCCCAAACATAGTAAGGGTAGTTATTAGGGCCCCTATAGTACCTGAACCAACTTCTTGACAAAGACCTACATGCCGAACATTTACTTTTGAGCTATTGCGAACTCCCTAACGTTGAAAGCTACACCCTAAATGTTGAACAGTTCATCCTAAATCCCGATCCTACACCCTTAACCTTAAATCTTCAATCCTAAGCTTTATACTAAATAACCCTCAGCCCTAAACTTTAATCCTGAACTTGAAACCCTTCACAGTGCAGTCATGGAGGAGACAGCGGACTTTGATGCCAGGCACGGCGGACCTTCTGGAGGATGTGGAGTGGGGCGCCTTGCTGAGCCCTCGTCATGCGGCACCTGAGACGTGCCTATAGTCTCCATTGTAGTTCCCAAAGGGTCCTATGTACTGTTATGGGCAATACTTCCCCAAATCATAATAGTCATTCCTAATATAGAAACCCTACATTCTACTTTATCGGTACTTTGGACCATTTGGGGTTCCTTTTTTTGGTTAACCAGTTTTATGGTTAGGATCCTGTATTAGAGTTTGTGGTTAACCAAAAAAAAGGGACTACAATGGAGACTTTAGGTGTTTTCGGAATTCGACAGCAAGGGGGCCCAATACCGACTTACTGCGTATGGTCAGGGTTGAGAGTTTAGGGTTTAGGGTTTGGGTTGAGGGTTTAGGGTTCAGGGTTGAGGGTTCAGGGTACTCCAGATCCTTGACAACAAGATTCGGTTTTCGTAAGCGGACCCTGAAAGAACAAGGGCAAAAGGGTACTACTCAGGAACCCAGATTTTCGTGTCAAGCAGAGCAGGTATAGCTCTACAGAATAAACATGAACTGGAAGGCACCCTCCAAGCCACATAACGTAGGGGCCTGAATATATAGAATAAGGGTTTTGTGGGTTCCTTATTATGCTTCTAATTTTATATACCCCCAAAACCTGTTCTAAATCTTAGGGCCCCTATATTAGTTAACGTTAGGCTGACGGCCCAAAAAAAATACAGCCGGAGCGGCACATGACAAATCCGACCCAACAAATACAACTACAGAAACTCATCAAATTCCGCCATGACACCAACCTGTAGCCGAAAAAAGACCTACTGTTTTAAGGAACTATATAATAAGGAACCCTAAAAAGATAGGCCCTTTCGGCTACAGGAAGCCCTTAAACTGTAACCCTGAACCCTTGCGGCCATGAAGTATGGACCGAGCAGAACGTCGAAGGCACCACGGCCCGCGTAGCAGCCTTTTACGGGGATTTTGGGCTGTATGGCGCTTAGGGTTTAGGGCTTAGGGCCTAGGGTTAGGGTTTCGGGCTTAGGGCTTAGGGTTTAGGGCTTTTAGGGCTTAGGGCTTAGGCGGAGGAAGGGGTACGTGGCCGGACCGCTTCTAGGGACGACTATCTTAGATAGGTATCTAACGGACGAACTAACCAAAGAACTAACTGACTGACTGACTGACTCACTACTGACCAACTAACTATTATAACTAACTAACTAACTAACTAACTAACTAACTATCTAACTAACTAACTAACTAACTAACTAACCAACTAGCTAGCTGGCTAGCTGGCTAGCTAACTAGCTACTAGTAACTAACACTTTACCTAACTGTGACTAGCTTTGACTAACTTTAACTAACTAACTAACTAACTAACTAGCTAGCTAGCCAGCCAACTAACTAACGTAACTAATTAAGCAACGAAGCAACTCTATACGTACATACGCACATGCAAGAATGAATGCGCACATACAGATACTCGTGCATACATGCACACACATACATACATACATACATACATTACATTGCATTACAAATACAATACACTACATAGCACAGCACACATACATATATATATATATATATATATATATGTGTGTGTATATATATATACATATGTATATACATACATACGTACATACACGCATACATATATAATTACATACGTACATATATATATATATATATATATACATATACATATATTCACACACATGCATTTGAATGTTAAGCTGTTCCGTTTTCGACGGCCCTTAACCCTAAACCAAACAACTTATAACCTCAACTAGGGTACCGCTGAGCCCTTAAGCAATGCCTCCTCCCGGCTTAAGGACTTTACAATTTCGATCCGCATGGTCGCGCCTTTAGTTTTTCCAAAGATAGAGCCGAAAAAAAAACACATAAGCAACAATTAGGATAGGGATATCCCATATAAACCCCCTTATAATGAAGCCCAATAAGGTCGGGACATGCCCATAAGATGCTTATGCTTATGTGCTTTTGGGGTCCCTAAATAAAGCCTTTTCAGAAACCCCTTTAAATACCCAGCGGAGTTCCTGAGTCCCACGAACAGCTTTGCCGAGAATCTGATAGTGTGAGAGATCATGCTTGTCGGAGTTACGGCGATGAGGGTTTAGGGTTTAGGGGCTTAGGGGCTTCGGGTTTAGGGTTTGAGAAGCACAATATGATGTTTCCCACTTTAGGTGCTAGAAGACCTAGTGGGAGGACAGGCTGTCTGGAGAGATCGTGAATACTGCGGCAGCCTCATCCGACGTCTCTGCGTTCGACTGCCTGGAGCAACGTTGGTTCCAAGTGATGAACCCATGCACACCTTGATCCGAAGATCACTGAAAGCTAAGTAATCGATTCGGGTATCTATGTTTCGGATCGGCTTTCCGAGTGTCGAACACTAACTGCTACTGTCTTACTGCAGTTGCAAGCAACTAGCAATGGTCGAGTTCAATGTCACAACCGCCAGAGTATCAGACAAGACAGGCTCAGCATCTAAGCTCAAGCATAAGCTACGCTGAGGATGTTGGGTTCAGGCTGGTTGGGGTAGAGTCTCTTAGAGAGGTTTGGCAATATTTTCAAAGGGATGTGGGGTACATTATCGTATGATAAAACCCACATATGGACTGTAGGGGGATATTGTTCCCAACTCATGATGCCTCTCTTTTGGGAGTTAGGGTTGGGGCACTGCTGCTTAGGTTCCGGGGTATATTGCCCTGAACACACTCCCAATACCAGATAATGAACACTCTATGCAGCCTAAAAAAACTCTACCTTCGAATTCGACAACTTATACATTTTCACGGTTTTCCACCCCAACAACATGGGGAAGGATCATAACTGTCGTAACTCACTAAATTGTAGGGTCTGGGGCTATGAATAGGTACTCAAGACCCTGGAGCCCTCAGGATTCACCTCCAACCCGACCGAAATCCGAAATCTGCAAGGTTCCTGAGTAGCAAGAAGAGTATCCCCTTCTTCCTACTATTCGGTAAAAAGAAGAGGGCGAAAAGGTTACTACTCAGGAACCTGGGAACCTAGTCCTAAACCCCAATCCCGAAGCCAAGCAAACCCTAAACCCGAAACCTTGAACCCCTAAACCCCTAAACCCCTAAACCCCTATACCCCTAAACCCCTAAACCCGAAACCCTGAACCCCTCAACCCTAAACCCTGAACCCTAAACCCCTAAACCCTAAACCCCTAAACCCCTAAACCCTTAAACCCTGAACCAAGAAACCGCCGGGCACCAGAAGAGGGCCGAATCGGGTTTTGGAAATATATCGTCCTACTATCCCTTAATTAAGGAATATTCCTTAAATCATACTAGGGATCCTACTATAGTTTAAGGTATACTCCTTAATTAAGGGATATTGGAGTCTCTGGCGACTTGAAGTGGGGGTCTGCTTAAAGGATCATGGGACTTGGTAACTGGGGTTCCTTTAAGGGGCCCCTTTAAGGGATCCATAGGGGTACTGCCAGGGTTTAGGGTTTAGGGCCTACTTAAAGGATCATGGGACTTAGTACTTGGGGTTATAAGTAAGGTAACTACAGTTATAATTACTCATAACCCCAACTAAGCTACTATAAACCTACTTACTAAGTCCCATGATCCGCCAGGTAAGAGGATGAGGCCACTTTAACAGGACATGATAAAAACTATTCCGACACCTCTATTATCGTCCACTTAGAAGGCCGGCGACCCGATATAAGCCGCAAACCCAGAGACTCCAACATCCCTTGGTTAAGGAATATATCCTAAATTATAGTAACAGTAGGTTCCTAATATGATTTAAAGAATGTTCCCTAAAGGATGTTTGGAGTCTCAGGGAATATCCCAAGCTGCAGAAGCCTCATTTGTCCCCATCGAGCCCCGAGTACGGGCTGTAGCCAGCAGGTGGCTCTCCTCCGTGCGAACCCCAACTCTACTTAGGGGGTTAAGGGTACCTTTAACGGACCTGAAAGGGCTGCTTAAAAAGGGATCTATAGGGGTTCCGGGGTACTGTAAGGGTTTAGGGTTTAGGGTCTACTTAAAGGATCATGGGACTCAGTATCCTCAAAGGGCTCCTTAAGGGGTTCCTTATAGGGTTCCAGCAGAGATCTATAGGGGCTTAGGGTTTGAGGATCATGGGACTTAGCAATTGGGGACATTAGTAAAGTTACTACAGTTGCAATTGCTTACGACCCCAATTACGGTACTTATAACCCTACTTACCAAGCCCGATGATCCTCCGAGTAGGGCTCTCTCGAATTCTTCTGCTTGGGTTTACGGGGGTTAGTGTTGACTGTGCAGGGCTGCTCTTCATTAAGTGTGCATCGATACCAGTAACACTAAGAATATTATATATAATGTATCATATATATATATATACATACACATCGGAAAATACATATTAAATAAATATATGACGAGTGTAGACAAATAAATACATGCGTAGATATACACGTATATATATATATATAATATAATATAATATATATATATATATATATATATATATATGCACGTATGCCTAGAGGTATGTTGCTTTTGTTGCTTCACAGAGTAATGATACGATTTTGGAGTTGGGCTTGATGATTTGGGCTGCTAGGGCTTTGGAGCTACGGGTTCTGTTTGGGTCTGACCCATTTACAAGGCTTCAGCTGGACTCCTTTTAAGATTTTAAGGAGCTTAAAAACAAAGTTATCATAATATGGAAACCCTGTGATTTACTATATATCTCCACTATGGTAACTTCACGTATGTTCCTTTACAAGGCTTCAAGCTTTTGAGGATTTTAAGACTCAGGGCTTAGGGTTGAGGACG
Source organism: Symbiodinium sp. CCMP2592 (assembly GCA_905221615.1). Lineage (NCBI taxonomy): Eukaryota > Dinophyceae > Suessiales > Symbiodiniaceae > Symbiodinium > Symbiodinium sp. CCMP2592. The sequence continues at coordinate 530,922 of CAJNDT010000535.1, forward strand.
TACATGCTGTTTAGGGGTTCAGGGAGTTTAGGTTTTTATTGTTTAGGGTTTTAGGGTTTAGGGGCTTGTGGGGCTTGGGGGTTTGGGGTTTTGGGATCTGGGATGAAGGGCACAGGATGGCCAGTGGTCCTGAGAGCACGATCGGCGGCATAATCGATGATGCACTTTGGCACTAGGGGCGACGCCCTCAAGCCTGAGCCGCGATTGTGCGCTTCTGGAAGGTGGAAGGGGAGTGTAGGGGTTTAGGGTTTAGGGTGCAAAGTCGGACTCGAACGGGGTTTTGGGGTAGGTATACTATACTGTACTTAAAGGGAAGCATCCGTATCTATTGCGGCTTCTATGTTTTTATATTCGACTGCAGGGTTTTTGGGGCTTGGGAAAACTGCGGAAAGCTCAATCTCGGTGGCCAGTCACCGTTCAATCCTGCACTCTGCACGTTTGTTCCCAGGGTCCAGACGGGTTCGGCGACAAGGATGCTTCCCAAAGACTCCAATACCCTTTATTAAGGAATATTCCTTAAATCATATTAAGGATCCTTAATATGATTTAAGGAATATTCCTTAATTAAGGGGTATTGGAGTCTCTGGGTTGGAGGCTCAAAACTCAGGTCCCCAACCCTAGACCATCTAATGATGCAAGCTGCGACATTAACCAGGATTCTTCTAAACCTTACACATTCAAACCCACAAGACCTAAATGCCAAAGCGCTGAAACCCTAAACTCCAAAAGCCCTGAAGACCTAAACTCCAAGAGCCCGAAAGCCCTAAACACAAAGCCTTAAACCCCAAACCCGAAGCTATAAACCCTACCTTAAGCCGGAATAACCTACCTTTTTAGGGTTCCTTATTATGATTTCCTTATATAAGTCCTTAAAAAGGTAGGTTATTCCGGCTTAAGGTAAACCCAAAGCTTTAAACCTCAGGGACTGGGTACCCTGGCCCAACAAAGGTTAACCTTCTCAATGAAGGTAGGATTATTAACCCCAAAAGGGTTTAAGGTTACCTACTCAGCTGCCTAAACCCTAAACCCTAGACCCTAAACCCTAAGCCCCTAAACCCTAAACCCTAAGATAATCAGGACCCACCCATCTCCCCAACTACCTCCCAGGGCTCCCGGCGCGTCACGCAAAGCCAGACCCTACTCTCCTCGGCCCCCTGGGGTTGCACGTGCCAGTAGCCGGAGGCCTTCCCGAAAGGCTTCGCAGCTCTGAGGTTTCTGCAGGATTATAGGGTTTAGGGTTTAAGGTCTAGGGTTTAGGGTCTAGGGCGTGGGGGTTCAGGGTTTAGGGTTCAGGGCTTAGGATTTAAGGTTTAGGGCTTAAGGTTTGGGGTTCCGGGCTTCGGGCTTAGGGTTTAAGGATTAGGGTTTAAGGTTTGGGGTTTAGGGTTTGGGGCTTAGTTGGTTCAGGTTCAGGGTTTAGGGTTTCGTGCCAGGATGTGCATGTTTGTTTTCTTTTTTCCGGGTGGGTGAGGGGAAAGGTGGTGTATCTAAGGATCATGGGACTTAGTAGCTTGAAGGGTTCCTCAAAGCACTTCAGAAGTAATCTATAAGGGTTTATGGTTTTAGGGGAAGCTAGGGTTGCAAATAAGGTGGCTAACCGTTAACCACTTGTAACTAAGCTGAAGGTTATCAGGGGTACCTCGCTAAGGGTCCTGAAAATTTATTTTTAAGCCGGGTCTACATCAAGCAGGGTCCCCAGAGACTCCAATACCCCTTAATTAAGGTATATACCTTAAATTAAATTAGGATCCCTACCCTGATTTCAGGAATATTCCTTATATTAGAGTCTCTAGGTCCGGTTTCCCAAAAACCTCTGGATCGTGGTAAGTTTTACAAGGCTTGCTGCCAGCAGCACGGGACCTGCCAGGCTTTTGTCGATCGTGGAGTGTAGGGTCCAGGGATGTAGGATTTTAGGCGAGAGTATGCGGCGAGGACTGATTACGGGTTTAGGATTCGAGGCTTCAGATGTCGGGATTTGGGCTTCCGAGTCCAGCTTTATGGTTCAGGGCCCAGGGTTCCCTGAGATCTCCATCCCCCGAACACAAAGAATTGCAATGTCTTGTCGAGGTTCTTACCCAAAGCCCTAGAGCCTAAACCCTAAACCGAGGCGAAGCTGCATGTCAGGCCCAACAGGACTGTTTTTTGTGGGCTTCAGGTGTTTCGGGTTTAGGGTAGCTAGGTTAGGCCTCTACACTCCAGGCTCCATTATACTTACTTCCCCAATAAGCCAGGGAAATAAAAGGTTGAACTTTGAGATTACTACTAAAATCTATAAACCCAAAACGTTTAAAGGTCAGGTATTGGGGAGCTAAGTATTTCTGCGGGAAGGTAGCCGTTAAGAGGGTGACGGAGCGTAAGCTGCATCATGTAGGAACCTGATTAAGAAACCTTGGGCCTTTATTATAGGGTTCCTTATATGAATCCTACTATTTTGGGGCTTTCAGCCCGGCGTCTCTTAATCAGGTTCCTACAGGTGGGATGAACAAAAGGAGAAGAGAAGGGTCGTGGGAGTACTGCCGCTCGTGGATGTCCGCTCTTTGTATAAAACACCGAAACCATTATGTGGCAGCAGTGCCAGCTAGAGCCGAACACAACTAGTCAGAACGTCTGGCTTGACGCATCGGCTGCAGAGTGCTCCTTGCGAAATGTCCCCGCAAATGTGCACATTCGCTGGCGTGTGTGACCGGAAATGTGTCCTCAAGCTGTTGGACACGTGTTGTGACCCATCGGCTGCCGCGAAGACTGACATCCTGGAAAGCGCATACATTCGAAACGTTCTGTACTTCCGTAACCCTCAACCCTAAACTGCCCTAAACCCTTCACCCTTAAACCCTAAACCCTATAAACCCTAAGCCCTAATGTTGGCCTTTGTTATGTCGCAAGTACCCGCAGCCTTCCCTTGCGTCCTGTTCCCATGGGATTGGTGAAACCAGGAATGGACAGCTCATGCAGGGTTTAGGGTTTGGGGTTTAGGGTTTAGGACAGCTCTTGGATGACTTGCTTCAACACGAGCGATCGTGAGATTCCGCCATATAGGTCTTTCGCAGCATCATTCAACCGTGTCATAGGATACAATCACCCTTCAGCCCAATGAGCATAAGCTCAAGTAGGACTGTACTCAGTCTGGTATTCGGTAGACTTTAGCTTCAAGTGCCCAACTAGCAGTGTATAGCTTTAGGTACTACTTGGGTGCTTGAAACCTAGAAGCTGCGACGGGGGGCCCGAAAGTCGAAACTGAAACTACAAACGTTAATTCGCTAAACCCTGCAATAGCTTCAGCAGGTGGAATAGTCTGACCCATAAACCCTCAAAGCCGTAGACCCCAACAAATCGTGTGGAACATTGTCGAACCTTATAAAACCTGAAATAGCGCATAGGATGACAAAACCTTAAACCCTAAACCCCTAGAATCCTAAACCCTAAACCCTAACCCTAAACCCTAAACCCTAACTAGAATCCTAAACAACGGAATAAAAGCCCGGGGCCCTGCGACATGAAGCACTCCGCCTCGTGTAGAACCAGCCTTTCGGGGAGCAACGGCGGGCGAGAAGAGACTCCAACATCCCCTTCCTGAAGGACCAATGACCCTTAAAAGTAGGGGCCCTATACACATTTACTATGAATACCTATATGGTATATGAACCTTAAACCCTTTTAGGGTTCATTTCGTCCTTAAGGTTTTTTCAGGAATTTACTATATTAAATTGCAGTAGGATCCTTAGTGTGATTTAAGGAAGATTCCTTCATGAAGGGATGTAGGAGTCTCTGGGCTTCCGCACATGGTTTCGCCGGAAAGCCCATGTTCAGGGTTGAGGGTTCAGGGTGTAGGGGGTGGGAAACTTGGATTTAGGGGTTTACCCTAAGGGTCCGAACAAATTGGGGAACTAAAAAGTGAGGGTCTTTGAGACCCCAAAGAGACCCAGGGACTCTCCCTAGGACATTCCGGACCCTCCTGACAAGATACCTGGACCCTTAGGGTAGCGTCTTCTTAACTGTCAGCCCAGCACGCCTTCAAAAGGCATACAGTCTTAAACAACCGTTCAAAACGGCATATAGCCTTTAAGTTGCACAGGCATCTTTAATAAATGTTGAGGCAAGCGTGGCCTACTGTATGGCTTGAGGCGCATTTGGATTGCTGCGCTGCAGCCACTCTAACTCCACATAGATACAGGCTGATAGAGGTATGTATTCTGCTTGAACCGTAAACTTGGCACGCACCTTTGACACACAAACCGCTAACTGTCTTAATTCGACCGAACAAACCGCAAACGGATATCCGCTGGCGTTCCTCTCTCCGCATAAACATCACGCCTATGCTGGCCTGCACACCCCACGCCTGCACAGGTGAGTTCTGTAAAGCTACGGCCCCCAAACCCTATATAAACCCTAAAGCAATTCACAAATTCATTGCCAATATCCACCCTTCAGCCAAAGGGCCCATGAATTCAATCAGGTACTCAAGAATGCAGCCCTTTCTTCAGAAGCGATATATGTAACTGCACCGAAAGTTCAGGGTATCATGAATACAGGGGCCTTAATAATTCCAGTAGGGTTTCGGGGTATACTATACGAACAACTATGATAAGAAGGCCCCCCCTAAAAAGTAGTATGCTTGGAGGATCATGGGACTTAACAAGTAAGGTTATAAGTACGGTAACTACAGCTATAATTACATATAGCCTTAAATAAGGTACTTATAACCCTACTTGCTAAGTCCCGTGATCCTCCAAGTAGACCCTAAACCCTAGACTCTTATAGTACCCTTAACCGCCTACTTACTTAGTCCCATGATCCTCCAAGTAGGTGATTATTTCGGCGCCGTCAGTGGACACTATGATAGGACCCCAAAAAAAGCACGTAAGCATAAGATTAGGGTTTGGGGTTTAGGGTTTTAGGGACACTGTAATAGGGCCCCCCAAAAAGCAAGGATGGGATATCCCATATACCCCCCCTTATAAATAATGAAGCCCAATAAGGTAGGGATATCCCTACAAGCCGCTTATGCTTAGCTAGGATACCCAGTAACCTAAGAATAAAAAGGCCTCTCTTTTTGGTATTGGGTAACTTTATAAGGAACCTAGGACTACAAAAAGGGAATAAGGGTACTACTGGGCATCCTAGATAATGTAGGCTGAACCTTTAAATGGATCTATAAGGGTTCCTTTAAAGGGATCTATAAGGGTTCCTTTACAGGCATTTATAGGGGTTCCTTTAAAGGCATCTATAAGGGGTTCTGTCCTGTCTTTGGGGTTCCCTAATATATCACCCTAAACCCTAAACCCTAAACCCCTAAACCCTAAACCCTAAACCCTAACCCCTAAACCCCTAAACCCTAAACCCTAAACCCTAAACCCCTAAACCCTAAACCCTAAAACCCTAAACCCTAAACCCTAAACCCCTAAACCCTAAACCCTAAACCCTAAACCGGCATATTGCAGGCCGGGCCTGGGCCCCGTCTCGTCCAACTCGAAGCTCAAGGTATTCTTTGCCCGGTCGACGCTGTGGCGGGCCTCTTTAGCGGGTTTAGGGTTTAGGGCTTAGGGTTTAGGGTTAAGGGTTTAGGGTTTAGGGTTTATAGGAAACTCTTTAGCGTTTAGGGTTCAGGGTTCAAAAGAGACTCCAAAACCCCTACCTTAAGTTATAGTAGGATCCCTAAAATGATTTAAGGAATATTCCATAATTAAGGGATATTGGAGTCTCTGGGTTTAGGGTTTCGAGTTTAGGGTGTCTGGGCGAAGAGTTTGGGGCGTCATTGAGGGCTTGTGGGGTGGTTAATGTAGGGGTCTGAGTAATTGCAGTCGGGATATCGGGCCATTCTATACTACTATATTCCGGACCATGAGGGGATAGTGTTACAACCCATTCCGACTTCTACATTAGCGCAGCTTTGCTGGACCCCCAATACAGCTGCGTGTTGATTCCTGTCGCCCAAAGCCTTCAACGTCTGGTTTCTCATGGTGCGAGCAATCCTGTCGGTTAAAATCCAGGCAGTCGCGTTACACGTGTGCACAGGCTGACAGACGCTTTCTCTCTGTCTGTGCTCGGCAGGGGCGGCTGTTGGCAGACTGAGTTGCTACACACTACCACAAACCCTAAACCTACCCTACCGTCCCAATGTAACCTGTCGAGCAAAAAGACTGCAGCTTCGGCGTAACCTTCGAATGGACAACTAAGAGCATCAATCACCCCACACCTGAAACGCGCTAAACCCTATAAACAAGAACAGCCTATGCCCTAAGCGACCACCAAAATGCTAAAATCCCTCCTAACATCCCTGAAGCCCTTCAAACCCGAATCCGTGAACCCATCGAGATCTCAATTCAAAGTCCCAGCCCATCCGAGATCGCGGCATGGATGCCAAGCCAGAACTTCGAAATCCTCTCAGGTTCAGCAAGGTTTTAGCATGAAGCTTAGTAGTTGTATGGTTCAGGGTTCAGGGTAATCGTCTTAATTCCTGCAAGGTGCCCTTGAAATTATTCATGACGCCCTGAAGACCCTGAACACCCACATCACAAAAGCAAGCAACAACAACCCTAGCCTGACCCCGAACCCTGAGCCGACGACTCAACGGAAAATATTGAAGGAATCAAGTCCTGACAAGCTTGTAAAACCCTGGTTTAGGGTTTTAGGGTTTTTTTAGTGCACTGGCTCTTTCTGCTCCGCAAGAGAGTCGGTCGAGCCCGCCTTTAGGGTGTAGGGTTTAGGGTTTAGATAAAAAACGTTACAAGTGCGAACCCCTGTTAGACCCGTAGAAAACAGCGAACATGTTCCACAGTGGAGTGGGCTCTCTCAACAACTGCCACTTCGGGGCTGAGTACCCCAGCCGAAAACAAGTTACCCTTGGCAATAATGGTAGTATGATTATGTCAATCTTGAAAGGGTTACAGGCTACCTACTCAGCTAAGATCCAATTATAGAATCCCCATAGATCCCTTAAGAGGAAACCCTTATAGACAGTATTCCAAAAGGTTAATGGGTTACCTACTCAGCTTCGTCTGGCCTTGTCGAGCTCTCTTGTTTCATTGTCTCATTTCTCTAAGCGTTGTCCTTTGCGTTTGCCGGGCAAATACTGAGGCCACAGCTGCGCTCTGGTGCTTGCCCTGAACTATCAGCGTTTTCACTGTCTCTTTATCTGCGTCTCTCTCCAGAGTAAGTCCGCAGCGTGCTTTTTGGCAACGCGCAAGGTCTGCTGCACCAGTCGCTCGCGCTCGGCCTGAGTTGTTGTTGTCGTCGAAGACTAGACCGCTGGCGCGCGAAAACTCGGATCAGAGCTGAGGGCTCCGAATTTAGCCTGTTGCCGGGGACCTAAAGTGAACCCCCCAGAAGAAGCGATCCTTAAAGGACTCTTGAAGGGATCCTTAAAGGGTTCTTTTAAGGGATCTTTAGCGGCTACCCCAAAAGTTGGAAACCGGACTAAGGACTAATTAGTGCTGGGATTTCCTTTACATTACTCTTGAGGATTGAAGCCATTGAGTCGGTTAGAGATGAGGGTTCGAGATTTTGTGGTTTTAGGGGTTTTGGGTTTAAGAATTTTAAGCATTACGGGTTAAAGTTCAGGGGTTGGGAATTAGGGTTTGGGGTTCAGGTATTTAGATTTTGGGTTTTGAGGTTTAGGCTTCTGGGATCGGGTTTTAACTTCGGTCCCAGCATATACTTCAGGCTCGCATCCATATCAGTTCCTTGGGGTTTGGGGTTTAGGGTGCGCTAGGTGTCGATTCCAACCTTTAACAGTCCCCATAATCAGTTACAAATAAGGCTCTATACTAAGCAATGATGGACATCGAAAGCTATCCCAAATCGATACCTAGTACAAGGTAGAGAGGGTTACTTGATGTGGGTGGTTGTCAAAATCATGGTCCCTTTTTGGGTCTCTATTATAATACGGCACCTAATATTTAGTGTACCCACAAAGGGACCCTAATTTTGACAACCACCCATATGATTCCTGGATGTCATCCGGGCGCCTGTCCTGTTTTATCGGTTCACGGTCTTCTGAGTTCGTGGTGAAGGGCATCGGCCAAGGCTAAATTCGAACTTTAGCTTGGGTTGGGAATTCACCCTGAACCCTACGTGCGGCACTTGACCCTCAAGCCCTGAACGCATATCAATAAAACACAAACCTCAAAAGCATGAACCACCAAACTAAAGCTATTACCCAAAGTTTAAAACCGAAGCCCTAAGGCACCAAAAGGTATCAAAACAACTCTAAGACAACTCTAACTGCTACAATATGCCAAGAACAACGTACCAAAAACAACTCAACAACTCTAAATCCTAAACCCATCCCTGAACGCCAAATCCCTGAGCCAGAAACAAACAGAAATAAGCGCCAAGCAAAAACCAAAAACCCTAGCCTCCAGGCCTAAAGCTTCAAGTTATCCAAACCTTCAAAGCCGCAATCAAAAAGCTAGACCCCAAAGCCCAATCCAGTCACAAAGCGCACATACAATCAGAACCAACAACAACAAGTCTAAATCCTGAATCTCGAGGCTAAGCCCGTCCTGTAGCTGCACTTCGCCGTGCAACCACCCGTTTCATCTACCAGGGACCTCGGTTAGGGCTAGGGCTTAGGGTGCCTACGGCCTAGGGTTTAGGATTGTCAATGGGTGAGGGCTTTAGAAGCTGGTATATTAGGGTTCAGAGACGCTGGCAGGCACCATGAACACCGACGTATTCCTAACAAGGACAGCAGCCGGGCTGGTGGTCTTCATCCCTGGGCCTCTCCCGGTTTCAGCGTGACGCGAGTGTCCTCCCGGATGCCAGCGATGCGCGGCAGAAGCACATTTATCCCATGCCGAAAAGGCGTCCGGTCTAGGAGCAGGCAGAAGTCGGGCACCGGAGTGCTCACTGGCGGCCCGATACCAAGATGCGGACCTATCGCTCCTCTCAGATCCGCCCGTTCCGAGTCACTGACACCCAGGACACGTCTTCACAGAGCTCGTTCCTCAGGTCGACAATCCACGTCGCGATGGCGGAAGCCACATCCCGACTGAAACTTTGGCGTCTGCTCTGGCACCGACTCCAACGTGGGCTCTGGCATCCTGACATGAGCGCCATTGGCATCCCAGCTCTCCGTGCGCTGATCAAACCCCTACTTGGAGGGGCAGGGGACTTAGTAAGTAGGGTAATAAGTAGGAGTATAACTGGGGCAACTCCATTTAAGGTACTTATAACTCTACTTACCACCGACTTACTAAGTCCCCTGCCCTTCCAAGTAAACCCCAAAAAGCAGATTACCGAGAGGGTCCAAAAATTCTACTATTATGGGATCCCAAAACCCATCCTCCAGGCCGTGTCTTTCCGATGTTTAAGATACCAAGGGGTTCCAGAAATTCTACTATTATGGAATTAGAGGACCCCAAAACCACTATGGGAATGGTCTGTTGGGACCTAATTCCATAATGGTAGTGTTTGTGGACCCTCTAAGTTAGGATTCACCAACAAAAGGCGCTGCCAAGCTCAAGCACCCTGCATGATGTGCGTCTCCGAGCGTGTACGTACTAAGGTCCGGGTGTTGGGAGCCTGGGTTAGGGTTTAATTTAATGTAGGGAACCGAAATAATTACCTATACTACCTTTGAAGGGATCCTGAAGGGTTCTTTTTAGGGCTCTATAAGAGATCTATGGGGTTTAGGATGTAGGGGCCAAAATAACTACCAACCTTACCTTAAAGGGTTCTTATGAAGGGGTCTGTAAGGGCTACTATGGGGGCTACTGAAAGGGTTTCATGTCGGGGCCGAAATATTTACCTAGACTATATTTTGTGTGTTCCTTAGTAAAGTATAGTGTAATGTGCCCCGAAACCCTATTCATTCCACATATGTAGGCCCCTATATTTGCCGGCTTTCAGCACGAGCCAACAAACCAGACCTTGACTATATGCGAATGCGATGCTTCAGAGATAAGAGAACCTACTGTAAACCTCAAACAGTGGAACCCTGGCTACAACGACGCCTTAAACGGTGTTGGAAACCTGACTGCTGCTGTGCGGTGGAGGCTTGAGGGTTCAGGGACTTGCTTGTCCTTCGCTTGAACACTTGAACATATCAGGGTTGAGGGTTGAACCCTTAGAACCTCAACTCTAGCCCAAAACCCAAAACCCTAAACCCTAAAACCCTAAACCCCAAAACCCAAAACCCTAAACCCTAAAACCCTAAACCCTTAAACCCAAAAACCCTAAACCCTAGCCCAAACTAAAAGACCAATAACCTAGTAATGCCAGAAGGGGTTTGGGGAGGATGTAGGGTTTAGGGGTTTACGGGCTAGGGGTTACGGGGTTTAGGGTTTGAGGTTTAGGGTTTAGGGGTTTAGGGTTTAGGGTTTAGGGTTTAGGGCTTTAGGGCTTTAGGGTTTAGGGTTTAGGGGGTTTAGGGTTTAGGGTTTGCTTGGTGTTCTGTTGCTAGTCTATTCAATTTGCTTGTTGTTCTGTCGGCCAAGGACGACGACAATGACAGCGATGATGGTCATGGGAAGTGGCGTCAGGACTCTACTTACAACCATTGCTGGTAACTGTTGATAGAAGCAGCCGTCGTCTTCCGAAACCTCCTACTCGTTCACAGGCCTAAAGCCTGCGAACGAACATCAGCCTCGAAATGCCACATGATTCCAAAAGTCTGTGGGCGCCGAGGCCATGAAGAACTCTCAAGGAATTTGAACGACAGCAACACCCTCACCCTAAAACCCTGAACCCTCAACCCCAAGCCCTGAACCCTAAATCCTAAACCCTTAACCCTACCTGTATCCCCACACCCTACAAAATAGCAGGTTGTGAGCCCTTAATTAGAGGGTCTAACCCTTAAAGCGGTAGGTTTTTGGATCCACAGGTAAACTCTAGACCACCCTAAACCCTAAAACCCTATTCACATTTACGGCGGTTTAGGGCGTTAAGTGCCTCATTTGGCGTTATAAGTGATGATCCTCAAACCCTAAGCCCTTGAACCCTCTAAGGCCTTAAGGAGCACTTTAAGTTACTAAGTCCCATGATGCCTTAAGCAGGTGGAGATCAGGGTGGGTTTGGGATCGGTGTTTCTGCTGCCACGCAGCAGGACTTCGGCTTTGCGCACGACCGGGATCATGTTGGGATAGTCCTGGCTGACTTCCAATGTTAAGGCCTGTAAAAGGGTTCTTAAACAGGGGCCTACAATGGTTACTGTCGGGTTAATTCCAGGGTTTTGGGTATTTGGGGTTTCGGGTTGAGGGGCCTTATTAACTAGAATAGGGGTTTGGGCTCCTCTGTAGCATACATATAAGAAGGAACCCTAAGGAATAATGGTGGTAATTATTTAGGCTTCTGTGGTAGGGTATTTGGGTCTGGAGTTTGGAGATTAATGTTGATCTCTGAGTGCCGGGATCCGATTTTGTCAAGGCATTGCACTGCATGGTTTAGGGGTTCAGGGTTTAGGGTTTAGGGTACGATAATCTTCGTGACAACGGTACGGCTAAACAGAAAGAGCCTGCAAACCAGCTCCTGACATATACTGCATCGCAATCCCCCCGGGCTCCCAAATCACAAAGTCAGAACCCTCCTTGCTTTTGACGCTGGAAACTCTGAATCATTTATAAAAACGATTCCGAAGGACCCTAAACCCTGAACCCGAAACCCAAAACCCTACCAGAACCCGAAACCCTAACCCATCCTCAACCCTGGAACCCTAAACCCCTACAAATAATAGAGGTGCCTTAGGGGATCCTTTAAAGGATGCTATAAGTACCTGTGAGAGTTTACCCTGGGCCTATAACCCCCAAATAGTCGGATTCATATAAGGAGCCCCAATAAAGGCCCGAGGTTTCTTAATCAGGTTCCTACATTACTATAGTACCCTTATAGATCCCTTATAGTAACCTTTACAGACCCCTTTAAAAGGACCCCTTTAGCCAAGGTTTCTTGATCAGGTTCCTACACTAGAGCCCCAGAACCCTGAAGGAGCCTTGATGGATTACCCCTAAACCCTAAGCCCTAAACCCTAAATTATAGAATCCTTATAGATCCCTTGAAGGAGCCCTACGACCTAAGCCCTGAAACCACCTCAACCCTAAACCATCCTAAACCCCTAAAGCCCTAAACCCCTAAAGCCCTAGAGCCCTAAACCCTAAACCCTAAACCCCTGAACCCGTAAAGCCCTAGAGCCCTAAACCCTAGAGATCCCTTATGGATCCCTTTAAAGGAACCCCCATAGATCCCTTTAAAGGAACCCCTAAAGCCCTAGAGCCCTAAACCCTAGAGATCCCTTATGGATCCCTTTAAGGAGCCTTAAAAACCCTGAAGGGGGCCTTGAAGGACTCCAAGCACTGCAGGACGAGGGAGGCTGGGGCTTTCACGTCGACGACCACCTGCTGCAGCTCGGAGTTTAGGGTTTAGGGTTTAGGGTTTAAGGTTTAGGGGTTTAGGGTTTAAGGTTTAGGGTTTGGGGTTTAGGGCTGAGGGTGTAGGGTTTGAGGTTTAGGGTTTAGGGTTTGGGGTTTAGGATTTAGGGTTTAGGGTTAGGGGTTCAAGGGATCCTTAAAGGGGTCCTTTAAGGGTTCCGATAAGGGATCTATTGGGTTTAGGGTTTAGGAGACTCCAATAAACCATAAGGCTTAGGCTTGTGGGTTAAGGGTCAGGGTTTGGGGTTGTGGGTTAGGGCTTTAGGATAAGGGTCAGGGTTTAGGGTTTAGGGGTTTAGGGGTTTAGGGTTCCCAGACACTGCAACATCCCTGAAATCAAAGAATACCTTCAAGTATAGTGTGGTCGCTAGTAGGATTTAAGGAATGTTCCTTGATTAAGAAATATTGGAGTCTCTGGCAGACTTGAGCCATGAGGGTCAGGGTTTGGGGTTTAGGGATTCGGGTTTGTTTTGGGCTTTGGGTGCAGGGTCTTGGGCTTAGGGTTTTGGGTTTAAGGTTTAGGTTTTAGGGGGGGGTTGGGCCATAAGGGTCCATGTGCCCAAAAGTGTTCCTGTACTGGTTCCGCCTAAAGGTCGCTATAAGGGTTCTATAAGGGCTTTAGGGTTTAGGGTTTAACAGACCAGTATATACTTCGGCTCCAAAGTACCTATATAGGGACCACGTACAGTACTTCAAGGCCAAAATATTTGCTAATTGGGTACATGTACCGTTAGGGAAAGGTTTAGGAGTTGGGGTTTAGGCTTATGGTCCTTATGGTTTCGCGATTATAAACGGGTTTTGCAAGGGCTCCACAGAACGCCAAATCGCGACTACACCGCTAGGCCATCGATTCATGGACAAATATGGATAAGCAGGTTGATATTCCGACAATTCTTCCAGAATACACAGACACACATGTCAATGCGTCTCTCGCTCCGGTACAACATCAACGAAATCCTTACAGTGACCCCTGTGCTGTGACAGAGCGCCACCCCGAAAGCCTGAACCCAAAGTCCGTGCAATCCCGTGGACTTTGATCCTAAACCCCTGTACCCTAAACCGCTTTATCAAAGTAAGTTGGAAATCATCCGGAATTCCTAAGAGCTCCGGGGAGTTCAACCCTTCACTCTAAACCCGCTTTGTTAGCCTAAACTGGACTTTGAAGTAACCAGGGAGAAGAAAATATAGACTTTTATTTCATAATGGTTCCTTTAAGGAACAGGTACCAAAAAAAGTATTCAAGTATGGTACTCCAAACCCAGGTACAGCAGAATTTCACACAGAGTTCCTGAGAGCAGAAGGCTCCGAGTCGCCCACAAAGCCATGGCCGGTACCGCCGCTTCGCTCCTCTGCAGCTGTAGGAATTCTGAAGGCTTCGGGCTCTCACTTTGGGGTTATGTTAGGGTTTAGGGTTGGGGGCTTAGGGTTGAGGGTTTCGGTTTAGGGTTTAAGGTTTAAGGCTTATGTTTTCTAGGTTTAGGGGTTGGGGGTTTAGGGTCTTATGCTTTATGGGTTTACGGTTTAAGGCTAAACGGCTCTAACACGCTACTACAGGTCTGGTTTTTGAACATAAATGTTTTGGCACAGAGTAATGAGTAGTAGTGATGGGTAGAGCTCCACAGAGAGCCCATTACACCTTGACATTAACACCGAAGAGCCCTTCCACAAGAAGAGGTATCTTACATATGATCTTCCTGATGAATTATAGTGCTTAGATCTCTTCTCCAGTATTTTCGGCCCGAAAAGCTCAAACTTGCGATAGGCCGAATATATACGGCCAAAAAGTTAGAAGCTCTCCCGATGGCTACCAAGTCAGCGAAAGGGTCTGTGCATCCGGCTTCGGGGTCTGGAGGAACGTCAAAAGCCCCAGTCCGAAGTCCCGGCACCCTAAACCGTACGTGGAAGGGCAGTGGACTTAGTAAGTAGGTTATAAGTAGGGTTATAATTGGGGTAACTCCATTTAGGGTACTTGTAACTCTACTTATAACCTACTTACTAAGTCCCCCTGCCCCTCCAAGTAGCTATAGTTTGGGTACGGCCCCCATACAGTAAGAGTCTATAATTGGGCTACTATTAAGGTCCTAATGTATCTATATTATGAATATTATTCAACTATTACTGAGTGGGGGCCGTACCTAAGCTATGGTCTCCATTGTTGTTCCTTGATTGAGGTCCGTAAATCCTAGCTATGAAATTGGCTTAACCACAAATAACGAACTACAAGGGAGGTTTTGGGATTTTAGGTAATCTTGAGACTCCATGCGCGTACATAGGGCTACTTTGAATGCTAGGGTAGAGTGGTCTGGTGGGTGGTGGCGGTTGTAGCCGGGGATGGAGTGGGGGGGGGGGGAGCAAGTGGTGGGCATGAGTGGGTGGTGGGGTTCCGGAGTCCTACCACTAAGGCTGCGCGGCACAGCGGTAGCACTGTCAAAAAAAGCACTGTCTTCTGTTTTGGTTTGGGGCATGTCAGGCTGAAGCCTCTCATGGACAGGAGAGATTGAGGGGCTGAATAATCAGAAGAAGAACAAGAAGAATAATACTGGTAACACGCAACGTAAAAACAAAAAACAATAATGATAGCAAGTATGCAAACTGTCTTGATGGGGAGTCTCCGGCTTTCTGCCGTCGCACCCAGAGACTCCACTATCCCGTAATTATGGAATACTCCGTAAATTATAGTAGGATCCTGAACTAAGGGATATTGGAGTCTCTGGATATAAGGTCACCGACTGCAGTGTTGACAAGGTGGTGCAGACGCTGCAAAGTTGTCGATGGATTCAGCTTCAGGTTGGGGACGTCGCGATGGCTGGCAGCCATGGTTCGAAAAGCATCGCAGAGACTGGTCTTCTTCGCGAGGAGGGTAAAATCGCCATTCCGTGAACACCTCTCCGAACTCCACGTGCTTCCGCAAAGCTCGGAGAGAGCCGCCGCGTAGCGGCAGGCTGCCACGCAATTCCTTTATCACGTTTGTAAGCATTGATGGCTTTTGCGACCTCATAGGTGTGCAATCCCAGTGATGTTTAGATTGCAAAGATTGATAAGATCTGCGATTCTGCATTTCCCCAATGGGACTTAGAGGCAGAATGTGTTCAAACCCACTTGCGCCGGCCACTTGCGTCCAGACTGCAAGTGTTTTCGATCCCACTTGCGGCCACGTGGGTTGCAGGAGAAGTGAGGATCAGCGTGGACGAAAGACCCAACATTGTCGCATTGGGGTCTGGTGGGGTCCTTGATCTGATTTAAGGAATATTCCTGAAATACGGTACATTGGAGTCTCTGGGTGGCCTGAGGTCAGCACGAGCAACATGAATTCGGGACACGCGCAGTGACATTTGTAGCTTTGTGTATAACTCTAGACTCTAACTACTACGTTGTATGATTCATTAAGGAATAACGTTGGTAATCATTCCGTCAACTATGTTTCCGCCGCTCCAACTCTCTGTGCAAGGTCGTGCCTGCCGCTGAACACGAAGCCCCTCGCCCAACTGCCGCGCCTTCTTCGTTGGTTTCGGGTTTAGGTGCCATGGTTTACGTTTTATTTGTGGCGTTCGGGGTGTAGGGCGTGAGATTGAAATGTCTTAAAGGGTTAGAGAATGGGGGCAAGCGCTTTAGGGGTTTATGGTTTGCAGCAGATGCAATACCTGAAGACCGAAAGTATACAAACTGACTTGATAATCATCTAAGGGCCTACAACGGCCTTGATCATTTAATTACAACAAGGCTTTGGGGTGTTTTGGACTATCCATATACTAAGAAATCACAGGCATCTAGAGTTGCGAACTACTGAGGCAACTGTATTATGTCATTGCGGGCGCTTCTCTTCTGTTTGCTTGAGCGGTCTCTTCATGTCTGTCAGGCTCTAGGAAATTTGCCCCACAACCTGCACCTTAACAACCCCTACCATAAAGCTCCTGGACCCTCGTAGTGAGATCCCAAACCTTAGCCCCCAAAGCCTAAAACCCTTCCCGCAGAAAGCCCATGACCCCTTTCGGAGCCTTAGGGTAAAACTTAAACCGTAGTTAACGGAAACTTTAAACTTTGAACCCTAGTTGGGCGTTCGTCTTGGGGTGCAAGCTGGTCAGGGGTCGAGGACGATTCAAGAAACATGCGAGCGAATGATTCCCAACAAGCTTTACGAGATTATGGAGTCTGTTAGCCCTAAAAGCCTAAACCCCTGAACCCCTTCATCCTCAACCTTAAAAATCTTAACCCGAAAATAAGAAAACCTAGAGGTCTGGACGGCTCTAAACGCTAATACATGCGCCTACATATTAGAACAGGGTTGTGGGACATACTACAACTATAAAGGACCTCGAAAAGGTATTGGTACTTGTTATTTAAGCCCCGTTTATTAGCCTTGAAGGGGTTGGGTTTGGTTTCTAGCTTAGAGCACCTGATCATCGTGGGCATGCATCGAACATCAGCGCAAACAGAATCCATGGAAGTGTTGAGAGTTTACTTGGAGAGGCAGGGGACTTAGTAAGTA